>OY730183.1:38750955-39323955 GCA_963422495.1 Polyommatus iphigenia | reverse complement strand
TAATGTCAATGTAAGGAACTATAATTAATAAATAAAAATTAATAACATATGCATAAATCTATTATATTATATATCTTTTATTATATATTATAAAATTTCTGTTATTTCATAAATTGTTATTGATATATATTTAATGTCAATGTGAGGAACTGTAATAAAAAAAAATAAAATAAAATAAAATAAAAAAATAAAAACCCACTGCCAACCACATTGTAAGTATGTATTTGAAATGTAGCAAACACAACATATGTAAATCGCAGTAGTTATGTTTAAATTAATGTTATGTTAAGTGTGTATTGTATGTATTATAAATATCTAAAAAAAAAAAGAAAAAAAAAAATGTACTAAGTAGGTATGTTATAAATATAAAATGTCACTTATCTTATACTTTTACTTGTAATAAATAATAGATTATGATAATCTATTATTTGTAACACTGAATACCTACATGTACCTATAGTAAATAGTGATATAATATTGTAAAAAATTTGTTTTTAAACTATAAGTAAATGTACCAAAAACCTGTACCTAAAACATCTATCGGCAAAACTATGGCAATGTGTAACACCCATTGGCAATGAAACAAAATCGCAAAATGGCTCCCATTACCATGTAATACCATAATTATTGTAATTATAAGTATTAAAATCAGCGCAAAATCGGACACTCGTGACTGTGGAATGTAATAGAGAACTAGGAAGGTAATGAATAACGAACTGAAATGTAGCAAAATGTACCTACCTAATAGAAATTTAATATATACCGTAAAATGTATTAAAACTTAGTCGTAAAATTATAAGAAATGTAATATTGTCAGTAATAATAGTCAATAATGTAACGGAATATGAATATGTAGTTGACTTTGTAATAATTAGTTGAATATGTAGTTGAATGTAAAAATTTAGAAGGTAAAAGAATTTGTTAAAAAATGAAAATGTATTTAATTATAAAAATGAATCAGTGTAAAAAGGAAATAAAAACGCAGATAATTGTCCTGTATTATGTATAGGGGAAACAAGAGAAAAAAAAAAAAAAAAAAAAACCTAACCTAACCTATCAGAGACTTAAATATTAAACTAATTAAAAAGTGAATAACAATAAAATATATAAAATACTTTTTATAATATAAATCAGTTTATAAAACTAACATTAAAACAAATTAAAAACACTAAATTACAGCCTTCAACAATCGGACTATATTCCATAGATCACAACCGATAACGCAGCGATAACACCGTAAGTGCGAGCGAGACAAGTAGGGTTGACGCGCGCGATACCCGTCTCGCTCACCGTCCCGCCCACTGACGCGCTCAGGGCTGCGGGTCAAAAATCTTGTTAACCTTAGTAATTAAAAAATTAAAATAATTTAGATTAGAAAAACAATAAAAATTATTTAGCAGAACGAATAACAAACTTAATTGAGTAAATCGTCATAAAAATATAAAATAATAGATAAAACAGTAAACTAACAAAAAGTAATAATTTATTAAAACAATAGTATTAATTAAATTAGAGTAATAGAATACCACAAAACAGCTAAAAATCTTTTTGACATAAAACGTAAATTATACAACTAAATACCTATATTGTAAAACCATATTAAAATATACTGTATTAGTACATAAATAACAATACTACTTTAACTACAACACAATTGGAAGTTAAGAAATATCAAAATTCCCATCAGGCTATTCCCGCTCATTGAAAGATATAAATAATACACTTTTCCGCGTGGCAGCCCTGACACGCCCACGTTACGCCCTAATCACGTAATACTCCGTGTGCGGTCGAGGCGACTTAGTGGGTAAAGGAACGACGTAAAAACATTGCTATAAGATTCCAACAGGCGTTTTGATTTCCAAATTGAAGTAGCTTTTTCTTTTAAATAAAAAAGACTCGGGCTTAGAAAATAGTCAAAAACCAAATAAACATGAATAAACTTGCGACTGACATAGTGTTTTTTCGATTCGGCCGACGAGAAGCGTCCAAAAACTCGAAATAAAGATCGACGAAACGAGGTTTATAAAACCGAAATTAGAATAGGACCAGTTTGTCTCCTTTTGGAACAACTGCTAGTATATAGGACGTAAGGTATAACTGTGATAACGAAGGTCTTTAAGACTGAGTAACATACAATTAAGAACTGACCAAGTAATATAGACAATTAAATAAAACTTAAAAAATTGGCTTTAATTAGGGATCTTTATAACTCTGTAGTATTGTTATAATTAAGTCTGGACGTATTAGACAGAATATCAACATATCTGGTATATCCGATAGTCTAGAGTAAGGATATTGACATTTCAAAACTTAAATATAATTAAGTCGGTCCCTGCGAGAATTTATGAGCAACAAAATAAGACTGATTTGTGTTTTGCTCATAAAATCAATCGAATAACAAACCGAAAAATAATTATAGATCCTGACTAAACAACATCTATAATTAAATTAGTTCGATTATCATAGGTATAGTGACAAGTTAGTCCTTACTAGCTAATTATACACACTAACTATATTACAGACTGAAAATATACACATATTTACATATATTAGATTTAGGAGTTAGAACTATAGTATCATCACAGTTATAATTAGGATATAGACCGAGTGCATCATTTTTGGTGCATTCGTTAGGTTAATGTTTTATCTTGACATATTTTATAATTTATAGACCGAGTGCACTATTTAGTGTACACGTTAAGATTAAGGTTTTTAATTGACAGACGGACTGAAATAGAAAATATTATTAGTAGAAAACCGGAGTCCCTGTGAAAAAGAAAAAGCAACAAAAATCTGCGTGATCGCGTTCTGCTTTTGAAATACAAAAGTTTACGTTAATCATCAAATTTATATATTAAACTTTTTAAAAACTTTATAAAAACCTTAAACCTTGTCAAATCTATTTATTTTATTTTATTTCAATATTTTTCTTTTACAATTTTACAAATATATACAATTTTAAAACTTGACGCGTTCCCCCTTACTAAATTAAAATGGCAACGGTGCGTACACCGGGTGGCCAAGCAGTGCCCCAAGCCCAAAAACCAGCAAATAGACCTTCGCTTAACAGCCCGCAACACAGCCCGGCTTCAAAAACCTTCAGTATTGATAGTAACGATGACTCGGATGATATTAGTTCTATATTAATGGACACGATAAGACTGACGAAGCACTCTACAAGCCTGCTAAACCAGACTAGGAACATGAAGGGGGAGTTAAAGTCTGGTTTAGCAGAAAACTTGAAGAGTATACAGAATAGGATAGGAAAAGCCCTCGAATCTAATAAAAAGAGAGGAAAAGTGACGAAAGAAGAAGAAAAAATGACGAAGGACTTAGGAGTTCAGTGTGATAGGGAAGTCAAGAGTAGAAGCTGTGACTGTGAATGCAGGGCGCTTATCCAAGAAATGTACGATAAGCTTAAAGGTAACCTACAGTGCTTGGGAACCAAGCTGAGGGATGAAATAAGATCTCAGCTTGACTCCCAAACAGTTAGGGTAGAGGAAGTAGGAATGGCTAGGGCTAACTTAATAATTGAGAAAACGAAAAATAACTTAAAAGGTGCTATGGAGGAGTGGGAGGCCAGGGCCCCGGCCGAGCCGCGAACCGCTACGTATGCGGAGGTGGCGCGCTGCGGGAGTCAATCCCCGCAGCCCGCCGCCCCCGCACCGGCAGCCGGTAAGCGACAGCCAAAGCCCAAGACCCTCCACTCCCTTGTAGTTACCGACAAGGAGAATTTCATGTCTACGACCGACATTGTTTCGGAAGTAAGGAAGATAATAGAGCCCACCAAGGAAGGTATTAAAATAGATAGGATAAGAAGAGCGAAGGGTCGTAAAGTTATAATAGGTTTTAGCGATAAAAAAGAAAGAGACAGAATAAAGGAGAAGATAGAGAGTAGTGAAAGCAATTTCAACGTAGAGACTATAGCTAATAAAAACCCGCAGGTGGTGCTGTATGGGGTGCTTAAGTCGACAACGGATGATGAGATATTTTATGCCATCAGAAACCAAAATAAGCACCTCCAACCACTGCCACCTCCGGGAGTTATGTATAACCTAGAAGTAAAGTATAGGCGAAGGGGAAGAGACCAAGAGACTGACCATGTAGTGTGTACGTTGTCCCCTCAGCTGTGGCAAACCTTTACAGCAGCCGGATATGTTTATATAGGTATGCAGCGAGTGCGTGTCGCCGACCAGTCCCCCCTCATACAGTGCTCGCGCTGTTTAGGTTACGGACATGGGAGGCGACATTGCAATAGCGAATCCGAATCCGAGAAGTGTAGCCACTGCGGAGGGGACCATCGTAAGTTTGAGTGCGATAAATTGGAGGAAAAACCGCACTGTATTAACTGTGAAAAGGATGGCTGTAAAGACACCAAGCACGATGCGTTCAGCGCGGAGTGTCCGGTGCGAATGAGGTGGGACGCAATAGCACGGGCAACAGTTGCGTACGATCCAGATGACCAATAGCATTGACAATCCATAATTCATCACGTAATAATAATATAATATAAATAATTTAAAATAAGTATGTATCATAAATAAGTATAGAATATATATGTATATTATGTCAGGAATGCAACTTGGAAACCCCTTAAACTGAGTTTAAGGGATCCAAAAACGCAGTGTATAATTTATTATATTGTAATAATGATAATTATAACTATGTATGAAAAAAAAAAAAAAAAAAAAAAAAAAAAAAAAAAAAACTTGTCATATATATGGTTATACTAAAAAATAACAGAGCATATATGGACTAAGTATAAAAATATAATTAAAAATAGATATGTATTGTAGTGTTTTATTATAAAATAGAGAAACAGGAAAACGAAATTTTAATATACCACTATAGAATATAAGACATTATGTATAAGATGTTATAAATGTAAATGGATTGTCACTGCTGTTGGCCAAATGCAGCAACTTGATGCATCCCACTCACTTGCAAGGAACTATTTATTGAATAAATATTTTAAGCAAAATAATTCGCAACGAATACCCCGCGCTGAGCGTAGTGTATTGGTAACATAAATGTACATAACATATTAGAAAGATAAATTGTAAAATGGAAGAAAAGTACAGTAATAAAAGGTAAAAATAATTGTAAAACAAAATAAAAATTGAAACAAAATGTGTAGAAATAGTAAATAAAATTAAGAATGTTAATAAAAATAAATAAGAAAAATGTGAAATATACTAAAAATAGAAATACGTAAAAGACATGTGATACTTACAAGAGAAGCAAAAATGTAAAAAAGTAAGCAGTCAGGAACAAGTACAACCGTATAATAATTATAAATTGTAAATACTATAGTATATACCCTTGTATAAAACATAAACAAGTACCCAGATACAACGAAACATGTAAAAAATTGGCTCTTCCCTTTGGAAGGGGGAACAAGTGGTCCCGTAGAAGGGGCCTATTATCATAAAAAAAAACCCAACCCAACCCAACCCAACCTAACCTAACCTAACCGGCGGTGGCATACGAGCCAGAAGACGAGGAGTATGTGGAACCCACGTGGTTACACAGCACTCAAGAAACATTCGACGTCACGAATTAACACCGCCGGTTCGAAAAAGTGCCAATGTAATGCCACGATTGTTAGTAATAAATAATGAGTATTTATAATAACAATAAAAGTAAAAAGCCGAATTAATGTCAATGTAAGGAACTATAATTAATAAATAAAAATTAATAACATATGCATAAATCTATTATATTATATATCTTTTATTATATATTATAAAATTTCTGTTATTTCATAAATTGTTATTGATATATATTTAATGTCAATGTGAGGAACTGTAATAAAAAAAAATAAAATAAAATAAAATAAAAAAATAAAAACCCACTGCCAACCACATTGTAAGTATGTATTTGAAATGTAGCAAACACAACATATGTAAATCGCAGTAGTTATGTTTAAATTAATGTTATGTTAAGTGTGTATTGTATGTATTATAAATATCTAAAAAAAAAAAAGAAAAAAAAATATGTACTAAGTAGGTATGTTATAAATATAAAATGTCACTTATCTTATACTTTTACTTGTAATAAATAATAGATTATGATAATCTATTATTTGTAACACTGAATACCTACATGTACCTATAGTAAATAGTGATATAATATTGTAAAAAATTTGTTTTTAAACTATAAGTAAATGTACCAAAAACCTGTACCTAAAACATCTATCGGCAAAACTATGGCAATGTGTAACACCCATTGGCAATGAAACAAAATCGCAAAATGGCTCCCATTACCATGTAATACCATAATTATTGTAATTATAAGTATTAAAATCAGCGCAAAATCGGACACTCGTGACTGTGGAATGTAATAGAGAACTAGGAAGGTAATGAATAACGAACTGAAATGTAGCAAAATGTACCTACCTAATAGAAATTTAATATATACCGTAAAATGTATTAAAACTTAGTCGTAAAATTATAAGAAATGTAATATTGTCAGTAATAATAGTCAATAATGTAACGGAATATGAATATGTAGTTGACTTTGTAATAATTAGTTGAATATGTAGTTGAATGTAAAAATTTAGAAGGTAAAAGAATTTGTTAAAAAATGAAAATGTATTTAATTATAAAAATGAATCAGTGTAAAAAGGAAATAAAAACGCAGATAATTGTCCTGTATTATGTATAGGGGAAACAAGAGAAAAAAAAAAAAAAAAAAACCTAACCTAACCTATCAGAGACTTAAATATTAAACTAATTAAAAAGTGAATAACAATAAAATATATAAAATACTTTTTATAATATAAATCAGTTTATAAAACTAACATTAAAACAAATTAAAAACACTAAATTACAGCCTTCAACAATCGGACTATATTCCATAGATCACAACCGATAACGCAGCGATAACACCGTAAGTGCGAGCGAGACAAGTAGGGTTGACGCGCGCGATACCCGTCTCGCTCACCGTCCCGCCCACTGACGCGCTCAGGGCTGCGGGTCAAAAATCTTGTTAACCTTAGTAATTAAAAAATTAAAATAATTTAGATTAGAAAAACAATAAAAATTATTTAGCAGAACGAATAACAAACTTAATTGAGTAAATCGTCATAAAAATATAAAATAATAGATAAAACAGTAAACTAACAAAAAGTAATAATTTATTAAAACAATAGTATTAATTAAATTAGAGTAATAGAATACCACAAAACAGCTAAAAATCTTTTTGACATAAAACGTAAATTATACAACTAAATACCTATATTGTAAAACCATATTAAAATATACTGTATTAGTACATAAATAACAATACTACTTTAACTACAACACAATTGGAAGTTAAGAAATATCAAAATTCCCATCAGGCTATTCCCGCTCATTGAAAGATATAAATAATACACTTTTCCGCGTGGCAGCCCTGACACGCCCACGTTACGCCCTAATCACGTAATACTCCGTGTGCGGTCGAGGCGACTTAGTGGGTAAAGGAACGACGTAAAAACATTGCTATAAGATTCCAACAGGCGTTTTGATTTCCAAATTGAAGTAGCTTTTTCTTTTAAATAAAAAAGACTCGGGCTTAGAAAATAGTCAAAAACCAAATAAACATGAATAAACTTGCGACTGACATAGTGTTTTTTCGATTCGGCCGACGAGAAGCGTCCAAAAACTCGAAATAAAGATCGACGAAACGAGGTTTATAAAACCGAAATTAGAATAGGACCAGTTTGTCTCCTTTTGGAACAACTTCTAGTATATAGGACGTAAGGTATAACTGTGATAACGAAGGTCTTTAAGACTGAGTAACATACAATTAAGAACTGACCAAGTAATATAGACAATTAAATAAAACTTAAAAAATTGGCTTTAATTAGGGATCTTTATAACTCTGTAGTATTGTTATAATTAAGTCTGGACGTATTAGACAGAATATCAACATATCTGGTATATCCGATAGTCTAGAGTAAGGATATTGACATTTCAAAACTTAAATATAATTAAGTCGGTCCCTGCGAGAATTTATGAGCAACAAAATAAGACTGATTTGTGTTTTGCTCATAAAATCAATCGAATAACAAACCGAAAAATAATTATAGATCCTGACTAAACAACATCTATAATTAAATTAGTTCGATTATCATAGGTATAGTGACAAGTTAGTCCTTACTAGCTAATTATACACACTAACTATATTACAGACTGAAAATATACACATATTTACATATATTAGATTTAGGAGTTAGAACTATAGTATCATCACAGTTATAATTAGGATATAGACCGAGTGCATCATTTTTGGTGCATTCGTTAGGTTAATGTTTTATCTTGACATATTTTATAATTTATAGACCGAGTGCACTATTTAGTGTACACGTTAAGATTAAGGTTTTTAATTGACAGACGGACTGAAATAGAAAATATTATTAGTAGAAAACCGGAGTCCCTGTGAAAAAGAAAAAGCAACAAAAATCTGCGTGATCGCGTTCTGCTTTTGAAATACAAAAGTTTACGTTAATCATCAAATTTATATATTAAACTTTTTAAAAACTTTATAAAAACCTTAAACCTTGTCAAATCTATTTATTTTATTTTATTTCAATATTTTTCTTTTACAATTTTACAAATATATACAATTTTAAAACTTGACGCGTTCCCCCTTACTAAATTAAAATGGCAACGGTGCGTACACCGGGTGGCCAAGCAGTGCCCCAAGCCCAAAAACCAGCAAATAGACCTTCGCTTAACAGCCCGCAACACAGCCCGGCTTCAAAAACCTTCAGTATTGATAGTAACGATGACTCGGATGATATTAGTTCTATATTAATGGACACGATAAGACTGACGAAGCACTCTACAAGCCTGCTAAACCAGACTAGGAACATGAAGGGGGAGTTAAAGTCTGGTTTAGCAGAAAACTTGAAGAGTATACAGAATAGGATAGGAAAAGCCCTCGAATCTAATAAAAAGAGAGGAAAAGTGACGAAAGAAGAAGAAAAAATGACGAAGGACTTAGGAGTTCAGTGTGATAGGGAAGTCAAGAGTAGAAGCTGTGACTGTGAATGCAGGGCGCTTATCCAAGAAATGTACGATAAGCTTAAAGGTAACCTACAGTGCTTGGGAACCAAGCTGAGGGATGAAATAAGATCTCAGCTTGACTCCCAAACAGTTAGGGTAGAGGAAGTAGGAATGGCTAGGGCTAACTTAATAATTGAGAAAACGAAAAATAACTTAAAAGGTGCTATGGAGGAGTGGGAGGCCAGGGCCCCGGCCGAGCCGCGAACCGCTACGTATGCGGAGGTGGCGCGCTGCGGGAGTCAATCCCCGCAGCCCGCCGCCCCCGCACCGGCAGCCGGTAAGCGACAGCCAAAGCCCAAGACCCTCCACTCCCTTGTAGTTACCGACAAGGAGAATTTCATGTCTACGACCGACATTGTTTCGGAAGTAAGGAAGATAATAGAGCCCACCAAGGAAGGTATTAAAATAGATAGGATAAGAAGAGCGAAGGGTCGTAAAGTTATAATAGGTTTTAGCGATAAAAAAGAAAGAGACAGAATAAAGGAGAAGATAGAGAGTAGTGAAAGCAATTTCAACGTAGAGACTATAGCTAATAAAAACCCGCAGGTGGTGCTGTATGGGGTGCTTAAGTCGACAACGGATGATGAGATATTTTATGCCATCAGAAACCAAAATAAGCACCTCCAACCACTGCCACCTCCGGGAGTTATGTATAACCTAGAAGTAAAGTATAGGCGAAGGGGAAGAGACCAAGAGACTGACCATGTAGTGTGTACGTTGTCCCCTCAGCTGTGGCAAACCTTTACAGCAGCCGGATATGTTTATATAGGTATGCAGCGAGTGCGTGTCGCCGACCAGTCCCCCCTCATACAGTGCTCGCGCTGTTTAGGTTACGGACATGGGAGGCGACATTGCAATAGCGAATCCGAATCCGAGAAGTGTAGCCACTGCGGAGGGGACCATCGTAAGTTTGAGTGCGATAAATTGGAGGAAAAACCGCACTGTATTAACTGTGAAAAGGATGGCTGTAAAGACACCAAGCACGATGCGTTCAGCGCGGAGTGTCCGGTGCGAATGAGGTGGGACGCAATAGCACGGGCAACAGTTGCGTACGATCCAGATGACCAATAGCATTGACAATCCATAATTCATCACGTAATAATAATATAATATAAATAATTTAAAATAAGTATGTATCATAAATAAGTATAGAATATATATGTATATTATGTCAGGAATGCAACTTGGAAACCCCTTAAACTGAGTTTAAGGGATCCAAAAACGCAGTGTATAATTTATTATATTGTAATAATGATAATTATAACTATGTATGAAAAAAAAAAAAAAAAAAAAAAAAAAAAAAAAAAAAAAAACTTGTCATATATATGGTTATACTAAAAAATAACAGAGCATATATGGACTAAGTATAAAAATATAATTAAAAATAGATATGTATTGTAGTGTTTTATTATAAAATAGAGAAACAGGAAAACGAAATTTTAATATACCACTATAGAATATAAGACATTATGTATAAGATGTTATAAATGTAAATGGATTGTCACTGCTGTTGGCCAAATGCAGCAACTTGATGCATCCCACTCACTTGCAAGGAACTATTTATTGAATAAATATTTTAAGCAAAATAATTCGCAACGAATACCCCGCGCTGAGCGTAGTGTATTGGTAACATAAATGTACATAACATATTAGAAAGATAAATTGTAAAATGGAAGAAAAGTACAGTAATAAAAGGTAAAAATAATTGTAAAACAAAATAAAAATTGAAACAAAATGTGTAGAAATAGTAAATAAAATTAAGAATGTTAATAAAAATAAATAAGAAAAATGTGAAATATACTAAAAATAGAAATACGTAAAAGACATGTGATACTTACAAGAGAAGCAAAAATGTAAAAAAGTAAGCAGTCAGGAACAAGTACAACCGTATAATAATTATAAATTGTAAATACTATAGTATATACCCTTGTATAAAACATAAACAAGTACCCAGATACAACGAAACATGTAAAAAATTGGCTCTTCCCTTTGGAAGGGGGAACAAGTGGTCCCGTAGAAGGGGCCTATTATCATAAAAAAAAACCCAACCCAACCCAACCCAACCTAACCTAACCTAACCGGCGGTGGCATACGAGCCAGAAGACGAGGAGTATGTGGAACCCACGTGGTTACACAGCACTCAAGAAACATTCGACGTCACGAATTAACACCGCCGGTTCGAAAAAGTGCCAATGTAATGCCACGATTGTTAGTAATAAATAATGAGTATTTATAATAACAATAAAAGTAAAAAGCCGAATTAATGTCAATGTAAGGAACTATAATTAATAAATAAAAATTAATAACATATGCATAAATCTATTATATTATATATCTTTTATTATATATTATAAAATTTCTGTTATTTCATAAATTGTTATTGATATATATTTAATGTCAATGTGAGGAACTGTAATAAAAAAAAATAAAATAAAATAAAATAAAAAAATAAAAACCCACTGCCAACCACATTGTAAGTATGTATTTGAAATGTAGCAAACACAACATATGTAAATCGCAGTAGTTATGTTTAAATTAATGTTATGTTAAGTGTGTATTGTATGTATTATAAATATCTAAAAAAAAAAAAGAAAAAAAAATATGTACTAAGTAGGTATGTTATAAATATAAAATGTCACTTATCTTATACTTTTACTTGTAATAAATAATAGATTATGATAATCTATTATTTGTAACACTGAATAC
Source organism: Polyommatus iphigenia (assembly GCA_963422495.1). Classification (NCBI taxonomy): domain Eukaryota; kingdom Metazoa; phylum Arthropoda; class Insecta; order Lepidoptera; family Lycaenidae; genus Polyommatus; species Polyommatus iphigenia. The sequence goes on along the minus strand of OY730183.1, from coordinate 39,312,196 downwards.
CTACATGTACCTATAGTAAATAGTGATATAATATTGTAAAAAATTTGTTTTTAAACTATAAGTAAATGTACCAAAAACCTGTACCTAAAACATCTATCGGCAAAACTATGGCAATGTGTAACACCCATTGGCAATGAAACAAAATCGCAAAATGGCTCCCATTACCATGTAATACCATAATTATTGTAATTATAAGTATTAAAATCAGCGCAAAATCGGACACTCGTGACTGTGGAATGTAATAGAGAACTAGGAAGGTAATGAATAACGAACTGAAATGTAGCAAAATGTACCTACCTAATAGAAATTTAATATATACCGTAAAATGTATTAAAACTTAGTCGTAAAATTATAAGAAATGTAATATTGTCAGTAATAATAGTCAATAATGTAACGGAATATGAATATGTAGTTGACTTTGTAATAATTAGTTGAATATGTAGTTGAATGTAAAAATTTAGAAGGTAAAAGAATTTGTTAAAAAATGAAAATGTATTTAATTATAAAAATGAATCAGTGTAAAAAGGAAATAAAAACGCAGATAATTGTCCTGTATTATGTATAGGGGAAACAAGAGAAAAAAAAAAAAAAAAAAAACCTAACCTAACCTATCAGAGACTTAAATATTAAACTAATTAAAAAGTGAATAACAATAAAATATATAAAATACTTTTTATAATATAAATCAGTTTATAAAACTAACATTAAAACAAATTAAAAACACTAAATTACAGCCTTCAACAATCGGACTATATTCCATAGATCACAACCGATAACGCAGCGATAACACCGTAAGTGCGAGCGAGACAAGTAGGGTTGACGCGCGCGATACCCGTCTCGCTCACCGTCCCGCCCACTGACGCGCTCAGGGCTGCGGGTCAAAAATCTTGTTAACCTTAGTAATTAAAAAATTAAAATAATTTAGATTAGAAAAACAATAAAAATTATTTAGCAGAACGAATAACAAACTTAATTGAGTAAATCGTCATAAAAATATAAAATAATAGATAAAACAGTAAACTAACAAAAAGTAATAATTTATTAAAACAATAGTATTAATTAAATTAGAGTAATAGAATACCACAAAACAGCTAAAAATCTTTTTGACATAAAACGTAAATTATACAACTAAATACCTATATTGTAAAACCATATTAAAATATACTGTATTAGTACATAAATAACAATACTACTTTAACTACAACACAATTGGAAGTTAAGAAATATCAAAATTCCCATCAGGCTATTCCCGCTCATTGAAAGATATAAATAATACACTTTTCCGCGTGGCAGCCCTGACACGCCCACGTTACGCCCTAATCACGTAATACTCCGTGTGCGGTCGAGGCGACTTAGTGGGTAAAGGAACGACGTAAAAACATTGCTATAAGATTCCAACAGGCGTTTTGATTTCCAAATTGAAGTAGCTTTTTCTTTTAAATAAAAAAGACTCGGGCTTAGAAAATAGTCAAAAACCAAATAAACATGAATAAACTTGCGACTGACATAGTGTTTTTTCGATTCGGCCGACGAGAAGCGTCCAAAAACTCGAAATAAAGATCGACGAAACGAGGTTTATAAAACCGAAATTAGAATAGGACCAGTTTGTCTCCTTTTGGAACAACTTCTAGTATATAGGACGTAAGGTATAACTGTGATAACGAAGGTCTTTAAGACTGAGTAACATACAATTAAGAACTGACCAAGTAATATAGACAATTAAATAAAACTTAAAAAATTGGCTTTAATTAGGGATCTTTATAACTCTGTAGTATTGTTATAATTAAGTCTGGACGTATTAGACAGAATATCAACATATCTGGTATATCCGATAGTCTAGAGTAAGGATATTGACATTTCAAAACTTAAATATAATTAAGTCGGTCCCTGCGAGAATTTATGAGCAACAAAATAAGACTGATTTGTGTTTTGCTCATAAAATCAATCGAATAACAAACCGAAAAATAATTATAGATCCTGACTAAACAACATCTATAATTAAATTAGTTCGATTATCATAGGTATAGTGACAAGTTAGTCCTTACTAGCTAATTATACACACTAACTATATTACAGACTGAAAATATACACATATTTACATATATTAGATTTAGGAGTTAGAACTATAGTATCATCACAGTTATAATTAGGATATAGACCGAGTGCATCATTTTTGGTGCATTCGTTAGGTTAATGTTTTATCTTGACATATTTTATAATTTATAGACCGAGTGCACTATTTAGTGTACACGTTAAGATTAAGGTTTTTAATTGACAGACGGACTGAAATAGAAAATATTATTAGTAGAAAACCGGAGTCCCTGTGAAAAAGAAAAAGCAACAAAAATCTGCGTGATCGCGTTCTGCTTTTGAAATACAAAAGTTTACGTTAATCATCAAATTTATATATTAAACTTTTTAAAAACTTTATAAAAACCTTAAACCTTGTCAAATCTATTTATTTTATTTTATTTCAATATTTTTCTTTTACAATTTTACAAATATATACAATTTTAAAACTTGACGCGTTCCCCCTTACTAAATTAAAATGGCAACGGTGCGTACACCGGGTGGCCAAGCAGTGCCCCAAGCCCAAAAACCAGCAAATAGACCTTCGCTTAACAGCCCGCAACACAGCCCGGCTTCAAAAACCTTCAGTATTGATAGTAACGATGACTCGGATGATATTAGTTCTATATTAATGGACACGATAAGACTGACGAAGCACTCTACAAGCCTGCTAAACCAGACTAGGAACATGAAGGGGGAGTTAAAGTCTGGTTTAGCAGAAAACTTGAAGAGTATACAGAATAGGATAGGAAAAGCCCTCGAATCTAATAAAAAGAGAGGAAAAGTGACGAAAGAAGAAGAAAAAATGACGAAGGACTTAGGAGTTCAGTGTGATAGGGAAGTCAAGAGTAGAAGCTGTGACTGTGAATGCAGGGCGCTTATCCAAGAAATGTACGATAAGCTTAAAGGTAACCTACAGTGCTTGGGAACCAAGCTGAGGGATGAAATAAGATCTCAGCTTGACTCCCAAACAGTTAGGGTAGAGGAAGTAGGAATGGCTAGGGCTAACTTAATAATTGAGAAAACGAAAAATAACTTAAAAGGTGCTATGGAGGAGTGGGAGGCCAGGGCCCCGGCCGAGCCGCGAACCGCTACGTATGCGGAGGTGGCGCGCTGCGGGAGTCAATCCCCGCAGCCCGCCGCCCCCGCACCGGCAGCCGGTAAGCGACAGCCAAAGCCCAAGACCCTCCACTCCCTTGTAGTTACCGACAAGGAGAATTTCATGTCTACGACCGACATTGTTTCGGAAGTAAGGAAGATAATAGAGCCCACCAAGGAAGGTATTAAAATAGATAGGATAAGAAGAGCGAAGGGTCGTAAAGTTATAATAGGTTTTAGCGATAAAAAAGAAAGAGACAGAATAAAGGAGAAGATAGAGAGTAGTGAAAGCAATTTCAACGTAGAGACTATAGCTAATAAAAACCCGCAGGTGGTGCTGTATGGGGTGCTTAAGTCGACAACGGATGATGAGATATTTTATGCCATCAGAAACCAAAATAAGCACCTCCAACCACTGCCACCTCCGGGAGTTATGTATAACCTAGAAGTAAAGTATAGGCGAAGGGGAAGAGACCAAGAGACTGACCATGTAGTGTGTACGTTGTCCCCTCAGCTGTGGCAAACCTTTACAGCAGCCGGATATGTTTATATAGGTATGCAGCGAGTGCGTGTCGCCGACCAGTCCCCCCTCATACAGTGCTCGCGCTGTTTAGGTTACGGACATGGGAGGCGACATTGCAATAGCGAATCCGAATCCGAGAAGTGTAGCCACTGCGGAGGGGACCATCGTAAGTTTGAGTGCGATAAATTGGAGGAAAAACCGCACTGTATTAACTGTGAAAAGGATGGCTGTAAAGACACCAAGCACGATGCGTTCAGCGCGGAGTGTCCGGTGCGAATGAGGTGGGATGCAATAGCACGGGCAACAGTTGCGTACGATCCAGATGACCAATAGCATTGACAATCCATAATTCATCACGTAATAATAATATAATATAAATAATTTAAAATAAGTATGTATCATAAATACCTAAGTATAGAATATATATGTATATTATGTCAGGAATGCAACTTGGAAACCCCTTAAACTGAGTTTAAGGGATCCAAAAACGCAGTGTATAATTTATTATATTGTAATAATGATAATTATAACTATGTATGAAAAAAAAAAAAAAAAAAAAAAAACTTGTCATATATATGGTTATACTAAAAAATAACAGAGCATATATGGACTAAGTATAAAAATATAATTAAAAATAGATATGTATTGTAGTGTTTTATTATAAAATAGAGAAACAGGAAAACGAAATTTTAATATACCACTATAGAATATAAGACATTATGTATAAGATGTTATAAATGTAAATGGATTGTCACTGCTGTTGGCCAAATGCAGCAACTTGATGCATCCCACTCACTTGCAAGGAACTATTTATTGAATAAATATTTTAAGCAAAATAATTCGCAACGAATACCCCGCGCTGAGCGTAGTGTATTGGTAACATAAATGTACATAACATATTAGAAAGATAAATTGTAAAATGGAAGAAAAGTACAGTAATAAAAGGTAAAAATAATTGTAAAACAAAATAAAAATTGAAACAAAATGTGTAGAAATAGTAAATAAAATTAAGAATGTTAATAAAAATAAATAAGAAAAATGTGAAATATACTAAAAATAGAAATACGTAAAAGACATGTGATACTTACAAGAGAAGCAAAAATGTAAAAAAGTAAGCAGTCAGGAACAAGTACAACCGTATAATAATTATAAATTGTAAATACTATAGTATATACCCTTGTATAAAACATAAACAAGTACCCAGATACAACGAAACATGTAAAAAATTGGCTCTTCCCTTTGGAAGGGGGAACAAGTGGTCCCGTAGAAGGGGCCTATTATCATAAAAAAAAACCCAACCCAACCCAACCCAACCTAACCTAACCTAACCGGCGGTGGCATACGAGCCAGAAGACGAGGAGTATGTGGAACCCACGTGGTTACACAGCACTCAAGAAACATTCGACGTCACGAATTAACACCGCCGGTTCGAAAAAGTGCCAATGTAATGCCACGATTGTTAGTAATAAATAATGAGTATTTATAATAACAATAAAAGTAAAAAGCCGAATTAATGTCAATGTAAGGAACTATAATTAATAAATAAAAATTAATAACATATGCATAAATCTATTATATTATATATCTTTTATTATATATTATAAAATTTCTGTTATTTCATAAATTGTTATTGATATATATTTAATGTCAATGTGAGGAACTGTAATAAAAAAAAATAAAATAAAATAAAATAAAAAAATAAAAACCCACTGCCAACCACATTGTAAGTATGTATTTGAAATGTAGCAAACACAACATATGTAAATCGCAGTAGTTATGTTTAAATTAATGTTATGTTAAGTGTGTATTGTATGTATTATAAATATCTAAAAAAAAAAAAAAAAATGTACTAAGTATGTTATAAATATAAAATGTCACTTATCTTATACTTTTACTTGTAATAAATAATAGATTATGATAATCTATTATTTGTAACACTGAATACCTACATGTACCTATAGTAAATAGTGATATAATATTGTAAAAAATTTGTTTTTAAACTATAAGTAAATGTACCAAAAACCTGTACCTAAAACATCTATCGGCAAAACTATGGCAATGTGTAACACCCATTGGCAATGAAACAAAATCGCAAAATGGCTCCCATTACCATGTAATACCATAATTATTGTAATTATAAGTATTAAAATCAGCGCAAAATCGGACACTCGTGACTGTGGAATGTAATAGAGAACTAGGAAGGTAATGAATAACGAACTGAAATGTAGCAAAATGTACCTACCTAATAGAAATTTAATATATACCGTAAAATGTATTAAAACTTAGTCGTAAAATTATAAGAAATGTAATATTGTCAGTAATAATAGTCAATAATGTAACGGAATATGAATATGTAGTTGACTTTGTAATAATTAGTTGAATATGTAGTTGAATGTAAAAATTTAGAAGGTAAAAGAATTTGTTAAAAAATGAAAATGTATTTAATTATAAAAATGAATCAGTGTAAAAAGGAAATAAAAACGCAGATAATTGTCCTGTATTATGTATAGGGGAAACAAGAGAAAAAAAAAAAAAAAAAAAAACCTAACCTAACCTATCAGAGACTTAAATATTAAACTAATTAAAAAGTGAATAACAATAAAATATATAAAATACTTTTTATAATATAAATCAGTTTATAAAACTAACATTAAAACAAATTAAAAACACTAAATTACAGCCTTCAACAATCGGACTATATTCCATAGATCACAACCGATAACGCAGCGATAACACCGTAAGTGCGAGCGAGACAAGTAGGGTTGACGCGCGCGATACCCGTCTCGCTCACCGTCCCGCCCACTGACGCGCTCAGGGCTGCGGGTCAAAAATCTTGTTAACCTTAGTAATTAAAAAATTAAAATAATTTAGATTAGAAAAACAATAAAAATTATTTAGCAGAACGAATAACAAACTTAATTGAGTAAATCGTCATAAAAATATAAAATAATAGATAAAACAGTAAACTAACAAAAAGTAATAATTTATTAAAACAATAGTATTAATTAAATTAGAGTAATAGAATACCACAAAACAGCTAAAAATCTTTTTGACATAAAACGTAAATTATACAACTAAATACCTATATTGTAAAACCATATTAAAATATACTGTATTAGTACATAAATAACAATACTACTTTAACTACAACACAATTGGAAGTTAAGAAATATCAAAATTCCCATCAGGCTATTCCCGCTCATTGAAAGATATAAATAATACACTTTTCCGCGTGGCAGCCCTGACACGCCCACGTTACGCCCTAATCACGTAATACTCCGTGTGCGGTCGAGGCGACTTAGTGGGTAAAGGAACGACGTAAAAACATTGCTATAAGATTCCAACAGGCGTTTTGATTTCCAAATTGAAGTAGCTTTTTCTTTTAAATAAAAAAGACTCGGGCTTAGAAAATAGTCAAAAACCAAATAAACATGAATAAACTTGCGACTGACATAGTGTTTTTTCGATTCGGCCGACGAGAAGCGTCCAAAAACTCGAAATAAAGATCGACGAAACGAGGTTTATAAAACCGAAATTAGAATAGGACCAGTTTGTCTCCTTTTGGAACAACTGCTAGTATATAGGACGTAAGGTATAACTGTGATAACGAAGGTCTTTAAGACTGAGTAACATACAATTAAGAACTGACCAAGTAATATAGACAATTAAATAAAACTTAAAAAATTGGCTTTAATTAGGGATCTTTATAACTCTGTAGTATTGTTATAATTAAGTCTGGACGTATTAGACAGAATATCAACATATCTGGTATATCCGATAGTCTAGAGTAAGGATATTGACATTTCAAAACTTAAATATAATTAAGTCGGTCCCTGCGAGAATTTATGAGCAACAAAATAAGACTGATTTGTGTTTTGCTCATAAAATCAATCGAATAACAAACCGAAAAATAATTATAGATCCTGACTAAACAACATCTATAATTAAATTAGTTCGATTATCATAGGTATAGTGACAAGTTAGTCCTTACTAGCTAATTATACACACTAACTATATTACAGACTGAAAATATACACATATTTACATATATTAGATTTAGGAGTTAGAACTATAGTATCATCACAGTTATAATTAGGATATAGACCGAGTGCATCATTTTTGGTGCATTCGTTAGGTTAATGTTTTATCTTGACATATTTTATAATTTATAGACCGAGTGCACTATTTAGTGTACACGTTAAGATTAAGGTTTTTAATTGACAGACGGACTGAAATAGAAAATATTATTAGTAGAAAACCGGAGTCCCTGTGAAAAAGAAAAAGCAACAAAAATCTGCGTGATCGCGTTCTGCTTTTGAAATACAAAAGTTTACGTTAATCATCAAATTTAGGTATATATTAAACTTTTTAAAAACTTTATAAAAACCTTAAACCTTGTCAAATCTATTTATTTTATTTTATTTCAATATTTTTCTTTTACAATTTTACAAATATATACAATTTTAAAACTTGACGCGTTCCCCCTTACTAAATTAAAATGGCAACGGTGCGTACACCGGGTGGCCAAGCAGTGCCCCAAGCCCAAAAACCAGCAAATAGACCTTCGCTTAACAGCCCGCAACACAGCCCGGCTTCAAAAACCTTCAGTATTGATAGTAACGATGACTCGGATGATATTAGTTCTATATTAATGGACACGATAAGACTGACGAAGCACTCTACAAGCCTGCTAAACCAGACTAGGAACATGAAGGGGGAGTTAAAGTCTGGTTTAGCAGAAAACTTGAAGAGTATACAGAATAGGATAGGAAAAGCCCTCGAATCTAATAAAAAGAGAGGAAAAGTGACGAAAGAAGAAGAAAAAATGACGAAGGACTTAGGAGTTCAGTGTGATAGGGAAGTCAAGAGTAGAAGCTGTGACTGTGAATGCAGGGCGCTTATCCAAGAAATGTACGATAAGCTTAAAGGTAACCTACAGTGCTTGGGAACCAAGCTGAGGGATGAAATAAGATCTCAGCTTGACTCCCAAACAGTTAGGGTAGAGGAAGTAGGAATGGCTAGGGCTAACTTAATAATTGAGAAAACGAAAAATAACTTAAAAGGTGCTATGGAGGAGTGGGAGGCCAGGGCCCCGGCCGAGCCGCGAACCGCTACGTATGCGGAGGTGGCGCGCTGCGGGAGTCAATCCCCGCAGCCCGCCGCCCCCGCACCGGCAGCCGGTAAGCGACAGCCAAAGCCCAAGACCCTCCACTCCCTTGTAGTTACCGACAAGGAGAATTTCATGTCTACGACCGACATTGTTTCGGAAGTAAGGAAGATAATAGAGCCCACCAAGGAAGGTATTAAAATAGATAGGATAAGAAGAGCGAAGGGTCGTAAAGTTATAATAGGTTTTAGCGATAAAAAAGAAAGAGACAGAATAAAGGAGAAGATAGAGAGTAGTGAAAGCAATTTCAACGTAGAGACTATAGCTAATAAAAACCCGCAGGTGGTGCTGTATGGGGTGCTTAAGTCGACAACGGATGATGAGATATTTTATGCCATCAGAAACCAAAATAAGCACCTCCAACCACTGCCACCTCCGGGAGTTATGTATAACCTAGAAGTAAAGTATAGGCGAAGGGGAAGAGACCAAGAGACTGACCATGTAGTGTGTACGTTGTCCCCTCAGCTGTGGCAAACCTTTACAGCAGCCGGATATGTTTATATAGGTATGCAGCGAGTGCGTGTCGCCGACCAGTCCCCCCTCATACAGTGCTCGCGCTGTTTAGGTTACGGACATGGGAGGCGACATTGCAATAGCGAATCCGAATCCGAGAAGTGTAGCCACTGCGGAGGGGACCATCGTAAGTTTGAGTGCGATAAATTGGAGGAAAAACCGCACTGTATTAACTGTGAAAAGGATGGCTGTAAAGACACCAAGCACGATGCGTTCAGCGCGGAGTGTCCGGTGCGAATGAGGTGGGACGCAATAGCACGGGCAACAGTTGCGTACGATCCAGATGACCAATAGCATTGACAATCCATAATTCATCACGTAATAATAATATAATATAAATAATTTAAAATAAGTATGTATCATAAATAAGTATAGAATATATATGTATATTATGTCAGGAATGCAACTTGGAAACCCCTTAAACTGAGTTTAAGGGATCCAAAAACGCAGTGTATAATTTATTATATTGTAATAATGATAATTATAACTATGTATGAAAAAAAAAAAAAAAAAAAAAAAAAAAAAAAAAAAAAAAAAAAACTTGTCATATATATGGTTATACTAAAAAATAACAGAGCATATATGGACTAAGTATAAAAATATAATTAAAAATAGATATGTATTGTAGTGTTTTATTATAAAATAGAGAAACAGGAAAACGAAATTTTAATATACCACTATAGAATATAAGACATTATGTATAAGATGTTATAAATGTAAATGGATTGTCACTGCTGTTGGCCAAATGCAGCAACTTGATGCATCCCACTCACTTGCAAGGAACTATTTATTGAATAAATATTTTAAGCAAAATAATTCGCAACGAATACCCCGCGCTGAGCGTAGTGTATTGGTAACATAAATGTACATAACATATTAGAAAGATAAATTGTAAAATGGAAGAAAAGTACAGTAATAAAAGGTAAAAATAATTGTAAAACAAAATAAAAATTGAAACAAAATGTGTAGAAATAGTAAATAAAATTAAGAATGTTAATAAAAATAAATAAGAAAAATGTGAAATATACTAAAAATAGAAATACGTAAAAGACATGTGATACTTACAAGAGAAGCAAAAATGTAAAAAAGTAAGCAGTCAGGAACAAGTACAACCGTATAATAATTATAAATTGTAAATACTATAGTATATACCCTTGTATAAAACATAAACAAGTACCCAGATACAACGAAACATGTAAAAAATTGGCTCTTCCCTTTGGAAGGGGGAACAAGTGGTCCCGTAGAAGGGGCCTATTATCATAAAAAAAAACCCAACCCAACCCAACCCAACCTAACCTAACCTAACCGGCGGTGGCATACGAGCCAGAAGACGAGGAGTATGTGGAACCCACGTGGTTACACAGCACTCAAGAAACATTCGACGTCACGAATTAACACCGCCGGTTCGAAAAAGTGCCAATGTAATGCCACGATTGTTAGTAATAAATAATGAGTATTTATAATAACAATAAAAGTAAAAAGCCGAATTAATGTCAATGTAAGGAACTATAATTAATAAATAAAAATTAATAACATATGCATAAATCTATTATATTATATATCTTTTATTATATATTATAAAATTTCTGTTATTTCATAAATTGTTATTGATATATATTTAATGTCAATGTGAGGAACTGTAATAAAAAAAAAAAAAAAAAAATAAAATAAAAAAATAAAAACCCACTGCCAACCACATTGTAAGTATGTATTTGAAATGTAGCAAACACAACATATGTAAATCGCAGTAGTTATGTTTAAATTAATGTTATGTTAAGTGTGTATTGTATGTATTATAAATATCTAAAAAAAAAAAAGAAAAAAAAAAATGTACTAAGTAGGTATGTTATAAATATAAAATGTCACTTATCTTATACTTTTACTTGTAATAAATAATAGATTATGATAATCTATTATTTGTAACACTGAATACCTACATGTACCTATAGTAAATAGTGATATAATATTGTAAAAAATTTGTTTTTAAACTATAAGTAAATGTACCAAAAACCTGTACCTAAAACATCTATCGGCAAAACTATGGCAATGTGTAACACCCATTGGCAATGAAACAAAATCGCAAAATGGCTCCCATTACCATGTAATACCATAATTATTGTAATTATAAGTATTAAAATCAGCGCAAAATCGGACACTCGTGACTGTGGAATGTAATAGAGAACTAGGAAGGTAATGAATAACGAACTGAAATGTAGCAAAATGTACCTACCTAATAGAAATTTAATATATACCGTAAAATGTATTAAAACTTAGTCGTAAAATTATAAGAAATGTAATATTGTCAGTAATAATAGTCAATAATGTAACGGAATATGAATATGTAGTTGACTTTGTAATAATTAGTTGAATATGTAGTTGAATGTAAAAATTTAGAAGGTAAAAGAATTTGTTAAAAAATGAAAATGTATTTAATTATAAAAATGAATCAGTGTAAAAAGGAAATAAAAACGCAGATAATTGTCCTGTATTATGTATAGGGGAAACAAGAGAAAAAAAAAAAAAAAAAAAAACCTAACCTAACCTATCAGAGACTTAAATATTAAACTAATTAAAAAGTGAATAACAATAAAATATATAAAATACTTTTTATAATATAAATCAGTTTATAAAACTAACATTAAAACAAATTAAAAACACTAAATTACAGCCTTCAACAATCGGACTATATTCCATAGATCACAACCGATAACGCAGCGATAACACCGTAAGTGCGAGCGAGACAAGTAGGGTTGACGCGCGCGATACCCGTCTCGCTCACCGTCCCGCCCACTGACGCGCTCAGGGCTGCGGGTCAAAAATCTTGTTAACCTTAGTAATTAAAAAATTAAAGTAATTTAGATTAGAAAAACAATAAAAATTATTTAGCAGAACGAATAACAAACTTAATTGAGTAAATCGTCATAAAAATATAAAATAATAGATAAAACAGTAAACTAACAAAAAGTAATAATTTATTAAAACAATAGTATTAATTAAATTAGAGTAATAGAATACCACAAAACAGCTAAAAATCTTTTTGACATAAAACGTAAATTATACAACTAAATACCTATATTGTAAAACCATATTAAAATATACTGTATTAGTACATAAATAACAATACTACTTTAACTACAACACAATTGGAAGTTAAGAAATATCAAAATTCCCATCAGGCTATTCCCGCTCATTGAAAGATATAAATAATACACTTTTCCGCGTGGCAGCCCTGACACGCCCACGTTACGCCCTAATCACGTAATACTCCGTGTGCGGTCGAGGCGACTTAGTGGGTAAAGGAACGACGTAAAAACATTGCTATAAGATTCCAACAGGCGTTTTGATTTCCAAATTGAAGTAGCTTTTTCTTTTAAATAAAAAAGACTCGGGCTTAGAAAATAGTCAAAAACCAAATAAACATGAATAAACTTGCGACTGACATAGTGTTTTTTCGATTCGGCCGACGAGAAGCGTCCAAAAACTCGAAATAAAGATCGACGAAACGAGGTTTATAAAACCGAAATTAGAATAGGACCAGTTTGTCTCCTTTTGGAACAACTGCTAGTATATAGGACGTAAGGTATAACTGTGATAACGAAGGTCTTTAAGACTGAGTAACATACAATTAAGAACTGACCAAGTAATATAGACAATTAAATAAAACTTAAAAAATTGGCTTTAATTAGGGATCTTTATAACTCTGTAGTATTGTTATAATTAAGTCTGGACGTATTAGACAGAATATCAACATATCTGGTATATCCGATAGTCTAGAGTAAGGATATTGACATTTCAAAACTTAAATATAATTAAGTCGGTCCCTGCGAGAATTTATGAGCAACAAAATAAGACTGATTTGTGTTTTGCTCATAAAATCAATCGAATAACAAACCGAAAAATAATTATAGATCCTGACTAAACAACATCTATAATTAAATTAGTTCGATTATCATAGGTATAGTGACAAGTTAGTCCTTACTAGCTAATTATACACACTAACTATATTACAGACTGAAAATATACACATATTTACATATATTAGATTTAGGAGTTAGAACTATAGTATCATCACAGTTATAATTAGGATATAGACCGAGTGCATCATTTTTGGTGCATTCGTTAGGTTAATGTTTTATCTTGACATATTTTATAATTTATAGACCGAGTGCACTATTTAGTGTACACGTTAAGATTAAGGTTTTTAATTGACAGACGGACTGAAATAGAAAATATTATTAGTAGAAAACCGGAGTCCCTGTGAAAAAGAAAAAGCAACAAAAATCTGCGTGATCGCGTTCTGCTTTTGAAATACAAAAGTTTACGTTAATCATCAAATTTATATATTAAACTTTTTAAAAACTTTATAAAAACCTTAAACCTTGTCAAATCTATTTATTTTATTTTATTTCAATATTTTTCTTTTACAATTTTACAAATATATACAATTTTAAAACTTGACGCGTTCCCCCTTACTAAATTAAAATGGCAACGGTGCGTACACCGGGTGGCCAAGCAGTGCCCCAAGCCCAAAAACCAGCAAATAGACCTTCGCTTAACAGCCCGCAACACAGCCCGGCTTCAAAAACCTTCAGTATTGATAGTAACGATGACTCGGATGATATTAGTTCTATATTAATGGACACGATAAGACTGACGAAGCACTCTACAAGCCTGCTAAACCAGACTAGGAACATGAAGGGGGAGTTAAAGTCTGGTTTAGCAGAAAACTTGAAGAGTATACAGAATAGGATAGGAAAAGCCCTCGAATCTAATAAAAAGAGAGGAAAAGTGACGAAAGAAGAAGAAAAAATGACGAAGGACTTAGGAGTTCAGTGTGATAGGGAAGTCAAGAGTAGAAGCTGTGACTGTGAATGCAGGGCGCTTATCCAAGAAATGTACGATAAGCTTAAAGGTAACCTACAGTGCTTGGGAACCAAGCTGAGGGATGAAATAAGATCTCAGCTTGACTCCCAAACAGTTAGGGTAGAGGAAGTAGGAATGGCTAGGGCTAACTTAATAATTGAGAAAACGAAAAATAACTTAAAAGGTGCTATGGAGGAGTGGGAGGCCAGGGCCCCGGCCGAGCCGCGAACCGCTACGTATGCGGAGGTGGCGCGCTGCGGGAGTCAATCCCCGCAGCCCGCCGCCCCCGCACCGGCAGCCGGTAAGCGACAGCCAAAGCCCAAGACCCTCCACTCCCTTGTAGTTACCGACAAGGAGAATTTCATGTCTACGACCGACATTGTTTCGGAAGTAAGGAAGATAATAGAGCCCACCAAGGAAGGTATTAAAATAGATAGGATAAGAAGAGCGAAGGGTCGTAAAGTTATAATAGGTTTTAGCGATAAAAAAGAAAGAGACAGAATAAAGGAGAAGATAGAGAGTAGTGAAAGCAATTTCAACGTAGAGACTATAGCTAATAAAAACCCGCAGGTGGTGCTGTATGGGGTGCTTAAGTCGACAACGGATGATGAGATATTTTATGCCATCAGAAACCAAAATAAGCACCTCCAACCACTGCCACCTCCGGGAGTTATGTATAACCTAGAAGTAAAGTATAGGCGAAGGGGAAGAGACCAAGAGACTGACCATGTAGTGTGTACGTTGTCCCCTCAGCTGTGGCAAACCTTTACAGCAGCCGGATATGTTTATATAGGTATGCAGCGAGTGCGTGTCGCCGACCAGTCCCCCCTCATACAGTGCTCGCGCTGTTTAGGTTACGGACATGGGAGGCGACATTGCAATAGCGAATCCGAATCCGAGAAGTGTAGCCACTGCGGAGGGGACCATCGTAAGTTTGAGTGCGATAAATTGGAGGAAAAACCGCACTGTATTAACTGTGAAAAGGATGGCTGTAAAGACACCAAGCACGATGCGTTCAGCGCGGAGTGTCCGGTGCGAATGAGGTGGGACGCAATAGCACGGGCAACAGTTGCGTACGATCCAGATGACCAATAGCATTGACAATCCATAATTCATCACGTAATAATAATATAATATAAATAATTTAAAATAAGTATGTATCATAAATAAGTATAGAATATATATGTATATTATGTCAGGAATGCAACTTGGAAACCCCTTAAACTGAGTTTAAGGGATCCAAAAACGCAGTGTATAATTTATTATATTGTAATAATGATAATTATAACTATGTATGAAAAAAAAAAAAAAAAAAAAAAAAAAAAAAAAAAAAACTTGTCATATATATGGTTATACTAAAAAATAACAGAGCATATATGGACTAAGTATAAAAATATAATTAAAAATAGATATGTATTGTAGTGTTTTATTATAAAATAGAGAAACAGGAAAACGAAATTTTAATATACCACTATAGAATATACCTAAGACATTATGTATAAGATGTTATAAATGTAAATGGATTGTCACTGCTGTTGGCCAAATGCAGCAACTTGATGCATCCCACTCACTTGCAAGGAACTATTTATTGAATAAATATTTTAAGCAAAATAATTCGCAACGAATACCCCGCGCTGAGCGTAGTGTATTGGTAACATAAATGTACATAACATATTAGAAAGATAAATTGTAAAATGGAAGAAAAGTACAGTAATAAAAGGTAAAAATAATTGTAAAACAAAATAAAAATTGAAACAAAATGTGTAGAAATAGTAAATAAAATTAAGAATGTTAATAAAAATAAATAAGAAAAATGTGAAATATACTAAAAATAGAAATACGTAAAAGACATGTGATACTTACAAGAGAAGCAAAAATGTAAAAAAGTAAGCAGTCAGGAACAAGTACAACCGTATAATAATTATAAATTGTAAATACTATAGTATATACCCTTGTATAAAACATAAACAAGTACCCAGATACAACGAAACATGTAAAAAATTGGCTCTTCCCTTTGGAAGGGGGAACAAGTGGTCCCGTAGAAGGGGCCTATTATCATAAAAAAAAACCCAACCCAACCCAACCCAACCTAACCTAACCTAACCGGCGGTGGCATACGAGCCAGAAGACGAGGAGTATGTGGAACCCACGTGGTTACACAGCACTCAAGAAACATTCGACGTCACGAATTAACACCGCCGGTTCGAAAAAGTGCCAATGTAATGCCACGATTGTTAGTAATAAATAATGAGTATTTATAATAACAATAAAAGTAAAAAGCCGAATTAATGTCAATGTAAGGAACTATAATTAATAAATAAAAATTAATAACATATGCATAAATCTATTATATTATATATCTTTTATTATATATTATAAAATTTCTGTTATTTCATAAATTGTTATTGATATATATTTAATGTCAATGTGAGGAACTGTAATAAAAAAAAAAAAAATAAAATAAAATAAAAAAATAAAAACCCACTGCCAACCACATTGTAAGTATGTATTTGAAATGTAGCAAACACAACATATGTAAATCGCAGTAGTTATGTTTAAATTAATGTTATGTTAAGTGTGTATTGTATGTATTATAAATATCTAAAAAAAAAAAAGAAAAAAAAAAATGTACTAAGTAGGTATGTTATAAATATAAAATGTCACTTATCTTATACTTTTACTTGTAATAAATAATAGATTATGATAATCTATTATTTGTAACACTGAATACCTACATGTACCTATAGTAAATAGTGATATAATATTGTAAAAAATTTGTTTTTAAACTATAAGTAAATGTACCAAAAACCTGTACCTAAAACATCTATCGGCAAAACTATGGCAATGTGTAACACCCATTGGCAATGAAACAAAATCGCAAAATGGCTCCCATTACCATGTAATACCATAATTATTGTAATTATAAGTATTAAAATCAGCGCAAAATCGGACACTCGTGACTGTGGAATGTAATAGAGAACTAGGAAGGTAATGAATAACGAACTGAAATGTAGCAAAATGTACCTACCTAATAGAAATTTAATATATACCGTAAAATGTATTAAAACTTAGTCGTAAAATTATAAGAAATGTAATATTGTCAGTAATAATAGTCAATAATGTAACGGAATATGAATATGTAGTTGACTTTGTAATAATTAGTTGAATATGTAGTTGAATGTAAAAATTTAGAAGGTAAAAGAATTTGTTAAAAAATGAAAATGTATTTAATTATAAAAATGAATCAGTGTAAAAAGGAAATAAAAACGCAGATAATTGTCCTGTATTATGTATAGGGGAAACAAGAGAAAAAAAAAAAAAAAAAAAAACCTAACCTAACCTATCAGAGACTTAAATATTAAACTAATTAAAAAGTGAATAACAATAAAATATATAAAATACTTTTTATAATATAAATCAGTTTATAAAACTAACATTAAAACAAATTAAAAACACTAAATTACAGCCTTCAACAATCGGACTATATTCCATAGATCACAACCGATAACGCAGCGATAACACCGTAAGTGCGAGCGAGACAAGTAGGGTTGACGCGCGCGATACCCGTCTCGCTCACCGTCCCGCCCACTGACGCGCTCAGGGCTGCGGGTCAAAAATCTTGTTAACCTTAGTAATTAAAAAATTAAAGTAATTTAGATTAGAAAAACAATAAAAATTATTTAGCAGAACGAATAACAAACTTAATTGAGTAAATCGTCATAAAAATATAAAATAATAGATAAAACAGTAAACTAACAAAAAGTAATAATTTATTAAAACAATAGTATTAATTAAATTAGAGTAATAGAATACCACAAAACAGCTAAAAATCTTTTTGACATAAAACGTAAATTATACAACTAAATACCTATATTGTAAAACCATATTAAAATATACTGTATTAGTACATAAATAACAATACTACTTTAACTACAACACAATTGGAAGTTAAGAAATATCAAAATTCCCATCAGGCTATTCCCGCTCATTGAAAGATATAAATAATACACTTTTCCGCGTGGCAGCCCTGACACGCCCACGTTACGCCCTAATCACGTAATACTCCGTGTGCGGTCGAGGCGACTTAGTGGGTAAAGGAACGACGTAAAAACATTGCTATAAGATTCCAACAGGCGTTTTGATTTCCAAATTGAAGTAGCTTTTTCTTTTAAATAAAAAAGACTCGGGCTTAGAAAATAGTCAAAAACCAAATAAACATGAATAAACTTGCGACTGACATAGTGTTTTTTCGATTCGGCCGACGAGAAGCGTCCAAAAACTCGAAATAAAGATCGACGAAACGAGGTTTATAAAACCGAAATTAGAATAGGACCAGTTTGTCTCCTTTTGGAACAACTTCTAGTATATAGGACGTAAGGTATAACTGTGATAACGAAGGTCTTTAAGACTGAGTAACATACAATTAAGAACTGACCAAGTAATATAGACAATTAAATAAAACTTAAAAAATTGGCTTTAATTAGGGATCTTTATAACTCTGTAGTATTGTTATAATTAAGTCTGGACGTATTAGACAGAATATCAACATATCTGGTATATCCGATAGTCTAGAGTAAGGATATTGACATTTCAAAACTTAAATATAATTAAGTCGGTCCCTGCGAGAATTTATGAGCAACAAAATAAGACTGATTTGTGTTTTGCTCATAAAATCAATCGAATAACAAACCGAAAAATAATTATAGATCCTGACTAAACAACATCTATAATTAAATTAGTTCGATTATCATAGGTATAGTGACAAGTTAGTCCTTACTAGCTAATTATACACACTAACTATATTACAGACTGAAAATATACACATATTTACATATATTAGATTTAGGAGTTAGAACTATAGTATCATCACAGTTATAATTAGGATATAGACCGAGTGCATCATTTTTGGTGCATTCGTTAGGTTAATGTTTTATCTTGACATATTTTATAATTTATAGACCGAGTGCACTATTTAGTGTACACGTTAAGATTAAGGTTTTTAATTGACAGACGGACTGAAATAGAAAATATTATTAGTAGAAAACCGGAGTCCCTGTGAAAAAGAAAAAGCAACAAAAATCTGCGTGATCGCGTTCTGCTTTTGAAATACAAAAGTTTACGTTAATCATCAAATTTATATATTAAACTTTTTAAAAACTTTATAAAAACCTTAAACCTTGTCAAATCTATTTATTTTATTTTATTTCAATATTTTTCTTTTACAATTTTACAAATATATACAATTTTAAAACTTGACGCGTTCCCCCTTACTAAATTAAAATGGCAACGGTGCGTACACCGGGTGGCCAAGCAGTGCCCCAAGCCCAAAAACCAGCAAATAGACCTTCGCTTAACAGCCCGCAACACAGCCCGGCTTCAAAAACCTTCAGTATTGATAGTAACGATGACTCGGATGATATTAGTTCTATATTAATGGACACGATAAGACTGACGAAGCACTCTACAAGCCTGCTAAACCAGACTAGGAACATGAAGGGGGAGTTAAAGTCTGGTTTAGCAGAAAACTTGAAGAGTATACAGAATAGGATAGGAAAAGCCCTCGAATCTAATAAAAAGAGAGGAAAAGTGACGAAAGAAGAAGAAAAAATGACGAAGGACTTAGGAGTTCAGTGTGATAGGGAAGTCAAGAGTAGAAGCTGTGACTGTGAATGCAGGGCGCTTATCCAAGAAATGTACGATAAGCTTAAAGGTAACCTACAGTGCTTGGGAACCAAGCTGAGGGATGAAATAAGATCTCAGCTTGACTCCCAAACAGTTAGGGTAGAGGAAGTAGGAATGGCTAGGGCTAACTTAATAATTGAGAAAACGAAAAATAACTTAAAAGGTGCTATGGAGGAGTGGGAGGCCAGGGCCCCGGCCGAGCCGCGAACCGCTACGTATGCGGAGGTGGCGCGCTGCGGGAGTCAATCCCCGCAGCCCGCCGCCCCCGCACCGGCAGCCGGTAAGCGACAGCCAAAGCCCAAGACCCTCCACTCCCTTGTAGTTACCGACAAGGAGAATTTCATGTCTACGACCGACATTGTTTCGGAAGTAAGGAAGATAATAGAGCCCACCAAGGAAGGTATTAAAATAGATAGGATAAGAAGAGCGAAGGGTCGTAAAGTTATAATAGGTTTTAGCGATAAAAAAGAAAGAGACAGAATAAAGGAGAAGATAGAGAGTAGTGAAAGCAATTTCAACGTAGAGACTATAGCTAATAAAAACCCGCAGGTGGTGCTGTATGGGGTGCTTAAGTCGACAACGGATGATGAGATATTTTATGCCATCAGAAACCAAAATAAGCACCTCCAACCACTGCCACCTCCGGGAGTTATGTATAACCTAGAAGTAAAGTATAGGCGAAGGGGAAGAGACCAAGAGACTGACCATGTAGTGTGTACGTTGTCCCCTCAGCTGTGGCAAACCTTTACAGCAGCCGGATATGTTTATATAGGTATGCAGCGAGTGCGTGTCGCCGACCAGTCCCCCCTCATACAGTGCTCGCGCTGTTTAGGTTACGGACATGGGAGGCGACATTGCAATAGCGAATCCGAATCCGAGAAGTGTAGCCACTGCGGAGGGGACCATCGTAAGTTTGAGTGCGATAAATTGGAGGAAAAACCGCACTGTATTAACTGTGAAAAGGATGGCTGTAAAGACACCAAGCACGATGCGTTCAGCGCGGAGTGTCCGGTGCGAATGAGGTGGGACGCAATAGCACGGGCAACAGTTGCGTACGATCCAGATGACCAATAGCATTGACAATCCATAATTCATCACGTAATAATAATATAATATAAATAATTTAAAATAAGTATGTATCATAAATAAGTATAGAATATATATGTATATTATGTCAGGAATGCAACTTGGAAACCCCTTAAACTGAGTTTAAGGGATCCAAAAACGCAGTGTATAATTTATTATATTGTAATAATGATAATTATAACTATGTATGAAAAAAAAAAAAAAAAAAAAAAAAAAAAAAAAAAAACTTGTCATATATATGGTTATACTAAAAAATAACAGAGCATATATGGACTAAGTATAAAAATATAATTAAAAATAGATATGTATTGTAGTGTTTTATTATAAAATAGAGAAACAGGAAAACGAAATTTTAATATACCACTATAGAATATAAGACATTATGTATAAGATGTTATAAATGTAAATGGATTGTCACTGCTGTTGGCCAAATGCAGCAACTTGATGCATCCCACTCACTTGCAAGGAACTATTTATTGAATAAATATTTTAAGCAAAATAATTCGCAACGAATACCCCGCGCTGAGCGTAGTGTATTGGTAACATAAATGTACATAACATATTAGAAAGATAAATTGTAAAATGGAAGAAAAGTACAGTAATAAAAGGTAAAAATAATTGTAAAACAAAATAAAAATTGAAACAAAATGTGTAGAAATAGTAAATAAAATTAAGAATGTTAATAAAAATAAATAAGAAAAATGTGAAATATACTAAAAATAGAAATACGTAAAAGACATGTGATACTTACAAGAGAAGCAAAAATGTAAAAAAGTAAGCAGTCAGGAACAAGTACAACCGTATAATAATTATAAATTGTAAATACTATAGTATATACCCTTGTATAAAACATAAACAAGTACCCAGATACAACGAAACATGTAAAAAATTGGCTCTTCCCTTTGGAAGGGGGAACAAGTGGTCCCGTAGAAGGGGCCTATTATCATAAAAAAAAACCCAACCCAACCCAACCCAACCTAACCTAACCTAACCGGCGGTGGCATACGAGCCAGAAGACGAGGAGTATGTGGAACCCACGTGGTTACACAGCACTCAAGAAACATTCGACGTCACGAATTAACACCGCCGGTTCGAAAAAGTGCCAATGTAATGCCACGATTGTTAGTAATAAATAATGAGTATTTATAATAACAATAAAAGTAAAAAGCCGAATTAATGTCAATGTAAGGAACTATAATTAATAAATAAAAATTAATAACATATGCATAAATCTATTATATTATATATCTTTTATTATATATTATAAAATTTCTGTTATTTCATAAATTGTTATTGATATATATTTAATGTCAATGTGAGGAACTGTAATAAAAAAAAATAAAATAAAATAAAATAAAAAAATAAAAACCCACTGCCAACCACATTGTAAGTATGTATTTGAAATGTAGCAAACACAACATATGTAAATCGCAGTAGTTATGTTTAAATTAATGTTATGTTAAGTGTGTATTGTATGTATTATAAATATCTAAAAAAAAAAAAGAAAAAAAAATATGTACTAAGTAGGTATGTTATAAATATAAAATGTCACTTATCTTATACTTTTACTTGTAATAAATAATAGATTATGATAATCTATTATTTGTAACACTGAATACCTACATGTACCTATAGTAAATAGTGATATAATATTGTAAAAAATTTGTTTTTAAACTATAAGTAAATGTACCAAAAACCTGTACCTAAAACATCTATCGGCAAAACTATGGCAATGTGTAACACCCATTGGCAATGAAACAAAATCGCAAAATGGCTCCCATTACCATGTAATACCATAATTATTGTAATTATAAGTATTAAAATCAGCGCAAAATCGGACACTCGTGACTGTGGAATGTAATAGAGAACTAGGAAGGTAATGAATAACGAACTGAAATGTAGCAAAATGTACCTACCTAATAGAAATTTAATATATACCGTAAAATGTATTAAAACTTAGTCGTAAAATTATAAGAAATGTAATATTGTCAGTAATAATAGTCAATAATGTAACGGAATATGAATATGTAGTTGACTTTGTAATAATTAGTTGAATATGTAGTTGAATGTACCTAAAAATTTAGAAGGTAAAAGAATTTGTTAAAAAATGAAAATGTATTTAATTATAAAAATGAATCAGTGTAAAAAGGAAATAAAAACGCAGATAATTGTCCTGTATTATGTATAGGGGAAACAAGAGAAAAAAAAAAAAAAAAAAAACCTAACCTAACCTATCAGAGACTTAAATATTAAACTAATTAAAAAGTGAATAACAATAAAATATATAAAATACTTTTTATAATATAAATCAGTTTATAAAACTAACATTAAAACAAATTAAAAACACTAAATTACAGCCTTCAACAATCGGACTATATTCCATAGATCACAACCGATAACGCAGCGATAACACCGTAAGTGCGAGCGAGACAAGTAGGGTTGACGCGCGCGATACCCGTCTCGCTCACCGTCCCGCCCACTGACGCGCTCAGGGCTGCGGGTCAAAAATCTTGTTAACCTTAGTAATTAAAAAATTAAAATAATTTAGATTAGAAAAACAATAAAAATTATTTAGCAGAACGAATAACAAACTTAATTGAGTAAATCGTCATAAAAATATAAAATAATAGATAAAACAGTAAACTAACAAAAAGTAATAATTTATTAAAACAATAGTATTAATTAAATTAGAGTAATAGAATACCACAAAACAGCTAAAAATCTTTTTGACATAAAACGTAAATTATACAACTAAATACCTATATTGTAAAACCATATTAAAATATACTGTATTAGTACATAAATAACAATACTACTTTAACTACAACACAATTGGAAGTTAAGAAATATCAAAATTCCCATCAGGCTATTCCCGCTCATTGAAAGATATAAATAATACACTTTTCCGCGTGGCAGCCCTGACACGCCCACGTTACGCCCTAATCACGTAATACTCCGTGTGCGGTCGAGGCGACTTAGTGGGTAAAGGAACGACGTAAAAACATTGCTATAAGATTCCAACAGGCGTTTTGATTTCCAAATTGAAGTAGCTTTTTCTTTTAAATAAAAAAGACTCGGGCTTAGAAAATAGTCAAAAACCAAATAAACATGAATAAACTTGCGACTGACATAGTGTTTTTTCGATTCGGCCGACGAGAAGCGTCCAAAAACTCGAAATAAAGATCGACGAAACGAGGTTTATAAAACCGAAATTAGAATAGGACCAGTTTGTCTCCTTTTGGAACAACTGCTAGTATATAGGACGTAAGGTATAACTGTGATAACGAAGGTCTTTAAGACTGAGTAACATACAATTAAGAACTGACCAAGTAATATAGACAATTAAATAAAACTTAAAAAATTGGCTTTAATTAGGGATCTTTATAACTCTGTAGTATTGTTATAATTAAGTCTGGACGTATTAGACAGAATATCAACATATCTGGTATATCCGATAGTCTAGAGTAAGGATATTGACATTTCAAAACTTAAATATAATTAAGTCGGTCCCTGCGAGAATTTATGAGCAACAAAATAAGACTGATTTGTGTTTTGCTCATAAAATCAATCGAATAACAAACCGAAAAATAATTATAGATCCTGACTAAACAACATCTATAATTAAATTAGTTCGATTATCATAGGTATAGTGACAAGTTAGTCCTTACTAGCTAATTATACACACTAACTATATTACAGACTGAAAATATACACATATTTACATATATTAGATTTAGGAGTTAGAACTATAGTATCATCACAGTTATAATTAGGATATAGACCGAGTGCATCATTTTTGGTGCATTCGTTAGGTTAATGTTTTATCTTGACATATTTTATAATTTATAGACCGAGTGCACTATTTAGTGTACACGTTAAGATTAAGGTTTTTAATTGACAGACGGACTGAAATAGAAAATATTATTAGTAGAAAACCGGAGTCCCTGTGAAAAAGAAAAAGCAACAAAAATCTGCGTGATCGCGTTCTGCTTTTGAAATACAAAAGTTTACGTTAATCATCAAATTTATATATTAAACTTTTTAAAAACTTTATAAAAACCTTAAACCTTGTCAAATCTATTTATTTTATTTTATTTCAATATTTTTCTTTTACAATTTTACAAATATATACAATTTTAAAACTTGACGCGTTCCCCCTTACTAAATTAAAATGGCAACGGTGCGTACACCGGGTGGCCAAGCAGTGCCCCAAGCCCAAAAACCAGCAAATAGACCTTCGCTTAACAGCCCGCAACACAGCCCGGCTTCAAAAACCTTCAGTATTGATAGTAACGATGACTCGGATGATATTAGTTCTATATTAATGGACACGATAAGACTGACGAAGCACTCTACAAGCCTGCTAAACCAGACTAGGAACATGAAGGGGGAGTTAAAGTCTGGTTTAGCAGAAAACTTGAAGAGTATACAGAATAGGATAGGAAAAGCCCTCGAATCTAATAAAAAGAGAGGAAAAGTGACGAAAGAAGAAGAAAAAATGACGAAGGACTTAGGAGTTCAGTGTGATAGGGAAGTCAAGAGTAGAAGCTGTGACTGTGAATGCAGGGCGCTTATCCAAGAAATGTACGATAAGCTTAAAGGTAACCTACAGTGCTTGGGAACCAAGCTGAGGGATGAAATAAGATCTCAGCTTGACTCCCAAACAGTTAGGGTAGAGGAAGTAGGAATGGCTAGGGCTAACTTAATAATTGAGAAAACGAAAAATAACTTAAAAGGTGCTATGGAGGAGTGGGAGGCCAGGGCCCCGGCCGAGCCGCGAACCGCTACGTATGCGGAGGTGGCGCGCTGCGGGAGTCAATCCCCGCAGCCCGCCGCCCCCGCACCGGCAGCCGGTAAGCGACAGCCAAAGCCCAAGACCCTCCACTCCCTTGTAGTTACCGACAAGGAGAATTTCATGTCTACGACCGACATTGTTTCGGAAGTAAGGAAGATAATAGAGCCCACCAAGGAAGGTATTAAAATAGATAGGATAAGAAGAGCGAAGGGTCGTAAAGTTATAATAGGTTTTAGCGATAAAAAAGAAAGAGACAGAATAAAGGAGAAGATAGAGAGTAGTGAAAGCAATTTCAACGTAGAGACTATAGCTAATAAAAACCCGCAGGTGGTGCTGTATGGGGTGCTTAAGTCGACAACGGATGATGAGATATTTTATGCCATCAGAAACCAAAATAAGCACCTCCAACCACTGCCACCTCCGGGAGTTATGTATAACCTAGAAGTAAAGTATAGGCGAAGGGGAAGAGACCAAGAGACTGACCATGTAGTGTGTACGTTGTCCCCTCAGCTGTGGCAAACCTTTACAGCAGCCGGATATGTTTATATAGGTATGCAGCGAGTGCGTGTCGCCGACCAGTCCCCCCTCATACAGTGCTCGCGCTGTTTAGGTTACGGACATGGGAGGCGACATTGCAATAGCGAATCCGAATCCGAGAAGTGTAGCCACTGCGGAGGGGACCATCGTAAGTTTGAGTGCGATAAATTGGAGGAAAAACCGCACTGTATTAACTGTGAAAAGGATGGCTGTAAAGACACCAAGCACGATGCGTTCAGCGCGGAGTGTCCGGTGCGAATGAGGTGGGATGCAATAGCACGGGCAACAGTTGCGTACGATCCAGATGACCAATAGCATTGACAATCCATAATTCATCACGTAATAATAATATAATATAAATAATTTAAAATAAGTATGTATCATAAATAGGTAAGTATAGAATATATATGTATATTATGTCAGGAATGCAACTTGGAAACCCCTTAAACTGAGTTTAAGGGATCCAAAAACGCAGTGTATAATTTATTATATTGTAATAATGATAATTATAACTATGTATGAAAAAAAAAAAAAAAAAAAAAAAAAAAAAAAAAAAAAAAAACTTGTCATATATATGGTTATACTAAAAAATAACAGAGCATATATGGACTAAGTATAAAAATATAATTAAAAATAGATATGTATTGTAGTGTTTTATTATAAAATAGAGAAACAGGAAAACGAAATTTTAATATACCACTATAGAATATAAGACATTATGTATAAGATGTTATAAATGTAAATGGATTGTCACTGCTGTTGGCCAAATGCAGCAACTTGATGCATCCCACTCACTTGCAAGGAACTATTTATTGAATAAATATTTTAAGCAAAATAATTCGCAACGAATACCCCGCGCTGAGCGTAGTGTATTGGTAACATAAATGTACATAACATATTAGAAAGATAAATTGTAAAATGGAAGAAAAGTACAGTAATAAAAGGTAAAAATAATTGTAAAACAAAATAAAAATTGAAACAAAATGTGTAGAAATAGTAAATAAAATTAAGAATGTTAATAAAAATAAATAAGAAAAATGTGAAATATACTAAAAATAGAAATACGTAAAAGACATGTGATACTTACAAGAGAAGCAAAAATGTAAAAAAGTAAGCAGTCAGGAACAAGTACAACCGTATAATAATTATAAATTGTAAATACTATAGTATATACCCTTGTATAAAACATAAACAAGTACCCAGATACAACGAAACATGTAAAAAATTGGCTCTTCCCTTTGGAAGGGGGAACAAGTGGTCCCGTAGAAGGGGCCTATTATCATAAAAAAAAACCCAACCCAACCCAACCCAACCTAACCTAACCTAACCGGCGGTGGCATACGAGCCAGAAGACGAGGAGTATGTGGAACCCACGTGGTTACACAGCACTCAAGAAACATTCGACGTCACGAATTAACACCGCCGGTTCGAAAAAGTGCCAATGTAATGCCACGATTGTTAGTAATAAATAATGAGTATTTATAATAACAATAAAAGTAAAAAGCCGAATTAATGTCAATGTAAGGAACTATAATTAATAAATAAAAATTAATAACATATGCATAAATCTATTATATTATATATCTTTTATTATATATTATAAAATTTCTGTTATTTCATAAATTGTTATTGATATATATTTAATGTCAATGTGAGGAACTGTAATAAAAAAAAAAAAAAAAAAATAAAATAAAAAAATAAAAACCCACTGCCAACCACATTGTAAGTATGTATTTGAAATGTAGCAAACACAACATATGTAAATCGCAGTAGTTATGTTTAAATTAATGTTATGTTAAGTGTGTATTGTATGTATTATAAATATCTAAAAAAAAAAAGAAAAAAAAAAATGTACTAAGTAGGTATGTTATAAATATAAAATGTCACTTATCTTATACTTTTACTTGTAATAAATAATAGATTATGATAATCTATTATTTGTAACACTGAATACCTACATGTACCTATAGTAAATAGTGATATAATATTGTAAAAAATTTGTTTTTAAACTATAAGTAAATGTACCAAAAACCTGTACCTAAAACATCTATCGGCAAAACTATGGCAATGTGTAACACCCATTGGCAATGAAACAAAATCGCAAAATGGCTCCCATTACCATGTAATACCATAATTATTGTAATTATAAGTATTAAAATCAGCGCAAAATCGGACACTCGTGACTGTGGAATGTAATAGAGAACTAGGAAGGTAATGAATAACGAACTGAAATGTAGCAAAATGTACCTACCTAATAGAAATTTAATATATACCGTAAAATGTATTAAAACTTAGTCGTAAAATTATAAGAAATGTAATATTGTCAGTAATAATAGTCAATAATGTAACGGAATATGAATATGTAGTTGACTTTGTAATAATTAGTTGAATATGTAGTTGAATGTAAAAATTTAGAAGGTAAAAGAATTTGTTAAAAAATGAAAATGTATTTAATTATAAAAATGAATCAGTGTAAAAAGGAAATAAAAACGCAGATAATTGTCCTGTATTATGTATAGGGGAAACAAGAGAAAAAAAAAAAAAAAAAAAAACCTAACCTAACCTATCAGAGACTTAAATATTAAACTAATTAAAAAGTGAATAACAATAAAATATATAAAATACTTTTTATAATATAAATCAGTTTATAAAACTAACATTAAAACAAATTAAAAACACTAAATTACAGCCTTCAACAATCGGACTATATTCCATAGATCACAACCGATAACGCAGCGATAACACCGTAAGTGCGAGCGAGACAAGTAGGGTTGACGCGCGCCGCGCGCGATACCCGTCTCGCTCACCGTCCCGCCCACTGACGCGCTCAGGGCTGCGGGTCAAAAATCTTGTTAACCTTAGTAATTAAAAAATTAAAATAATTTAGATTAGAAAAACAATAAAAATTATTTAGCAGAACGAATAACAAACTTAATTGAGTAAATCGTCATAAAAATATAAAATAATAGATAAAACAGTAAACTAACAAAAAGTAATAATTTATTAAAACAATAGTATTAATTAAATTAGAGTAATAGAATACCACAAAACAGCTAAAAATCTTTTTGACATAAAACGTAAATTATACAACTAAATACCTATATTGTAAAACCATATTAAAATATACTGTATTAGTACATAAATAACAATACTACTTTAACTACAACACAATTGGAAGTTAAGAAATATCAAAATTCCCATCAGGCTATTCCCGCTCATTGAAAGATATAAATAATACACTTTTCCGCGTGGCAGCCCTGACACGCCCACGTTACGCCCTAATCACGTAATACTCCGTGTGCGGTCGAGGCGACTTAGTGGGTAAAGGAACGACGTAAAAACATTGCTATAAGATTCCAACAGGCGTTTTGATTTCCAAATTGAAGTAGCTTTTTCTTTTAAATAAAAAAGACTCGGGCTTAGAAAATAGTCAAAAACCAAATAAACATGAATAAACTTGCGACTGACATAGTGTTTTTTCGATTCGGCCGACGAGAAGCGTCCAAAAACTCGAAATAAAAATCGACGAAACGAGGTTTATAAAACCGAAATTAGAATAGGACCAGTTTGTCTCCTTTTGGAACAACTGCTAGTATATAGGACGTAAGGTATAACTGTGATAACGAAGGTCTTTAAGACTGAGTAACATACAATTAAGAACTGACCAAGTAATATAGACAATTAAATAAAACTTAAAAAATTAGCTTTAATTAGGGATCTTTATAACTCTATAGTATTGTTATAATTAAGTCTGGACGTATTAGACAGAATATCAACATATCTGGTATATCCGATAGTCTAGAGTAAGGATATTGACATTTCAAAACTTAAATATAATTAAGTCGGTCCCTGCGAGAATTTATGAGCAACAAAATAAGACTGATTTGTGTTTTGCTCAAAAAATCAATCGATTAACAAACCGAAAAATAATTATAGATCCTGACTAAACAACATCTATAATTAAATTAGTTCGATTATCATAGGTATAGTGACAAGTTAGTCCTTACTAGCTAATTATACACACTAACTATATTACAGACTGAAAATATACACATATTTACATATCGATGGCATAGAACACAGGTGTGGTATGTGCAATGGAATAACTTTTACACAATAGCAATTTTAAAGTTTGGATAACTAGTACATTTAGGCATTTATAATTATAGCTGCTATATTTATATTTACCTGTAAACCAGTTCATTGGCTAACGTAATATAGGTAGAAAGACTAATAAAAGTGAAATTTGAATGCTTAAGTTGGAATTAATTAACTATGGGTGTGCACTTACCACTTCAGTGTACTTCTTTATTGTACATACCATGTTTGGTTACTTTTGATATTTGGTTTTTAAAGAGAAAAAAATACCTATTTGAATTGAAATATATATAATTATAAGAATATTAAACAATCTATTTTCATTCTTCATCCTCAGAATCCTCTTTTCTCAATATGCGGGAACTTGAAGGTAGAGAACGATAGAAACTTTCATAATCCCGTGGGATTACTTGAGCTTCAAGTAGCGACAGTAAATCCTTCTTTTTGGCTTCTGTGATAGGCAAGGTGTTATTGTATGCCTTATTTAAAATAACTTGCTGCCAATCCACGGCCTGTAAGTTAGAATTATGAATACAAATCATATATTAGCAGGGAAGGTAAAAAACTAAAAAAAAACCTTCATACCTTAGCATTCCTTTTTTGGTTAATATTAATTTCCATAAAGTTTTCTTCATCGAGGTCATACTTGTACATAATAACATTGGGCTTAAGTTTGGTAAATCGCAGCCATTTAATTTTCAGCCAATTCACTGTGTCTTTGTCAGTATTTTTTGTAGTATTTTGAACTACTTGCTTGGTCAATAATTTAAAATCGTAAAAGTCACTGTTAGTCAAAATATTTACAATGTATGGCTTAGGATTTCTTCTAGCAGCAGAAATCAGCAAGGCCCATTCCCGTGTGGTATAAATTTTTTTGTGTTTTCTAGCCCTTTCGATTGTGGCATGCATGGCATCTGCCTCCAAGTAAGAATGCCCAGATTCCATGTACTTGAGATCTATTATCTCCAGGTGGCTAATATTAATCACAGCATATAACATTGCAGCACAGATATGTTTATTTCTATTTTGGCCTCCACATGTGTCAGAGAAAGAAGAAACATGAGTTACAGTGTCAGGCAATGACTGCAAATATTTAAAAACACAGGTAGCTATTTCATTGCTGCCTTTCTGAGCATTACACTCATCCCATATGTAGCAGTAACCATCTCTGGAATGGTTTTCATATATTGTGAAATTATATGCATTCAATTTTCTCTTGTAATAAATAGCAGAGTCACCTGCAAATGGGAGAGTCAATATGCTTTGCAAGTCAAACGAAACTGATCTAAATGTCTTACCATGATTCTCTTCTGACTTAATTTTGTCACTTTGTTTCATTTTCATTGATGCATTTTCTCTGGCTTTATGTGCTGTCCACTCATCTTTCAAGGAATCTTTATTTGATGAGGCATTGTATGCATTACATTTTATACATTGATCCTTTTTTGGTTGATAAAAACTTAATGCTGGATCATATGAATGAAAAATATCCTTATAAACATAATAGGACACCGGTTGCACTTCCTTCAGTTGTTCTTTATACAAACGATACATAATGCTAATATTTAAATCAGAGGCCAAATATAATTTCTTACTGTCACGCCTGCAGTAGTGGGATTCCATCCGTGGGAATGAGTCAATGTGAGATTTAACAACTGCAATGCTGGTCGCAGACGTAGCATTGACTGGTTTCTTGCCAGCTCTCTTGTCATGACTTGAATAATTGCCAGTACTTGACACTATCAAAGTATCTACTATCCGGTGACTAATTGATAATGTATCACATAAAAACTTCATACAAACTCTTATTAATGCTCCTCCTTGTGTCCTCAAATGATATTGTTTCGACAGTTGCTTAGGGTTTTTAGTATTTTGTCTCCGTCTAACAACATCACCAATTGTAATTAATGATGATAAATATTGTTTTTGTTTGGTGACATCACTCAAAGCATAATATTCATCAAATATTTTTTTTCTTAATTCTTCATTAAAGTTTTCGTTGCATTTGTATCTAAAATAATAAAATAATTTTAACATAAATAAATATAATATAGATGCTAAGTACCTATTTTATAAAAAAAATAACACTGTTTTAAATCTTACCGGCATTTGCTACAATCAGTGTTTTTTACACATTTTTTAGCAATTATTTTGCCTGAACGATTTACATACTCTTGCCCACTAATACGGCTCATCTTTATTTTATTTCTTTTCCAGGTTTGCGGTTGAGCTATTCTATTTCTTTTTCTTTTGATTACTGGAGCGTTCTCATAATTAATATCAAAATTTCCTAAGCATAAAAAATACTTACTTATTAAATTCAAGAAATTGTAGTTGTAGCAAACAATGTAAACTAGGAATAATATGTTTAAATAACGTCAAAACTGCAATTTTAATAGAGTCATAGTTTCCTACCGCTAATAATTTGGAGTGTCTCTTCAGACTCAGAGTCACTGTTTTCTGAGTTTTCATCTGGGTGATAACTGGAAGAAGTATCACTTGAAAAGTCCAAAGTTTCATTTGTTGTGAAGGGGTTTGGGTTGTGGCCTGGATTTATTGTATTATCAGGTAAATCTGAAATAGTATAATATGTAGTCTGAGAATGAAATATATATCATAACTTAAACATTTCATTTTAGAAAAGAAGTGTATGCACAAAGAAGTTAATTATGCTGGTAAATTATATAACGGACGTCATAGTGTATTTATTCACTTTAAATACCTGTAATCAAATGATCATAACCGGGTTCTGGACTGTTTTCTAGGTGATGATTTGAAAAAGTGTCATGTCCACGTGTACATTCTGAAGCCTCAGACTCATAAATTGTTGTGATTGGTATTACATCCTTATGATGTTGCACTGTTTTATGAAATAATACTTCATTATTATGATCTAAAAGTAATAATTATTGTTGCAGTAGCATGGTAAAAATAGAGAATAACAACAAACAATTATTTGAAGATTCTATGGAATTCATTTAGATATTTACCAGTCTTTGATTGCTCACGTGCAAGTTCAACTAAAAAACGTCCTCGGCTAACCATATTTCACTTCTTTTTACTATTAGGCACTTAAATTTATATTTTAATCACACAGAAACAAAATAACCGACTGTCGAATGTGATAAGTGACATTTTGACAGAACGTCTGGGTTGCCAGTTTAGGTGTCAAAATGTGCAAAGTGCCACATACCACATTTGGACATTTAAGTTGTGAAAGCCGAATGAGGTAAGGGCACATGCAATTCATGACTGCTACAATATTTTAATTTTTAGTTAACTTACCACACTTGATACATTAGTAGATCATAACTGGGCCAACGTACGCTTACCACATTTGTACACAATAAAATTTAAGTTACAACGGCAAACTCTCTGTACTTACCTCATTTAAAAAAAAAAATGTACTTACCACATCTGTGTTCTATGCCATCGATATATTAGATTTAGGAGTTAGAACTATAGTATCATCACAGTTATAATTAGGATATAGACCGAGTGCATCATTTTTGGTGCATTCGTTAGGTTAATGTTTTATCTTGACATATTTTATAATTTATAGACCGAGTGCACTATTTAGTGTACACGTTAAGATTAAGGTTTTTAATTGACAGACGGACTGAAATAGAAAATATTATTAGTAGAAAACCGGAGTCCCTGTGAAAAAGAAAAAGCAACAAAAATCTGCGTGATCGCGTTCTGCTTTTGAAATACAAAAGTTTACGTTAATCATCAAATTTATATATTAAACTTTTTAAAAACTTTATAAAAACCTTAAACCTTGTCAAATCTATTTATTTTATTTTATTTCAATATTTTTCTTTTACAATTTTACAAATATATACAATTTTAAAACTTGACGCGTTCCCCCTTACTAAATTAAAATGGCAACGGTGCGTACACCGGGTGGCCAAGCAGTGCCCCAAGCCCAAAAACCAGCAAATAGACCTTCGCTTAACAGCCCGCAACACAGCCCGGCTTCAAAAACCTTCAGTATTGATAGTAACGATGACTCGGATGATATTAGTTCTATATTAATGGACACGATAAGACTGACGAAGCACTCTACAAGCCTGCTAAACCAGACTAGGAACATGAAGGGGGAGTTAAAGTCTGGTTTAGCAGAAAACTTGAAGAGTATACAGAATAGGATAGGAAAAGCCCTCGAATCTAATAAAAAGAGAGGAAAAGTGACGAAAGAAGAAGAAAAAATGACGAAGGACTTAGGAGTTCAGTGTGATAGGGAAGTCAAGAGTAGAAGCTGTGACTGTGAATGCAGGGCGCTTATCCAAGAAATGTACGATAAGCTTAAAGGTAACCTACAGTGCTTGGGAACCAAGCTGAGGGATGAAATAAGATCTCAGCTTGACTCCCAAACAGTTAGGGTAGAGGAAGTAGGAATGGCTAGGGCTAACTTAATAATTGAGAAAACGAAAAATAACTTAAAAGGTGCTATGGAGGAGTGGGAGGCCAGGGCCCCGGCCGAGCCACGAACCGCTACGTATGCGGAGGTGGCGCGCTGCGGGAGTCAATCCCCGCAGCCCGCCGCCCCCGCACCGGCAGCCGGTAAGCGACAGCCAAAGCCCAAGACCCTCCACTCCCTTGTAGTTACCGACAAGGAGAATTTCATGTCTACGACCGACATTGTTTCGGAAGTAAGGAAGATAATAGAGCCCACCAAGGAAGGTATTAAAATAGATAGGATAAGAAGAGCGAAGGGTCGTAAAGTTATAATAGGTTTTAGCGATAAAAAAGAAAGAGACAGAATAAAGGAGAAGATAGAGAGTAGTGAAAGCAATTTCAACGTAGAGACTATAGCTAATAAAAACCCGCAGGTGGTGCTGTATGGGGTGCTTAAGTCGACAACGGATGATGAGATATTTTATGCCATCAGAAACCAAAATAAGCACCTCCAACCACTGTCACCTCCGGGAGTTATGTATAACCTAGAAGTAAAGTATAGGCGAAGGGGAAGAGACCAAGAGACTGACCATGTAGTGTGTACGTTGTCCCCTCAGCTGTGGCAAACCTTTACAGCAGCCGGATATGTTTATATAGGTATGCAGCGAGTGCGTGTCGCCGACCAGTCCCCCCTCATACAGTGCTCGCGCTGTTTAGGTTACGGACATGGGAGGCGACATTGCAATAGCGAATCCGAATCCGAGAAGTGTAGCCACTGCGGAGGGGACCATCGTAAGTTTGAGTGCGATAAATTGGAGGAAAAACCGCACTGTATTAACTGTGAAAAGGATGGCTGTAAAGACACCAAGCACGATGCGTTCAGCGCGGAGTGTCCGGTGCGAATGAGGTGGGATGCAATAGCACGGGCAACAGTTGCGTACGATCCAGATGACCAATAGCATTGACAATCCATAATTCATCACGTAATAATAATATAATATAAATAATTTAAAATAAGTATGTATCATAAATAAGTATAGAATATATATGTATATTATGTCAGGAATGCAACTTGGAAACCCCTTAAACTGAGTTTAAGGGATCCAAAAACGCAGTGTATAATTTATTATATTGTAATAATGATAATTATAACTATGTATGAAAAAAAAAAAAAAAAAAAAAAACTTGTCATATATATGGTTATACTAAAAAATAACAGAGCATATATGGACTAAGTATAAAAATATAATTAAAAATAGATATGTATTGTAGTGTTTTATTATAAAATAGAGAAACAGGAAAACGAAATTTTAATATACCACTATAGAATATAAGACATTATGTATAAGATGTTATAAATGTAAATGGATTGTCACTGCTGTTGGCCAAATGCAGCAACTTGATGCATCCCACTCACTTGCAAGGAACTATTTATTGAATAAATATTTTAAGCAAAATAATTCGCAACGAATACCCCGCGCTGAGCGTAGTGTATTGGTAACATAAATGTACATAACATATTAGAAAGATAAATTGTAAAATGGAAGAAAAGTACAGTAATAAAAGGTAAAAATAATTGTAAAACAAAATAAAAATTGAAACAAAATGTGTAGAAATAGTAAATAAAATTAAGAATGTTAATAAAAATAAATAAGAAAAATGTGAAATATACTAAAAATAGAAATACGTAAAAGACATGTGATACTTACAAGAGAAGCAAAAATGTAAAAAAGTAAGCAGTCAGGAACAAGTACAACCGTATAATAATTATAAATTGTAAATACTATAGTATATACCCTTGTATAAAACATAAACAAGTACCCAGATACAACGAAACATGTAAAAAATTGGCTCTTCCCTTTGGAAGGGGGAACAAGTGGTCCCGTAGAAGGGGCCTATTATCATAAAAAAAAACCCAACCCAACCCAACCCAACCTAACCTAACCTAACCGGCGGTGGCATACGAGCCAGAAGACGAGGAGTATGTGGAACCCACGTGGTTACACAGCACTCAAGAAACATTCGACGTCACGAATTAACACCGCCGGTTCGAAAAAGTGCCAATGTAATGCCACGATTGTTAGTAATAAATAATGAGTATTTATAATAACAATAAAAGTAAAAAGCCGAATTAATGTCAATGTAAGGAACTATAATTAATAAATAAAAATTAATAACATATGCATAAATCTATTATATTATATATCTTTTATTATATATTATAAAATTTCTGTTATTTCATAAATTGTTATTGATATATATTTAATGTCAATGTGAGGAACTGTAATAAAAAAAAAAAAAAAAAAATAAAATAAAAAAATAAAAACCCACTGCCAACCACATTGTAAGTATGTATTTGAAATGTAGCAAACACAACATATGTAAATCGCAGTAGTTATGTTTAAATTAATGTTATGTTAAGTGTGTATTGTATGTATTATAAATATCTAAAAAAAAAAAAGAAAAAAAAAAATGTACTAAGTAGGTATGTTATAAATATAAAATGTCACTTATCTTATACTTTTACTTGTAATAAATAATAGATTATGATAATCTATTATTTGTAACACTGAATACCTACATGTACCTATAGTAAATAGTGATATAATATTGTAAAAAATTTGTTTTTAAACTATAAGTAAATGTACCAAAAACCTGTACCTAAAACATCTATCGGCAAAACTATGGCAATGTGTAACACCCATTGGCAATGAAACAAAATCGCAAAATGGCTCCCATTACCATGTAATACCATAATTATTGTAATTATAAGTATTAAAATCAGCGCAAAATCGGACACTCGTGACTGTGGAATGTAATAGAGAACTAGGAAGGTAATGAATAACGAACTGAAATGTAGCAAAATGTACCTACCTAATAGAAATTTAATATATACCGTAAAATGTATTAAAACTTAGTCGTAAAATTATAAGAAATGTAATATTGTCAGTAATAATAGTCAATAATGTAACGGAATATGAATATGTAGTTGACTTTGTAATAATTAGTTGAATATGTAGTTGAATGTAAAAATTTAGAAGGTAAAAGAATTTGTTAAAAAATGAAAATGTATTTAATTATAAAAATGAATCAGTGTAAAAAGGAAATAAAAACGCAGATAATTGTCCTGTATTATGTATAGGGGAAACAAGAGAAAAAAAAAAAAAAAAAAAAACCTAACCTAACCTATCAGAGACTTAAATATTAAACTAATTAAAAAGTGAATAACAATAAAATATATAAAATACTTTTTATAATATAAATCAGTTTATAAAACTAACATTAAAACAAATTAAAAACACTAAATTACAGCCTTCAACAATCGGACTATATTCCATAGATCACAACCGATAACGCAGCGATAACACCGTAAGTGCGAGCGAGACAAGTAGGGTTGACGCGCGCGATACCCGTCTCGCTCACCGTCCCGCCCACTGACGCGCTCAGGGCTGCGGGTCAAAAATCTTGTTAACCTTAGTAATTAAAAAATTAAAGTAATTTAGATTAGAAAAACAATAAAAATTATTTAGCAGAACGAATAACAAACTTAATTGAGTAAATCGTCATAAAAATATAAAATAATAGATAAAACAGTAAACTAACAAAAAGTAATAATTTATTAAAACAATAGTATTAATTAAATTAGAGTAATAGAATACCACAAAACAGCTAAAAATCTTTTTGACATAAAACGTAAATTATACAACTAAATACCTATATTGTAAAACCATATTAAAATATACTGTATTAGTACATAAATAACAATACTACTTTAACTACAACACAATTGGAAGTTAAGAAATATCAAAATTCCCATCAGGCTATTCCCGCTCATTGAAAGATATAAATAATACACTTTTCCGCGTGGCAGCCCTGACACGCCCACGTTACGCCCTAATCACGTAATACTCCGTGTGCGGTCGAGGCGACTTAGTGGGTAAAGGAACGACGTAAAAACATTGCTATAAGATTCCAACAGGCGTTTTGATTTCCAAATTGAAGTAGCTTTTTCTTTTAAATAAAAAAGACTCGGGCTTAGAAAATAGTCAAAAACCAAATAAACATGAATAAACTTGCGACTGACATAGTGTTTTTTCGATTCGGCCGACGAGAAGCGTCCAAAAACTCGAAATAAAGATCGACGAAACGAGGTTTATAAAACCGAAATTAGAATAGGACCAGTTTGTCTCCTTTTGGAACAACTTCTAGTATATAGGACGTAAGGTATAACTGTGATAACGAAGGTCTTTAAGACTGAGTAACATACAATTAAGAACTGACCAAGTAATATAGACAATTAAATAAAACTTAAAAAATTGGCTTTAATTAGGGATCTTTATAACTCTGTAGTATTGTTATAATTAAGTCTGGACGTATTAGACAGAATATCAACATATCTGGTATATCCGATAGTCTAGAGTAAGGATATTGACATTTCAAAACTTAAATATAATTAAGTCGGTCCCTGCGAGAATTTATGAGCAACAAAATAAGACTGATTTGTGTTTTGCTCATAAAATCAATCGAATAACAAACCGAAAAATAATTATAGATCCTGACTAAACAACATCTATAATTAAATTAGTTCGATTATCATAGGTATAGTGACAAGTTAGTCCTTACTAGCTAATTATACACACTAACTATATTACAGACTGAAAATATACACATATTTACATATATTAGATTTAGGAGTTAGAACTATAGTATCATCACAGTTATAATTAGGATATAGACCGAGTGCATCATTTTTGGTGCATTCGTTAGGTTAATGTTTTATCTTGACATATTTTATAATTTATAGACCGAGTGCACTATTTAGTGTACACGTTAAGATTAAGGTTTTTAATTGACAGACGGACTGAAATAGAAAATATTATTAGTAGAAAACCGGAGTCCCTGTGAAAAAGAAAAAGCAACAAAAATCTGCGTGATCGCGTTCTGCTTTTGAAATACAAAAGTTTACGTTAATCATCAAATTTATATATTAAACTTTTTAAAAACTTTATAAAAACCTTAAACCTTGTCAAATCTATTTATTTTATTTTATTTCAATATTTTTCTTTTACAATTTTACAAATATATACAATTTTAAAACTTGACGCGTTCCCCCTTACTAAATTAAAATGGCAACGGTGCGTACACCGGGTGGCCAAGCAGTGCCCCAAGCCCAAAAACCAGCAAATAGACCTTCGCTTAACAGCCCGCAACACAGCCCGGCTTCAAAAACCTTCAGTATTGATAGTAACGATGACTCGGATGATATTAGTTCTATATTAATGGACACGATAAGACTGACGAAGCACTCTACAAGCCTGCTAAACCAGACTAGGAACATGAAGGGGGAGTTAAAGTCTGGTTTAGCAGAAAACTTGAAGAGTATACAGAATAGGATAGGAAAAGCCCTCGAATCTAATAAAAAGAGAGGAAAAGTGACGAAAGAAGAAGAAAAAATGACGAAGGACTTAGGAGTTCAGTGTGATAGGGAAGTCAAGAGTAGAAGCTGTGACTGTGAATGCAGGGCGCTTATCCAAGAAATGTACGATAAGCTTAAAGGTAACCTACAGTGCTTGGGAACCAAGCTGAGGGATGAAATAAGATCTCAGCTTGACTCCCAAACAGTTAGGGTAGAGGAAGTAGGAATGGCTAGGGCTAACTTAATAATTGAGAAAACGAAAAATAACTTAAAAGGTGCTATGGAGGAGTGGGAGGCCAGGGCCCCGGCCGAGCCGCGAACCGCTACGTATGCGGAGGTGGCGCGCTGCGGGAGTCAATCCCCGCAGCCCGCCGCCCCCGCACCGGCAGCCGGTAAGCGACAGCCAAAGCCCAAGACCCTCCACTCCCTTGTAGTTACCGACAAGGAGAATTTCATGTCTACGACCGACATTGTTTCGGAAGTAAGGAAGATAATAGA
Organism: Polyommatus iphigenia; assembly: GCA_963422495.1. NCBI lineage: Eukaryota > Metazoa > Arthropoda > Insecta > Lepidoptera > Lycaenidae > Polyommatus > Polyommatus iphigenia. The sequence goes on along the minus strand of OY730183.1, from coordinate 39,271,449 downwards.
GCCCACCAAGGAAGGTATTAAAATAGATAGGATAAGAAGAGCGAAGGGTCGTAAAGTTATAATAGGTTTTAGCGATAAAAAAGAAAGAGACAGAATAAAGGAGAAGATAGAGAGTAGTGAAAGCAATTTCAACGTAGAGACTATAGCTAATAAAAACCCGCAGGTGGTGCTGTATGGGGTGCTTAAGTCGACAACGGATGATGAGATATTTTATGCCATCAGAAACCAAAATAAGCACCTCCAACCACTGCCACCTCCGGGAGTTATGTATAACCTAGAAGTAAAGTATAGGCGAAGGGGAAGAGACCAAGAGACTGACCATGTAGTGTGTACGTTGTCCCCTCAGCTGTGGCAAACCTTTACAGCAGCCGGATATGTTTATATAGGTATGCAGCGAGTGCGTGTCGCCGACCAGTCCCCCCTCATACAGTGCTCGCGCTGTTTAGGTTACGGACATGGGAGGCGACATTGCAATAGCGAATCCGAATCCGAGAAGTGTAGCCACTGCGGAGGGGACCATCGTAAGTTTGAGTGCGATAAATTGGAGGAAAAACCGCACTGTATTAACTGTGAAAAGGATGGCTGTAAAGACACCAAGCACGATGCGTTCAGCGCGGAGTGTCCGGTGCGAATGAGGTGGGACGCAATAGCACGGGCAACAGTTGCGTACGATCCAGATGACCAATAGCATTGACAATCCATAATTCATCACGTAATAATAATATAATATAAATAATTTAAAATAAGTATGTATCATAAATAAGTATAGAATATATATGTATATTATGTCAGGAATGCAACTTGGAAACCCCTTAAACTGAGTTTAAGGGATCCAAAAACGCAGTGTATAATTTATTATATTGTAATAATGATAATTATAACTATGTATGAAAAAAAAAAAAAAAAAAAAAAACTTGTCATATATATGGTTATACTAAAAAATAACAGAGCATATATGGACTAAGTATAAAAATATAATTAAAAATAGATATGTATTGTAGTGTTTTATTATAAAATAGAGAAACAGGAAAACGAAATTTTAATATACCACTATAGAATATAAGACATTATGTATAAGATGTTATAAATGTAAATGGATTGTCACTGCTGTTGGCCAAATGCAGCAACTTGATGCATCCCACTCACTTGCAAGGAACTATTTATTGAATAAATATTTTAAGCAAAATAATTCGCAACGAATACCCCGCGCTGAGCGTAGTGTATTGGTAACATAAATGTACATAACATATTAGAAAGATAAATTGTAAAATGGAAGAAAAGTACAGTAATAAAAGGTAAAAATAATTGTAAAACAAAATAAAAATTGAAACAAAATGTGTAGAAATAGTAAATAAAATTAAGAATGTTAATAAAAATAAATAAGAAAAATGTGAAATATACTAAAAATAGAAATACGTAAAAGACATGTGATACTTACAAGAGAAGCAAAAATGTAAAAAAGTAAGCAGTCAGGAACAAGTACAACCGTATAATAATTATAAATTGTAAATACTATAGTATATACCCTTGTATAAAACATAAACAAGTACCCAGATACAACGAAACATGTAAAAAATTGGCTCTTCCCTTTGGAAGGGGGAACAAGTGGTCCCGTAGAAGGGGCCTATTATCATAAAAAAAAACCCAACCCAACCCAACCCAACCTAACCTAACCTAACCGGCGGTGGCATACGAGCCAGAAGACGAGGAGTATGTGGAACCCACGTGGTTACACAGCACTCAAGAAACATTCGACGTCACGAATTAACACCGCCGGTTCGAAAAAGTGCCAATGTAATGCCACGATTGTTAGTAATAAATAATGAGTATTTATAATAACAATAAAAGTAAAAAGCCGAATTAATGTCAATGTAAGGAACTATAATTAATAAATAAAAATTAATAACATATGCATAAATCTATTATATTATATATCTTTTATTATATATTATAAAATTTCTGTTATTTCATAAATTGTTATTGATATATATTTAATGTCAATGTGAGGAACTGTAATAAAAAAAAAAAAAAAAAAATAAAATAAAAAAATAAAAACCCACTGCCAACCACATTGTAAGTATGTATTTGAAATGTAGCAAACACAACATATGTAAATCGCAGTAGTTATGTTTAAATTAATGTTATGTTAAGTGTGTATTGTATGTATTATAAATATCTAAAAAAAAAAAGAAAAAAAAAAATGTACTAAGTAGGTATGTTATAAATATAAAATGTCACTTATCTTATACTTTTACTTGTAATAAATAATAGATTATGATAATCTATTATTTGTAACACTGAATACCTACATGTACCTATAGTAAATAGTGATATAATATTGTAAAAAATTTGTTTTTAAACTATAAGTAAATGTACCAAAAACCTGTACCTAAAACATCTATCGGCAAAACTATGGCAATGTGTAACACCCATTGGCAATGAAACAAAATCGCAAAATGGCTCCCATTACCATGTAATACCATAATTATTGTAATTATAAGTATTAAAATCAGCGCAAAATCGGACACTCGTGACTGTGGAATGTAATAGAGAACTAGGAAGGTAATGAATAACGAACTGAAATGTAGCAAAATGTACCTACCTAATAGAAATTTAATATATACCGTAAAATGTATTAAAACTTAGTCGTAAAATTATAAGAAATGTAATATTGTCAGTAATAATAGTCAATAATGTAACGGAATATGAATATGTAGTTGACTTTGTAATAATTAGTTGAATATGTAGTTGAATGTAAAAATTTAGAAGGTAAAAGAATTTGTTAAAAAATGAAAATGTATTTAATTATAAAAATGAATCAGTGTAAAAAGGAAATAAAAACGCAGATAATTGTCCTGTATTATGTATAGGGGAAACAAGAGAAAAAAAAAAAAAAAAAAAAACCTAACCTAACCTATCAGAGACTTAAATATTAAACTAATTAAAAAGTGAATAACAATAAAATATATAAAATACTTTTTATAATATAAATCAGTTTATAAAACTAACATTAAAACAAATTAAAAACACTAAATTACAGCCTTCAACAATCGGACTATATTCCATAGATCACAACCGATAACGCAGCGATAACACCGTAAGTGCGAGCGAGACAAGTAGGGTTGACGCGCGCGATACCCGTCTCGCTCACCGTCCCGCCCACTGACGCGCTCAGGGCTGCGGGTCAAAAATCTTGTTAACCTTAGTAATTAAAAAATTAAAATAATTTAGATTAGAAAAACAATAAAAATTATTTAGCAGAACGAATAACAAACTTAATTGAGTAAATCGTCATAAAAATATAAAATAATAGATAAAACAGTAAACTAACAAAAAGTAATAATTTATTAAAACAATAGTATTAATTAAATTAGAGTAATAGAATACCACAAAACAGCTAAAAATCTTTTTGACATAAAACGTAAATTATACAACTAAATACCTATATTGTAAAACCATATTAAAATATACTGTATTAGTACATAAATAACAATACTACTTTAACTACAACACAATTGGAAGTTAAGAAATATCAAAATTCCCATCAGGCTATTCCCGCTCATTGAAAGATATAAATAATACACTTTTCCGCGTGGCAGCCCTGACACGCCCACGTTACGCCCTAATCACGTAATACTCCGTGTGCGGTCGAGGCGACTTAGTGGGTAAAGGAACGACGTAAAAACATTGCTATAAGATTCCAACAGGCGTTTTGATTTCCAAATTGAAGTAGCTTTTTCTTTTAAATAAAAAAGACTCGGGCTTAGAAAATAGTCAAAAACCAAATAAACATGAATAAACTTGCGACTGACATAGTGTTTTTTCGATTCGGCCGACGAGAAGCGTCCAAAAACTCGAAATAAAGATCGACGAAACGAGGTTTATAAAACCGAAATTAGAATAGGACCAGTTTGTCTCCTTTTGGAACAACTGCTAGTATATAAGACGTAAGGTATAACTGTGATAACGAAGGTCTTTAAGACTGAGTAACATACAATTAAGAACTGACCAAGTAATATAGACAATTAAATAAAACTTAAAAAATTGGCTTTAATTAGGGATCTTTATAACTCTGTAGTATTGTTATAATTAAGTCTGGACGTATTAGACAGAATATCAACATATCTGGTATATCCGATAGTCTAGAGTAAGGATATTGACATTTCAAAACTTAAATATAATTAAGTCGGTCCCTGCGAGAATTTATGAGCAACAAAATAAGACTGATTTGTGTTTTGCTCATAAAATCAATCGAATAACAAACCGAAAAATAATTATAGATCCTGACTAAACAACATCTATAATTAAATTAGTTCGATTATCATAGGTATAGTGACAAGTTAGTCCTTACTAGCTAATTATACACACTAACTATATTACAGACTGAAAATATACACATATTTACATATATTAGATTTAGGAGTTAGAACTATAGTATCATCACAGTTATAATTAGGATATAGACCGAGTGCATCATTTTTGGTGCATTCGTTAGGTTAATGTTTTATCTTGACATATTTTATAATTTATAGACCGAGTGCACTATTTAGTGTACACGTTAAGATTAAGGTTTTTAATTGACAGACGGACTGAAATAGAAAATATTATTAGTAGAAAACCGGAGTCCCTGTGAAAAAGAAAAAGCAACAAAAATCTGCGTGATCGCGTTCTGCTTTTGAAATACAAAAGTTTACGTTAATCATCAAATTTATATATTAAACTTTTTAAAAACTTTATAAAAACCTTAAACCTTGTCAAATCTATTTATTTTATTTTATTTCAATATTTTTCTTTTACAATTTTACAAATATATACAATTTTAAAACTTGACGCGTTCCCCCTTACTAAATTAAAATGGCAACGGTGCGTACACCGGGTGGCCAAGCAGTGCCCCAAGCCCAAAAACCAGCAAATAGACCTTCGCTTAACAGCCCGCAACACAGCCCGGCTTCAAAAACCTTCAGTATTGATAGTAACGATGACTCGGATGATATTAGTTCTATATTAATGGACACGATAAGACTGACGAAGCACTCTACAAGCCTGCTTAACCAGACTAGGAACATGAAGGGGGAGTTAAAGTCTGGTTTAGCAGAAAACTTGAAGAGTATACAGAATAGGATAGGAAAAGCCCTCGAATCTAATAAAAAGAGAGGAAAAGTGACGAAAGAAGAAGAAAAAATGACGAAGGACTTAGGAGTTCAGTGTGATAGGGAAGTCAAGAGTAGAAGCTGTGACTGTGAATGCAGGGCGCTTATCCAAGAAATGTACGATAAGCTTAAAGGTAACCTACAGTGCTTGGGAACCAAGCTGAGGGATGAAATAAGATCTCAGCTTGACTCCCAAACAGTTAGGGTAGAGGAAGTAGGAATGGCTAGGGCTAACTTAATAATTGAGAAAACGAAAAATAACTTAAAAGGTGCTATGGAGGAGTGGGAGGCCAGGGCCCCGGCCGAGCCGCGAACCGCTACGTATGCGGAGGTGGCGCGCTGCGGGAGTCAATCCCCGCAGCCCGCCGCCCCCGCACCGGCAGCCGGTAAGCGACAGCCAAAGCCCAAGACCCTCCACTCCCTTGTAGTTACCGACAAGGAGAATTTCATGTCTACGACCGACATTGTTTCGGAAGTAAGGAAGATAATAGAGCCCACCAAGGAAGGTATTAAAATAGATAGGATAAGAAGAGCGAAGGGTCGTAAAGTTATAATAGGTTTTAGCGATAAAAAAGAAAGAGACAGAATAAAGGAGAAGATAGAGAGTAGTGAAAGCAATTTCAACGTAGAGACTATAGCTAATAAAAACCCGCAGGTGGTGCTGTATGGGGTGCTTAAGTCGACAACGGATGATGAGATATTTTATGCCATCAGAAACCAAAATAAGCACCTCCAACCACTGCCACCTCCGGGAGTTATGTATAACCTAGAAGTAAAGTATAGGCGAAGGGGAAGAGACCAAGAGACTGACCATGTAGTGTGTACGTTGTCCCCTCAGCTGTGGCAAACCTTTACAGCAGCCGGATATGTTTATATAGGTATGCAGCGAGTGCGTGTCGCCGACCAGTCCCCCCTCATACAGTGCTCGCGCTGTTTAGGTTACGGACATGGGAGGCGACATTGCAATAGCGAATCCGAATCCGAGAAGTGTAGCCACTGCGGAGGGGACCATCGTAAGTTTGAGTGCGATAAATTGGAGGAAAAACCGCACTGTATTAACTGTGAAAAGGATGGCTGTAAAGACACCAAGCACGATGCGTTCAGCGCGGAGTGTCCGGTGCGAATGAGGTGGGATGCAATAGCACGGGCAACAGTTGCGTACGATCCAGATGACCAATAGCATTGACAATCCATAATTCATCACGTAATAATAATATAATATAAATAATTTAAAATAAGTATGTATCATAAATAAGTATAGAATATATATGTATATTATGTCAGGAATGCAACTTGGAAACCCCTTAAACTGAGTTTAAGGGATCCAAAAACGCAGTGTATAATTTATTATATTGTAATAATGATAATTATAACTATGTATGAAAAAAAAAAAAAAAAAAAAAAAAAAAAAAAAAAAAAAAAAACTTGTCATATATATGGTTATACTAAAAAATAACAGAGCATATATGGACTAAGTATAAAAATATAATTAAAAATAGATATGTATTGTAGTGTTTTATTATAAAATAGAGAAACAGGAAAACGAAATTTTAATATACCACTATAGAATATAAGACATTATGTATAAGATGTTATAAATGTAAATGGATTGTCACTGCTGTTGGCCAAATGCAGCAACTTGATGCATCCCACTCACTTGCAAGGAACTATTTATTGAATAAATATTTTAAGCAAAATAATTCGCAACGAATACCCCGCGCTGAACGTAGTGTATTGGTAACATAAATGTACATAACATATTAGAAAGATAAATTGTAAAATGGAAGAAAAGTACAGTAATAAAAGGTAAAAATAATTGTAAAACAAAATAAAAATTGAAACAAAATGTGTAGAAATAGTAAATAAAATTAAGAATGTTAATAAAAATAAATAAGAAAAATGTGAAATATACTAAAAATAGAAATACGTAAAAGACATGTGATACTTACAAGAGAAGCAAAAATGTAAAAAAGTAAGCAGTCAGGAACAAGTACAACCGTATAATAATTATAAATTGTAAATACTATAGTATATACCCTTGTATAAAACATAAACAAGTACCCAGATACAACGAAACATGTAAAAAATTGGCTCTTCCCTTTGGAAGGGGGAACAAGTGGTCCCGTAGAAGGGGCCTATTATCATAAAAAAAAACCCAACCCAACCCAACCCAACCTAACCTAACCTAACCGGCGGTGGCATACGAGCCAGAAGACGAGGAGTATGTGGAACCCACGTGGTTACACAGCACTCAAGAAACATTCGACGTCACGAATTAACACCGCCGGTTCGAAAAAGTGCCAATGTAATGCCACGATTGTTAGTAATAAATAATGAGTATTTATAATAACAATAAAAGTAAAAAGCCGAATTAATGTCAATGTAAGGAACTATAATTAATAAATAAAAATTAATAACATATGCATAAATCTATTATATTATATATCTTTTATTATATATTATAAAATTTCTGTTATTTCATAAATTGTTATTGATATATATTTAATGTCAATGTGAGGAACTGTAATAAAAAAAAATAAAATAAAATAAAATAAAAAAATAAAAACCCACTGCCAACCACATTGTATGTATTTGAAATGTAGCAAACACAACATATGTAAATCGCAGTAGTTATGTTTAAATTAATGTTATGTTAAGTGTGTATTGTATGTATTATAAATATCTAAAAAAAAAAAGAAAAAAAAAATGTACTAAGTACCTATGTTATAAATATAAAATGTCACTTATCTTATACTTTTACTTGTAATAAATAATAGATTATGATAATCTATTATTTGTAACACTGAATACCTACATGTACCTATAGTAAATAGTGATATAATATTGTAAAAAAATTGTTTTTAAACTATAAGTAAATGTACCAAAAACCTGTACCTAAAACATCTATCGGCAAAACTATGGCAATGTGTAACACCCATTGGCAATGAAACAAAATCGCAAAATGGCTCCCATTACCATGTAATACCATAATTATTGTAATTATAAGTATTAAAATCAGCGCAAAATCGGACACTCGTGACTGTGGAATGTAATAGAGAACTAGGAAGGTAATGAATAACGAACTGAAATGTAGCAAAATGTACCTACCTAATAGAAATTTAATATATACCGTAAAATGTATTAAAACTTAGTCGTAAAATTATAAGAAATGTAATATTGTCAGTAATAATAGTCAATAATGTAACGGAATATGAATATGTAGTTGACTTTGTAATAATTAGTTGAATATGTAGTTGAATGTAAAAATTTTGAAGGTAAAAGAATTTGTTAAAAAATGAAAATGTATTTAATTATAAAAATGAATCAGTGTAAAAAGGAAATAAAAACGCAGATAATTGTCCTGTATTATGTATAGGGGAAACAAGAGAAAAAAAAAAAAAAAAAAAAACCTAACCTAACCTATCAGAGACTTAAATATTAAACTAATTAAAAAGTGAATAACAATAAAATATATAAAATACTTTTTATAATATAAATCAGTTTATAAAACTAACATTAAAACAAATTAAAAACACTAAATTACAGCCTTCAACAATCGGACTATATTCCATAGATCACAACCGATAACGCAGCGATAACACCGTAAGTGCGAGCGAGACAAGTAGGGTTGACGCGCGCGATACCCGTCTCGCTCACCGTCCCGCCCACTGACGCGCTCAGGGCTGCGGGTCAAAAATCTTGTTAACCTTAGTAATTAAAAAATTAAAGTAATTTAGATTAGAAAAACAATAAAAATTATTTAGCAGAACGAATAACAAACTTAATTGAGTAAATCGTCATAAAAATATAAAATAATAGATAAAACAGTAAACTAACAAAAAGTAATAATTTATTAAAACAATAGTATTAATTAAATTAGAGTAATAGAATACCACAAAACAGCTAAAAATCTTTTTGACATAAAACGTAAATTATACAACTAAATACCTATATTGTAAAACCATATTAAAATATACTGTATTAGTACATAAATAACAATACTACTTTAACTACAACACAATTGGAAGTTAAGAAATATCAAAATTCCCATCAGGCTATTCCCGCTCATTGAAAGATATAAATAATACACTTTTCCGCGTGGCAGCCCTGACACGCCCACGTTACGCCCTAATCACGTAATACTCCGTGTGCGGTCGAGGCGACTTAGTGGGTAAAGGAACGACGTAAAAACATTGCTATAAGATTCCAACAGGCGTTTTGATTTCCAAATTGAAGTAGCTTTTTCTTTTAAATAAAAAAGACTCGGGCTTAGAAAATAGTCAAAAACCAAATAAACATGAATAAACTTGCGACTGACATAGTGTTTTTTCGATTCGGCCGACGAGAAGCGTCCAAAAACTCGAAATAAAGATCGACGAAACGAGGTTTATAAAACCGAAATTAGAATAGGACCAGTTTGTCTCCTTTTGGAACAACTGCTAGTATATAGGACGTAAGGTATAACTGTGATAACGAAGGTCTTTAAGACTGAGTAACATACAATTAAGAACTGACCAAGTAATATAGACAATTAAATAAAACTTAAAAAATTGGCTTTAATTAGGGATCTTTATAACTCTGTAGTATTGTTATAATTAAGTCTGGACGTATTAGACAGAATATCAACATATCTGGTATATCCGATAGTCTAGAGTAAGGATATTGACATTTCAAAACTTAAATATAATTAAGTCGGTCCCTGCGAGAATTTATGAGCAACAAAATAAGACTGATTTGTGTTTTGCTCATAAAATCAATCGAATAACAAACCGAAAAATAATTATAGATCCTGACTAAACAACATCTATAATTAAATTAGTTCGATTATCATAGGTATAGTGACAAGTTAGTCCTTACTAGCTAATTATACACACTAACTATATTACAGACTGAAAATATACACATATTTACATATATTAGATTTAGGAGTTAGAACTATAGTATCATCACAGTTATAATTAGGATATAGACCGAGTGCATCATTTTTGGTGCATTCGTTAGGTTAATGTTTTATCTTGACATATTTTATAATTTATAGACCGAGTGCACTATTTAGTGTACACGTTAAGATTAAGGTTTTTAATTGACAGACGGACTGAAATAGAAAATATTATTAGTAGAAAACCGGAGTCCCTGTGAAAAAGAAAAAGCAACAAAAATCTGCGTGATCGCGTTCTGCTTTTGAAATACAAAAGTTTACGTTAATCATCAAATTTATATATTAAACTTTTTAAAAACTTTATAAAAACCTTAAACCTTGTCAAATCTATTTATTTTATTTTATTTCAATATTTTTCTTTTACAATTTTACAAATATATACAATTTTAAAACTTGACGCGTTCCCCCTTACTAAATTAAAATGGCAACGGTGCGTACACCGGGTGGCCAAGCAGTGCCCCAAGCCCAAAAACCAGCAAATAGACCTTCGCTTAACAGCCCGCAACACAGCCCGGCTTCAAAAACCTTCAGTATTGATAGTAACGATGACTCGGATGATATTAGTTCTATATTAATGGACACGATAAGACTGACGAAGCACTCTACAAGCCTGCTAAACCAGACTAGGAACATGAAGGGGGAGTTAAAGTCTGGTTTAGCAGAAAACTTGAAGAGTATACAGAATAGGATAGGAAAAGCCCTCGAATCTAATAAAAAGAGAGGAAAAGTGACGAAAGAAGAAGAAAAAATGACGAAGGACTTAGGAGTTCAGTGTGATAGGGAAGTCAAGAGTAGAAGCTGTGACTGTGAATGCAGGGCGCTTATCCAAGAAATGTACGATAAGCTTAAAGGTAACCTACAGTGCTTGGGAACCAAGCTGAGGGATGAAATAAGATCTCAGCTTGACTCCCAAACAGTTAGGGTAGAGGAAGTAGGAATGGCTAGGGCTAACTTAATAATTGAGAAAACGAAAAATAACTTAAAAGGTGCTATGGAGGAGTGGGAGGCCAGGGCCCCGGCCGAGCCGCGAACCGCTACGTATGCGGAGGTGGCGCGCTGCGGGAGTCAATCCCCGCAGCCCGCCGCCCCCGCACCGGCAGCCGGTAAGCGACAGCCAAAGCCCAAGACCCTCCACTCCCTTGTAGTTACCGACAAGGAGAATTTCATGTCTACGACCGACATTGTTTCGGAAGTAAGGAAGATAATAGAGCCCACCAAGGAAGGTATTAAAATAGATAGGATAAGAAGAGCGAAGGGTCGTAAAGTTATAATAGGTTTTAGCGATAAAAAAGAAAGAGACAGAATAAAGGAGAAGATAGAGAGTAGTGAAAGCAATTTCAACGTAGAGACTATAGCTAATAAAAACCCGCAGGTGGTGCTGTATGGGGTGCTTAAGTCGACAACGGATGATGAGATATTTTATGCCATCAGAAACCAAAATAAGCACCTCCAACCACTGCCACCTCCGGGAGTTATGTATAACCTAGAAGTAAAGTATAGGCGAAGGGGAAGAGACCAAGAGACTGACCATGTAGTGTGTACGTTGTCCCCTCAGCTGTGGCAAACCTTTACAGCAGCCGGATATGTTTATATAGGTATGCAGCGAGTGCGTGTCGCCGACCAGTCCCCCCTCATACAGTGCTCGCGCTGTTTAGGTTACGGACATGGGAGGCGACATTGCAATAGCGAATCCGAATCCGAGAAGTGTAGCCACTGCGGAGGGGACCATCGTAAGTTTGAGTGCGATAAATTGGAGGAAAAACCGCACTGTATTAACTGTGAAAAGGATGGCTGTAAAGACACCAAGCACGATGCGTTCAGCGCGGAGTGTCCGGTGCGAATGAGGTGGGATGCAATAGCACGGGCAACAGTTGCGTACGATCCAGATGACCAATAGCATTGACAATCCATAATTCATCACGTAATAATAATATAATATAAATAATTTAAAATAAGTATGTATCATAAATAAGTATAGAATATATATGTATATTATGTCAGGAATGCAACTTGGAAACCCCTTAAACTGAGTTTAAGGGATCCAAAAACGCAGTGTATAATTTATTATATTGTAATAATGATAATTATAACTATGTATGAAAAAAAAAAAAAAAAAAAAAAAAAAAAAAAAAAAAAAAAAAAACTTGTCATATATATGGTTATACTAAAAAATAACAGAGCATATATGGACTAAGTATAAAAATATAATTAAAAATAGATATGTATTGTAGTGTTTTATTATAAAATAGAGAAACAGGAAAACGAAATTTTAATATACCACTATAGAATATAAGACATTATGTATAAGATGTTATAAATGTAAATGGATTGTCACTGCTGTTGGCCAAATGCAGCAACTTGATGCATCCCACTCACTTGCAAGGAACTATTTATTGAATAAATATTTTAAGCAAAATAATTCGCAACGAATACCCCGCGCTGAGCGTAGTGTATTGGTAACATAAATGTACATAACATATTAGAAAGATAAATTGTAAAATGGAAGAAAAGTACAGTAATAAAAGGTAAAAATAATTGTAAAACAAAATAAAAATTGAAACAAAATGTGTAGAAATAGTAAATAAAATTAAGAATGTTAATAAAAATAAATAAGAAAAATGTGAAATATACTAAAAATAGAAATACGTAAAAGACATGTGATACTTACAAGAGAAGCAAAAATGTAAAAAAGTAAGCAGTCAGGAACAAGTACAACCGTATAATAATTATAAATTGTAAATACTATAGTATATACCCTTGTATAAAACATAAACAAGTACCCAGATACAACGAAACATGTAAAAAATTGGCTCTTCCCTTTGGAAGGGGGAACAAGTGGTCCCGTAGAAGGGGCCTATTATCATAAAAAAAAACCCAACCCAACCCAACCCAACCTAACCTAACCTAACCGGCGGTGGCATACGAGCCAGAAGACGAGGAGTATGTGGAACCCACGTGGTTACACAGCACTCAAGAAACATTCGACGTCACGAATTAACACCGCCGGTTCGAAAAAGTGCCAATGTAATGCCACGATTGTTAGTAATAAATAATGAGTATTTATAATAACAATAAAAGTAAAAAGCCGAATTAATGTCAATGTAAGGAACTATAATTAATAAATAAAAATTAATAACATATGCATAAATCTATTATATTATAGGTATATCTTTTATTATATATTATAAAATTTCTGTTATTTCATAAATTGTTATTGATATATATTTAATGTCAATGTGAGGAACTGTAATAAAAAAAAAAAAAAAAAAATAAAATAAAAAAATAAAAACCCACTGCCAACCACATTGTAAGTATGTATTTGAAATGTAGCAAACACAACATATGTAAATCGCAGTAGTTATGTTTAAATTAATGTTATGTTAAGTGTGTATTGTATGTATTATAAATATCTAAAAAAAAAAAAGAAAAAAAAAAATGTACTAAGTAGGTATGTTATAAATATAAAATGTCACTTATCTTATACTTTTACTTGTAATAAATAATAGATTATGATAATCTATTATTTGTAACACTGAATACCTACATGTACCTATAGTAAATAGTGATATAATATTGTAAAAAATTTGTTTTTAAACTATAAGTAAATGTACCAAAAACCTGTACCTAAAACATCTATCGGCAAAACTATGGCAATGTGTAACACCCATTGGCAATGAAACAAAATCGCAAAATGGCTCCCATTACCATGTAATACCATAATTATTGTAATTATAAGTATTAAAATCAGCGCAAAATCGGACACTCGTGACTGTGGAATGTAATAGAGAACTAGGAAGGTAATGAATAACGAACTGAAATGTAGCAAAATGTACCTACCTAATAGAAATTTAATATATACCGTAAAATGTATTAAAACTTAGTCGTAAAATTATAAGAAATGTAATATTGTCAGTAATAATAGTCAATAATGTAACGGAATATGAATATGTAGTTGACTTTGTAATAATTAGTTGAATATGTAGTTGAATGTAAAAATTTAGAAGGTAAAAGAATTTGTTAAAAAATGAAAATGTATTTAATTATAAAAATGAATCAGTGTAAAAAGGAAATAAAAACGCAGATAATTGTCCTGTATTATGTATAGGGGAAACAAGAGAAAAAAAAAAAAAAAAAAAAACCTAACCTAACCTATCAGAGACTTAAATATTAAACTAATTAAAAAGTGAATAACAATAAAATATATAAAATACTTTTTATAATATAAATCAGTTTATAAAACTAACATTAAAACAAATTAAAAACACTAAATTACAGCCTTCAACAATCGGACTATATTCCATAGATCACAACCGATAACGCAGCGATAACACCGTAAGTGCGAGCGAGACAAGTAGGGTTGACGCGCGCGATACCCGTCTCGCTCACCGTCCCGCCCACTGACGCGCTCAGGGCTGCGGGTCAAAAATCTTGTTAACCTTAGTAATTAAAAAATTAAAGTAATTTAGATTAGAAAAACAATAAAAATTATTTAGCAGAACGAATAACAAACTTAATTGAGTAAATCGTCATAAAAATATAAAATAATAGATAAAACAGTAAACTAACAAAAAGTAATAATTTATTAAAACAATAGTATTAATTAAATTAGAGTAATAGAATACCACAAAACAGCTAAAAATCTTTTTGACATAAAACGTAAATTATACAACTAAATACCTATATTGTAAAACCATATTAAAATATACTGTATTAGTACATAAATAACAATACTACTTTAACTACAACACAATTGGAAGTTAAGAAATATCAAAATTCCCATCAGGCTATTCCCGCTCATTGAAAGATATAAATAATACACTTTTCCGCGTGGCAGCCCTGACACGCCCACGTTACGCCCTAATCACGTAATACTCCGTGTGCGGTCGAGGCGACTTAGTGGGTAAAGGAACGACGTAAAAACATTGCTATAAGATTCCAACAGGCGTTTTGATTTCCAAATTGAAGTAGCTTTTTCTTTTAAATAAAAAAGACTCGGGCTTAGAAAATAGTCAAAAACCAAATAAACATGAATAAACTTGCGACTGACATAGTGTTTTTTCGATTCGGCCGACGAGAAGCGTCCAAAAACTCGAAATAAAGATCGACGAAACGAGGTTTATAAAACCGAAATTAGAATAGGACCAGTTTGTCTCCTTTTGGAACAACTGCTAGTATATAGGACGTAAGGTATAACTGTGATAACGAAGGTCTTTAAGACTGAGTAACATACAATTAAGAACTGACCAAGTAATATAGACAATTAAATAAAACTTAAAAAATTGGCTTTAATTAGGGATCTTTATAACTCTGTAGTATTGTTATAATTAAGTCTGGACGTATTAGACAGAATATCAACATATCTGGTATATCCGATAGTCTAGAGTAAGGATATTGACATTTCAAAACTTAAATATAATTAAGTCGGTCCCTGCGAGAATTTATGAGCAACAAAATAAGACTGATTTGTGTTTTGCTCATAAAATCAATCGAATAACAAACCGAAAAATAATTATAGATCCTGACTAAACAACATCTATAATTAAATTAGTTCGATTATCATAGGTATAGTGACAAGTTAGTCCTTACTAGCTAATTATACACACTAACTATATTACAGACTGAAAATATACACATATTTACATATATTAGATTTAGGAGTTAGAACTATAGTATCATCACAGTTATAATTAGGATATAGACCGAGTGCATCATTTTTGGTGCATTCGTTAGGTTAATGTTTTATCTTGACATATTTTATAATTTATAGACCGAGTGCACTATTTAGTGTACACGTTAAGATTAAGGTTTTTAATTGACAGACGGACTGAAATAGAAAATATTATTAGTAGAAAACCGGAGTCCCTGTGAAAAAGAAAAAGCAACAAAAATCTGCGTGATCGCGTTCTGCTTTTGAAATACAAAAGTTTACGTTAATCATCAAATTTATATATTAAACTTTTTAAAAACTTTATAAAAACCTTAAACCTTGTCAAATCTATTTATTTTATTTTATTTCAATATTTTTCTTTTACAATTTTACAAATATATACAATTTTAAAACTTGACGCGTTCCCCCTTACTAAATTAAAATGGCAACGGTGCGTACACCGGGTGGCCAAGCAGTGCCCCAAGCCCAAAAACCAGCAAATAGACCTTCGCTTAACAGCCCGCAACACAGCCCGGCTTCAAAAACCTTCAGTATTGATAGTAACGATGACTCGGATGATATTAGTTCTATATTAATGGACACGATAAGACTGACGAAGCACTCTACAAGCCTGCTTAACCAGACTAGGAACATGAAGGGGGAGTTAAAGTCTGGTTTAGCAGAAAACTTGAAGAGTATACAGAATAGGATAGGAAAAGCCCTCGAATCTAATAAAAAGAGAGGAAAAGTGACGAAAGAAGAAGAAAAAATGACGAAGGACTTAGGAGTTCAGTGTGATAGGGAAGTCAAGAGTAGAAGCTGTGACTGTGAATGCAGGGCGCTTATCCAAGAAATGTACGATAAGCTTAAAGGTAACCTACAGTGCTTGGGAACCAAGCTGAGGGATGAAATAAGATCTCAGCTTGACTCCCAAACAGTTAGGGTAGAGGAAGTAGGAATGGCTAGGGCTAACTTAATAATTGAGAAAACGAAAAATAACTTAAAAGGTGCTATGGAGGAGTGGGAGGCCAGGGCCCCGGCCGAGCCGCGAACCGCTACGTATGCGGAGGTGGCGCGCTGCGGGAGTCAATCCCCGCAGCCCGCCGCCCCCGCACCGGCAGCCGGTAAGCGACAGCCAAAGCCCAAGACCCTCCACTCCCTTGTAGTTACCGACAAGGAGAATTTCATGTCTACGACCGACATTGTTTCGGAAGTAAGGAAGATAATAGAGCCCACCAAGGAAGGTATTAAAATAGATAGGATAAGAAGAGCGAAGGGTCGTAAAGTTATAATAGGTTTTAGCGATAAAAAAGAAAGAGACAGAATAAAGGAGAAGATAGAGAGTAGTGAAAGCAATTTCAACGTAGAGACTATAGCTAATAAAAACCCGCAGGTGGTGCTGTATGGGGTGCTTAAGTCGACAACGGATGATGAGATATTTTATGCCATCAGAAACCAAAATAAGCACCTCCAACCACTGCCACCTCCGGGAGTTATGTATAACCTAGAAGTAAAGTATAGGCGAAGGGGAAGAGACCAAGAGACTGACCATGTAGTGTGTACGTTGTCCCCTCAGCTGTGGCAAACCTTTACAGCAGCCGGATATGTTTATATAGGTATGCAGCGAGTGCGTGTCGCCGACCAGTCCCCCCTCATACAGTGCTCGCGCTGTTTAGGTTACGGACATGGGAGGCGACATTGCAATAGCGAATCCGAATCCGAGAAGTGTAGCCACTGCGGAGGGGACCATCGTAAGTTTGAGTGCGATAAATTGGAGGAAAAACCGCACTGTATTAACTGTGAAAAGGATGGCTGTAAAGACACCAAGCACGATGCGTTCAGCGCGGAGTGTCCGGTGCGAATGAGGTGGGATGCAATAGCACGGGCAACAGTTGCGTACGATCCAGATGACCAATAGCATTGACAATCCATAATTCATCACGTAATAATAATATAATATAAATAATTTAAAATAAGTATGTATCATAAATAAGTATAGAATATATATGTATATTATGTCAGGAATGCAACTTGGAAACCCCTTAAACTGAGTTTAAGGGATCCAAAAACGCAGTGTATAATTTATTATATTGTAATAATGATAATTATAACTATGTATGAAAAAAAAAAAAAAAAAAAAAAAAAAAAAAAAAAACTTGTCATATATATGGTTATACTAAAAAATAACAGAGCATATATGGACTAAGTATAAAAATATAATTAAAAATAGATATGTATTGTAGTGTTTTATTATAAAATAGAGAAACAGGAAAACGAAATTTTAATATACCACTATAGAATATAAGACATTATGTATAAGATGTTATAAATGTAAATGGATTGTCACTGCTGTTGGCCAAATGCAGCAACTTGATGCATCCCACTCACTTGCAAGGAACTATTTATTGAATAAATATTTTAAGCAAAATAATTCGCAACGAATACCCCGCGCTGAACGTAGTGTATTGGTAACATAAATGTACATAACATATTAGAAAGATAAATTGTAAAATGGAAGAAAAGTACAGTAATAAAAGGTAAAAATAATTGTAAAACAAAATAAAAATTGAAACAAAATGTGTAGAAATAGTAAATAAAATTAAGAATGTTAATAAAAATAAATAAGAAAAATGTGAAATATACTAAAAATAGAAATACGTAAAAGACATGTGATACTTACAAGAGAAGCAAAAATGTAAAAAAGTAAGCAGTCAGGAACAAGTACAACCGTATAATAATTATAAATTGTAAATACTATAGTATATACCCTTGTATAAAACATAAACAAGTACCCAGATACAACGAAACATGTAAAAAATTGGCTCTTCCCTTTGGAAGGGGGAACAAGTGGTCCCGTAGAAGGGGCCTATTATCATAAAAAAAAACCCAACCCAACCCAACCCAACCTAACCTAACCTAACCGGCGGTGGCATACGAGCCAGAAGACGAGGAGTATGTGGAACCCACGTGGTTACACAGCACTCAAGAAACATTCGACGTCACGAATTAACACCGCCGGTTCGAAAAAGTGCCAATGTAATGCCACGATTGTTAGTAATAAATAATGAGTATTTATAATAACAATAAAAGTAAAAAGCCGAATTAATGTCAATGTAAGGAACTATAATTAATAAATAAAAATTAATAACATATGCATAAATCTATTATATTATATATCTTTTATTATATATTATAAAATTTCTGTTATTTCATAAATTGTTATTGATATATATTTAATGTCAATGTGAGGAACTGTAATAAAAAAAAATAAAAATAAAATAAAATAAAAAAATAAAAACCCACTGCTAACCACATTGTATGTATTTGAAATGTAGCAAACACAACATATGTAAATCGCAGTAGTTATGTTTAAATTAATGTTATGTTAAGTGTGTATTGTATGTATTATAAATATCTAAAAAAAAAAAAGAAAAAAAAAATGTACTAAGTAGGTATGTTATAAATATAAAATGTCACTTATCTTATACTTTTACTTGTAATAAATAATAGATTATGATAATCTATTATTTGTAACACTGAATACCTACATGTACCTATAGTAAATAGTGATATAATATTGTAAAAAAATTGTTTTTAAACTATAAGTAAATGTACCAAAAACCTGTACCTAAAACATCTATCGGCAAAACTATGGCAATGTGTACCTAACACCCATTGGCAATGAAACAAAATCGCAAAATGGCTCCCATTACCATGTAATACCATAATTATTGTAATTATAAGTATTAAAATCAGCGCAAAATCGGACACTCGTGACTGTGGAATGTAATAGAGAACTAGGAAGGTAATGAATAACGAACTGAAATGTAGCAAAATGTACCTACCTACCTAATAGAAATTTAATATATACCGTAAAATGTATTAAAACTTAGTCGTAAAATTATAAGAAATGTAATATTGTCAGTAATAATGGTCAATAATGTAACGGAATATGAATATGTAGTTGACTTTGTAATAATTAGTTGAATATGTAGTTGAATGTAAAAATTTAGAAGGTAAAAGAATTTGTTAAAAAATGAAAATGTATTTAATTATAAAAATGAATCAGTGTAAAAAGGAAATAAAAACGCAGATAATTGTCCTGTATTATGTATAGGGGAAACAAGAGAAAAAAAAAAAATAACCTAACCTAACCTAACCTAACCTATCAGAGACTTAAATATTAAACTAATTAAAAAGTGAATAACAATAAAATATATAAAATACTTTTTATAATATAAATCAGTTTATAAAACTAACATTAAAACAAATTAAAAACACTAAATTACAGCCTTCAACAATCGGACTATATTCCATAGATCACAACCGATAACGCAGCGATAACACCGTAAGTGCGAGCGAGACAAGTAGGGTTGACGCGCGCGATACCCGTCTCGCTCACCGTCCCGCCCACTGACGCGCTCAGGGCTGCGGGTCAAAAATCTTGTTAACCTTAGTAATTAAAAAATTAAAATAATTTAGATTAGAAAAACAATAAAAATTATTTAGCAGAACGAATAACAAACTTAATTGAGTAAATCGTCATAAAAATATAAAATAATAGATAAAACAGTAAACTAACAAAAAGTAATAATTTATTAAAACAATAGTATTAATTAAATTAGAGTAATAGAATACCACAAAACAGCTAAAAATCTTTTTGACATAAAACGTAAATTATACAACTAAATACCTATATTGTAAAACCATATTAAAATATACTGTATTAGTACATAAATAACAATACTACTTTAACTACAACACAATTGGAAGTTAAGAAATATCAAAATTCCCATCAGGCTATTCCCGCTCATTGAAAGATATAAATAATACACTTTTCCGCGTGGCAGCCCTGACACGCCCACGTTACGCCCTAATCACGTAATACTCCGTGTGCGGTCGAGGCGACTTAGTGGGTAAAGGAACGACGTAAAAACATTGCTATAAGATTCCAACAGGCGTTTTGATTTCCAAATTGAAGTAGCTTTTTCTTTTAAATAAAAAAGACTCGGGCTTAGAAAATAGTCAAAAACCAAATAAACATGAATAAACTTGCGACTGACATAGTGTTTTTTCGATTCGGCCGACGAGAAGCGTCCAAAAACTCGAAATAAAGATCGACGAAACGAGGTTTATAAAACCGAAATTAGAATAGGACCAGTTTGTCTCCTTTTGGAACAACTGCTAGTATATAGGACGTAAGGTATAACTGTGATAACGAAGGTCTTTAAGACTGAGTAACATACAATTAAGAACTGACCAAGTAATATAGACAATTAAATAAAACTTAAAAAATTGGCTTTAATTAGGGATCTTTATAACTCTGTAGTATTGTTATAATTAAGTCTGGACGTATTAGACAGAATATCAACATATCTGGTATATCCGATAGTCTAGAGTAAGGATATTGACATTTCAAAACTTAAATATAATTAAGTCGGTCCCTGCGAGAATTTATGAGCAACAAAATAAGACTGATTTGTGTTTTGCTCATAAAATCAATCGAATAACAAACCGAAAAATAATTATAGATCCTGACTAAACAACATCTATAATTAAATTAGTTCGATTATCATAGGTATAGTGACAAGTTAGTCCTTACTAGCTAATTATACACACTAACTATATTACAGACTGAAAATATACACATATTTACATATATTAGATTTAGGAGTTAGAACTATAGTATCATCACAGTTATAATTAGGATATAGACCGAGTGCATCATTTTTGGTGCATTCGTTAGGTTAATGTTTTATCTTGACATATTTTATAATTTATAGACCGAGTGCACTATTTAGTGTACACGTTAAGATTAAGGTTTTTAATTGACAGACGGACTGAAATAGAAAATATTATTAGTAGAAAACCGGAGTCCCTGTGAAAAAGAAAAAGCAACAAAAATCTGCGTGATCGCGTTCTGCTTTTGAAATACAAAAGTTTACGTTAATCATCAAATTTATATATTAAACTTTTTAAAAACTTTATAAAAACCTTAAACCTTGTCAAATCTATTTATTTTATTTTATTTCAATATTTTTCTTTTACAATTTTACAAATATATACAATTTTAAAACTTGACGCGTTCCCCCTTACTAAATTAAAATGGCAACGGTGCGTACACCGGGTGGCCAAGCAGTGCCCCAAGCCCAAAAACCAGCAAATAGACCTTCGCTTAACAGCCCGCAACACAGCCCGGCTTCAAAAACCTTCAGTATTGATAGTAACGATGACTCGGATGATATTAGTTCTATATTAATGGACACGATAAGACTGACGAAGCACTCTACAAGCCTGCTTAACCAGACTAGGAACATGAAGGGGGAGTTAAAGTCTGGTTTAGCAGAAAACTTGAAGAGTATACAGAATAGGATAGGAAAAGCCCTCGAATCTAATAAAAAGAGAGGAAAAGTGACGAAAGAAGAAGAAAAAATGACGAAGGACTTAGGAGTTCAGTGTGATAGGGAAGTCAAGAGTAGAAGCTGTGACTGTGAATGCAGGGCGCTTATCCAAGAAATGTACGATAAGCTTAAAGGTAACCTACAGTGCTTGGGAACCAAGCTGAGGGATGAAATAAGATCTCAGCTTGACTCCCAAACAGTTAGGGTAGAGGAAGTAGGAATGGCTAGGGCTAACTTAATAATTGAGAAAACGAAAAATAACTTAAAAGGTGCTATGGAGGAGTGGGAGGCCAGGGCCCCGGCCGAGCCGCGAACCGCTACGTATGCGGAGGTGGCGCGCTGCGGGAGTCAATCCCCGCAGCCCGCCGCCCCCGCACCGGCAGCCGGTAAGCGACAGCCAAAGCCCAAGACCCTCCACTCCCTTGTAGTTACCGACAAGGAGAATTTCATGTCTACGACCGACATTGTTTCGGAAGTAAGGAAGATAATAGAGCCCACCAAGGAAGGTATTAAAATAGATAGGATAAGAAGAGCGAAGGGTCGTAAAGTTATAATAGGTTTTAGCGATAAAAAAGAAAGAGACAGAATAAAGGAGAAGATAGAGAGTAGTGAAAGCAATTTCAACGTAGAGACTATAGCTAATAAAAACCCGCAGGTGGTGCTGTATGGGGTGCTTAAGTCGACAACGGATGATGAGATATTTTATGCCATCAGAAACCAAAATAAGCACCTCCAACCACTGCCACCTCCGGGAGTTATGTATAACCTAGAAGTAAAGTATAGGCGAAGGGGAAGAGACCAAGAGACTGACCATGTAGTGTGTACGTTGTCCCCTCAGCTGTGGCAAACCTTTACAGCAGCCGGATATGTTTATATAGGTATGCAGCGAGTGCGTGTCGCCGACCAGTCCCCCCTCATACAGTGCTCGCGCTGTTTAGGTTACGGACATGGGAGGCGACATTGCAATAGCGAATCCGAATCCGAGAAGTGTAGCCACTGCGGAGGGGACCATCGTAAGTTTGAGTGCGATAAATTGGAGGAAAAACCGCACTGTATTAACTGTGAAAAGGATGGCTGTAAAGACACCAAGCACGATGCGTTCAGCGCGGAGTGTCCGGTGCGAATGAGGTGGGATGCAATAGCACGGGCAACAGTTGCGTACGATCCAGATGACCAATAGCATTGACAATCCATAATTCATCACGTAATAATAATATAATATAAATAATTTAAAATAAGTATGTATCATAAATAAGTATAGAATATATATGTATATTATGTCAGGAATGCAACTTGGAAACCCCTTAAACTGAGTTTAAGGGATCCAAAAACGCAGTGTATAATTTATTATATTGTAATAATGATAATTATAACTATGTATGAAAAAAAAAAAAAAAAAAAAAAAAAAAAAAAAAAAAAAAAAAAACTTGTCATATATATGGTTATACTAAAAAATAACAGAGCATATATGGACTAAGTATAAAAATATAATTAAAAATAGATATGTATTGTAGTGTTTTATTATAAAATAGAGAAACAGGAAAACGAAATTTTAATATACCACTATAGAATATAAGACATTATGTATAAGATGTTATAAATGTAAATGGATTGTCACTGCTGTTGGCCAAATGCAGCAACTTGATGCATCCCACTCACTTGCAAGGAACTATTTATTGAATAAATATTTTAAGCAAAATAATTCGCAACGAATACCCCGCGCTGAACGTAGTGTATTGGTAACATAAATGTACATAACATATTAGAAAGATAAATTGTAAAATGGAAGAAAAGTACAGTAATAAAAGGTAAAAATAATTGTAAAACAAAATAAAAATTGAAACAAAATGTGTAGAAATAGTAAATAAAATTAAGAATGTTAATAAAAATAAATAAGAAAAATGTGAAATATACTAAAAATAGAAATACGTAAAAGACATGTGATACTTACAAGAGAAGCAAAAATGTAAAAAAGTAAGCAGTCAGGAACAAGTACAACCGTATAATAATTATAAATTGTAAATACTATAGTATATACCCTTGTATAAAACATAAACAAGTACCCAGATACAACGAAACATGTAAAAAATTGGCTCTTCCCTTTGGAAGGGGGAACAAGTGGTCCCGTAGAAGGGGCCTATTATCATAAAAAAAAACCCAACCCAACCCAACCCAACCTAACCTAACCTAACCGGCGGTGGCATACGAGCCAGAAGACGAGGAGTATGTGGAACCCACGTGGTTACACAGCACTCAAGAAACATTCGACGTCACGAATTAACACCGCCGGTTCGAAAAAGTGCCAATGTAATGCCACGATTGTTAGTAATAAATAATGAGTATTTATAATAACAATAAAAGTAAAAAGCCGAATTAATGTCAATGTAAGGAACTATAATTAATAAATAAAAATTAATAACATATGCATAAATCTATTATATTATATATCTTTTATTATATATTATAAAATTTCTGTTATTTCATAAATTGTTATTGATATATATTTAATGTCAATGTGAGGAACTGTAATAAAAAAAAATAAAAATAAAATAAAATAAAAAAATAAAAACCCACTGCTAACCACATTGTATGTATTTGAAATGTAGCAAACACAACATATGTAAATCGCAGTAGTTATGTTTAAATTAATGTTATGTTAAGTGTGTATTGTATGTATTATAAATATCTAAAAAAAAAAAAGAAAAAAAAAAATGTACTAAGTAGGTATGTTATAAATATAAAATGTCACTTATCTTATACTTTTACTTGTAATAAATAATAGATTATGATAATCTATTATTTGTAACACTGAATACCTACATGTACCTATAGTAAATAGTGATATAATATTGTAAAAAAATTGTTTTTAAACTATAAGTAAATGTACCAAAAACCTGTACCTAAAACATCTATCGGCAAAACTATGGCAATGTGTAACACCCATTGGCAATGAAACAAAATCGCAAAATGGCTCCCATTACCATGTAATACCATAATTATTGTAATTATAAGTATTAAAATCAGCGCAAAATCGGACACTCGTGACTGTGGAATGTAATAGAGAACTAGGAAGGTAATGAATAACGAACTGAAATGTAGCAAAATGTACCTACCTACCTAATAGAAATTTAATATATACCGTAAAATGTATTAAAACTTAGTCGTAAAATTATAAGAAATGTAATATTGTCAGTAATAATGGTCAATAATGTAACGGAATATGAATATGTAGTTGACTTTGTAATAATTAGTTGAATATGTAGTTGAATGTAAAAATTTAGAAGGTAAAAGAATTTGTTAAAAAATGAAAATGTATTTAATTATAAAAATGAATCAGTGTAAAAAGGAAATAAAAACGCAGATAATTGTCCTGTATTATGTATAGGGGAAACAAGAGAAAAAAAAAAAAAAATAACCTAACCTAACCTAACCTAACCTATCAGAGACTTAAATATTAAACTAATTAAAAAGTGAATAACAATAAAATATATAAAATACTTTTTATAATATAAATCAGTTTATAAAACTAACATTAAAACAAATTAAAAACACTAAATTACAGCCTTCAACAATCGGACTATATTCCATAGATCACAACCGATAACGCAGCGATAACACCGTAAGTGCGAGCGAGACAAGTAGGGTTGACGCGCGCGATACCCGTCTCGCTCACCGTCCCGCCCACTGACGCGCTCAGGGCTGCGGGTCAAAAATCTTGTTAACCTTAGTAATTAAAAAATTAAAATAATTTAGATTAGAAAAACAATAAAAATTATTTAGCAGAACGAATAACAAACTTAATTGAGTAAATCGTCATAAAAATATAAAATAATAGATAAAACAGTAAACTAACAAAAAGTAATAATTTATTAAAACAATAGTATTAATTAAATTAGAGTAATAGAATACCACAAAACAGCTAAAAATCTTTTTGACATAAAACGTAAATTATACAACTAAATACCTATATTGTAAAACCATATTAAAATATACTGTATTAGTACATAAATAACAATACTACTTTAACTACAACACAATTGGAAGTTAAGAAATATCAAAATTCCCATCAGGCTATTCCCGCTCATTGAAAGATATAAATAATACACTTTTCCGCGTGGCAGCCCTGACACGCCCACGTTACGCCCTAATCACGTAATACTCCGTGTGCGGTCGAGGCGACTTAGTGGGTAAAGGAACGACGTAAAAACATTGCTATAAGATTCCAACAGGCGTTTTGATTTCCAAATTGAAGTAGCTTTTTCTTTTAAATAAAAAAGACTCGGGCTTAGAAAATAGTCAAAAACCAAATAAACATGAATAAACTTGCGACTGACATAGTGTTTTTTCGATTCGGCCGACGAGAAGCGTCCAAAAACTCGAAATAAAGATCGACGAAACGAGGTTTATAAAACCGAAATTAGAATAGGACCAGTTTGTCTCCTTTTGGAACAACTGCTAGTATATAGGACGTAAGGTATAACTGTGATAACGAAGGTCTTTAAGACTGAGTAACATACAATTAAGAACTGACCAAGTAATATAGACAATTAAATAAAACTTAAAAAATTGGCTTTAATTAGGGATCTTTATAACTCTGTAGTATTGTTATAATTAAGTCTGGACGTATTAGACAGAATATCAACATATCTGGTATATCCGATAGTCTAGAGTAAGGATATTGACATTTCAAAACTTAAATATAATTAAGTCGGTCCCTGCGAGAATTTATGAGCAACAAAATAAGACTGATTTGTGTTTTGCTCATAAAATCAATCGAATAACAAACCGAAAAATAATTATAGATCCTGACTAAACAACATCTATAATTAAATTAGTTCGATTATCATAGGTATAGTGACAAGTTAGTCCTTACTAGCTAATTATACACACTAACTATATTACAGACTGAAAATATACACATATTTACATATATTAGATTTAGGAGTTAGAACTATAGTATCATCACAGTTATAATTAGGATATAGACCGAGTGCATCATTTTTGGTGCATTCGTTAGGTTAATGTTTTATCTTGACATATTTTATAATTTATAGACCGAGTGCACTATTTAGTGTACACGTTAAGATTAAGGTTTTTAATTGACAGACGGACTGAAATAGAAAATATTATTAGTAGAAAACCGGAGTCCCTGTGAAAAAGAAAAAGCAACAAAAATCTGCGTGATCGCGTTCTGCTTTTGAAATACAAAAGTTTACGTTAATCATCAAATTTATATATTAAACTTTTTAAAAACTTTATAAAAACCTTAAACCTTGTCAAATCTATTTATTTTATTTTATTTCAATATTTTTCTTTTACAATTTTACAAATATATACAATTTTAAAACTTGACGCGTTCCCCCTTACTAAATTAAAATGGCAACGGTGCGTACACCGGGTGGCCAAGCAGTGCCCCAAGCCCAAAAACCAGCAAATAGACCTTCGCTTAACAGCCCGCAACACAGCCCGGCTTCAAAAACCTTCAGTATTGATAGTAACGATGACTCGGATGATATTAGTTCTATATTAATGGACACGATAAGACTGACGAAGCACTCTACAAGCCTGCTTAACCAGACTAGGAACATGAAGGGGGAGTTAAAGTCTGGTTTAGCAGAAAACTTGAAGAGTATACAGAATAGGATAGGAAAAGCCCTCGAATCTAATAAAAAGAGAGGAAAAGTGACGAAAGAAGAAGAAAAAATGACGAAGGACTTAGGAGTTCAGTGTGATAGGGAAGTCAAGAGTAGAAGCTGTGACTGTGAATGCAGGGCGCTTATCCAAGAAATGTACGATAAGCTTAAAGGTAACCTACAGTGCTTGGGAACCAAGCTGAGGGATGAAATAAGATCTCAGCTTGACTCCCAAACAGTTAGGGTAGAGGAAGTAGGAATGGCTAGGGCTAACTTAATAATTGAGAAAACGAAAAATAACTTAAAAGGTGCTATGGAGGAGTGGGAGGCCAGGGCCCCGGCCGAGCCGCGAACCGCTACGTATGCGGAGGTGGCGCGCTGCGGGAGTCAATCCCCGCAGCCCGCCGCCCCCGCACCGGCAGCCGGTAAGCGACAGCCAAAGCCCAAGACCCTCCACTCCCTTGTAGTTACCGACAAGGAGAATTTCATGTCTACGACCGACATTGTTTCGGAAGTAAGGAAGATAATAGAGCCCACCAAGGAAGGTATTAAAATAGATAGGATAAGAAGAGCGAAGGGTCGTAAAGTTATAATAGGTTTTAGCGATAAAAAAGAAAGAGACAGAATAAAGGAGAAGATAGAGAGTAGTGAAAGCAATTTCAACGTAGAGACTATAGCTAATAAAAACCCGCAGGTGGTGCTGTATGGGGTGCTTAAGTCGACAACGGATGATGAGATATTTTATGCCATCAGAAACCAAAATAAGCACCTCCAACCACTGCCACCTCCGGGAGTTATGTATAACCTAGAAGTAAAGTATAGGCGAAGGGGAAGAGACCAAGAGACTGACCATGTAGTGTGTACGTTGTCCCCTCAGCTGTGGCAAACCTTTACAGCAGCCGGATATGTTTATATAGGTATGCAGCGAGTGCGTGTCGCCGACCAGTCCCCCCTCATACAGTGCTCGCGCTGTTTAGGTTACGGACATGGGAGGCGACATTGCAATAGCGAATCCGAATCCGAGAAGTGTAGCCACTGCGGAGGGGACCATCGTAAGTTTGAGTGCGATAAATTGGAGGAAAAACCGCACTGTATTAACTGTGAAAAGGATGGCTGTAAAGACACCAAGCACGATGCGTTCAGCGCGGAGTGTCCGGTGCGAATGAGGTGGGATGCAATAGCACGGGCAACAGTTGCGTACGATCCAGATGACCAATAGCATTGACAATCCATAATTCATCACGTAATAATAATATAATATAAATAATTTAAAATAAGTATGTATCATAAATAAGTATAGAATATATATGTATATTATGTCAGGAATGCAACTTGGAAACCCCTTAAACTGAGTTTAAGGGATCCAAAAACGCAGTGTATAATTTATTATATTGTAATAATGATAATTATAACTATGTATGAAAAAAAAAAAAAAAAAAAAAAAAAAAAAAAAAAAACTTGTCATATATATGGTTATACTAAAAAATAACAGAGCATATATGGACTAAGTATAAAAATATAATTAAAAATAGACATGTATTGTAGTGTTTTATTATAAAATAGAGAAACAGGAAAACGAAATTTTAATATACCACTATAGAATATAAGACATTAGGGGAAGCCAGCCCAAAGTGGCCACCTTAACTGCCAATTTAAAAAAAAGACGAAATATTATATATTTAAAAATAAAAAATGTACTACCAGATAGTGTATTTATTATATTTCTGTTATGTATAATTCATATTGACCCTAATCTTAAAATTAGCTCATGATTTACATATTACGACAATCTGTCAAAAAACCGCTTTGCCCGAGGGCCCGCCTAAAGCGGCCATAGGGGTAAGGGCAAAGTGGCCAGCCCAAATGTTCACAAGAAATGGATTTTTTTTCTTATATTTAAATGTAACTTTTTGGTAAAATGAATACAAAAAAGGTAGGTAGTAAAAAAGGTATTTATTAAAAACAAATTAACAATTAGTGGTATCAATATCAGTCTCCAAATTATCATAAAATATTCTTTGAACTATAATTTAAACTTTTTAACTTTAAATATATATTTCTTAGAGCTTCAGTCTTTAATGTATTTTTTAAATACGCAGTAATTAACCTTATTATTAATAATACTTAAAAGTAGTATAACACAATTTCTATTAATTCTCTTTCAACAATCAGAACATTTTTTTTATAAAAAATAAAGAACTCTTCTAAAATAAAAATATTCTAAATATTATATCAACAAAACTTTGTTCTTCTCGGTAAACTTAAAAAAAATTAAGTTTACCGAGAAGAACAAAGTTTTATTGCCAAGAAATCTGATCTCATTAAGTATTTAATACTTAATGAGATCAGATTTCTTGGCAATTGTCACAGAAATACGCTCCAATGCCGGAGTATGTCGTGCAGGCTTCATGAGCCCACAACTGGCAGTCATCGCAGCGAATCCAGTCTTCGATGGGCGGATCTTCATATGGCTCCATACAAATTAGGCAAATGTATTGATGTTTGGTAGTAGTTTTATGTTTCTTACTGTCATTATTAGTTTTTTGTTTCACAGTATTTCCACGCGTTTTTGTTTCTCTTTGCATCCCCGACGATCCTGCTTTCCCAGACAAATTTTCCTTGAAGGACTTCATCACTCTTTTCGCTTTGTCAGCATCCCTTTTACGTTTTTTGGTCAGTTTAATTCTTTGTTCCTCTTTAATAGGGGTGCTTGTTAATATTTCAGCTCGCTGTGCTCTCCTGCGTCGACCAGTTTTATTTAGCGGCATTTTTGGCAATGGTTTCAGAATTATAGGGCTTATGTAGCATTTAGATATTGGCGACGATGTTCCCGTTATAGGCGGTGTAATAGGTTTATCTATATTCAGAGTGGGTTCGCTTAAATTATCAGGGGTGATTTCGTTAGGCGCATTGAGTAAAACGTTATCCAGAATTACTATATCTGGTCTTTTAGTCACTGAGGGTGAGTCTTGTAAATTTTCAGCGAAAAATGTATTTGGAGCTAGGTCATTGGTCATAAATTGCTCAATAACTGAAGAAGATAACACTTGAGAGTAATTTATGTCCATTATCAATTGGTCAATGATGGAAGGAGACGGAGTTCTGGAGTGGTCTTGATTATCTGGCAATGTATGTTGATGCTGTGGTGGGTTTTCCATAGTTGTAGCCGGTAAAAAATCGACATCATCAAAAACAAATCTATTTGGAGGCCACAGTCCTGTTTTTTCGAAACCACTGACAGCGTTTTGAGTTGTGGCCGCTCGTAAATAAGCAGTCCCAAACAAATTGGCTACATCTTTCTGATTGATTATTCGACCGACGTGAGTCTTTTGGAATGTTGCTACACTACGTTCAAAATATGTTTTTAACGGTCCATATACGCAAAGATCTAGCGGCTGCATCCGATGTGTTGTGTGTGGTGCCAGTGATACAAAGATAACATGATTCTTGGACGCAAGTTCTAGAGCAGGTAAATATTTATGCGACTCATGATTGTCCATCACGAGCAGAACTTTTTTTTCTGCAGTCGGACGGACTGTATCTATAAAGAAACGAAGCCACTGTAAGAACACTGCACCGTTGGTCCACCCATTATCACTAACAGTTGCTTGGGTACCCGGCGGTGCTCCATCTAGAAGGTTAGGTGCCATTCTTTTCCTTGCAAAAATCATCAAAGGTGGTACGAAGGATCCCGCAGCATTACAACAACAAATGACTGTCGTCGTTCTTCCTCGCTCCGTACTAGCAATGTGACCCACTTGCCTTTTACCCACTTTTGTTAAAACTTTAGGAGGTTTGTTGGAAGATGTTTGGATACCAGTCTCATCCATATTATACAGACGCGTTGCATCGATTTGGTGCTTCTCAATTTCAGCCTCAAGGAGGTCAAAGAACCTATATACTTGAGGTTTGTTGAAGCCTCGGGCCCTGGCTATAGATGTGGGTTCTGGTTGTCGTAAAGTCAAGTCAGGGTGTCGCTTAATGAACCCTTTATAAAAATCGTGCCCAGCTGTTCCCTTCATGAAAGGATGTGGAATGTTATTTACTTCTGCATATTGAAACACTAGCTGTAGGAAATCTTCTTTAGTCATACCAAAAAACAGGCTATCCAAGTGGAACACGTATTCCAATAGCTCTTCTTCCTGTTGCAACGTAAATACTGTAGTAAATCTTCCAAGTTTCTTGATTGAACATCCTGTTTTTAAATGTCTCCTTAAAGTAGTGCGCGGGAGACCATATTTATTGGCTACAAATTTCACAGAACCCAGATTTTCTTGCACATCTTTAATCGCTCGCGCCATCGTAGTCTCGTCCCATGACCCATGTTTACCTTTTGTTTTATATTTGTTCACCATCTAAAAAAATATTTTTAAGTTAATATTAAATTTGATGATCTTTGTGGCTCAGTAGTTGAGCGTGTTGCCAGCGCTCAAGCTGGGGGTCGCAAGTTCGAATCCCATCGATGGAACAAAAAGTTTTCAATGTTCCCGGGTCATGGATGTGTTGTATTAAATATGTGTATGTTATAATAAAATCTTAAAAATATATCATATAATTATTAAATATATTTCCGTTGTCTGGTACCTGAAACACAAGTCCTTAAAGTACATAGCACGGGGCCAGACTGACGTGGTGTGAAACGTCCATAGATATTATAAAAAAATTTAAATATAAAAATTATCATAGAAAACTATATATAATGGTGGACCGGGCAAAGCGGCCAGGTGGCCGCTTTGCCCGGTCCACTTTGCCCTTTGGGAACAGTTCTGTTTTAAACATAATTTTCTCTCACATTTTTTATCATACTCAAGAATAAAAACAATATACATAAAGCTTAATAGATAAGAAACGACACCGGGACAACAGAAGCATTCAAACATACAAAAAAAAAAATGAAAACAGGAAGAATTTACCTTGCATTTTTTTAATAAAACGTGCAATTCTAATGTTTTAGTCACAACAAGCGCGCGCCTTCCCCAACCGCTCCCGCGTCACTGCGCGGGGCGGGCCGGGATGTTCACAATGCGTAAGAGCGGCAACGTCGCACTGCCTTCACAAATAACCGAAATATTAAGGGTGGCCACTTTGCCTCCTATGGCCACTTTGGGCTGGCTTCCCCTATGTATAAGATGTTATAAATGTAAATGGATTGTCACTGCTGTTGGCCAAATGCAGCAACTTGATGCATCCCACTCACTTGCAAGGAACTATTTATTGAATAAATATTTTAAGCAAAATAATTCGCAACGAATACCCCGCGCTGAACGTAGTGTATTGGTAACATAAATGTACATAACATATTAGAAAGATAAATTGTAAAATGGAAGAAAAGTACAGTAATAAAAGGTAAAAATAATTGTAAAACAAAATAAAAATTGAAACAAAATGTGTAGAAATAGTAAATAAAATTAAGAATGTTAATAAAAATAAATAAGAAAAATGTGAAATATACTAAAAATAGAAATACGTAAAAGACATGTGATACTTACAAGAGAAGCAAAAATGTAAAAAAGTAAGCAGTCAGGAACAAGTACAACCGTATAATAATTATAAATTGTAAATACTATAGTATATACCCTTGTATAAAACATAAACAAGTACCCAGATACAACGAAACATGTAAAAAATTGGCTCTTCCCTTTGGAAGGGGGAACAAGTGGTCCCGTAGAAGGGGCCTATTATCATAAAAAAAAACCCAACCCAACCCAACCCAACCTAACCTAACCTAACCGGCGGTGGCATACGAGCCAGAAGACGAGGAGTATGTGGAACCCACGTGGTTACACAGCACTCAAGAAACATTCGACGTCACGAATTAACACCGCCGGTTCGAAAAAGTGCCAATGTAATGCCACGATTGTTAGTAATAAATAATGAGTATTTATAATAACAATAAAAGTAAAAAGCCGAATTAATGTCAATGTAAGGAACTATAATTAATAAATAAAAATTAATAACATATGCATAAATCTATTATATTATATATCTTTTATTATATATTATAAAATTTCTGTTATTTCATAAATTGTTATTGATATATATTTAATGTCAATGTGAGGAACTGTAATAAAAAAAAATAAAAATAAAATAAAATAAAAAAATAAAAACCCACTGCTAACCACATTGTATGTATTTGAAATGTAGCAAACACAACATATGTAAATCGCAGTAGTTATGTTTAAATTAATGTTATGTTAAGTGTGTATTGTATGTATTATAAATATCTAAAAAAAAAAAAAAAAAAAAAATGTACTAAGTATATTATAAATATAAAATGTCACTTATCTTATACTTTTACTTGTAATAAATAATAGATAATGATAATCTATTATTTGTAACACTGAATACCTACATGTACCTATAGTAAATAGTGATATAATATTGTAAAAAATTTGTTTTTAAACTATAAGTAAATGTACCAAAAACCTGTACCTAAAACATCTATCGGCAAAACTATGGCAATGTGTAACACCCATTGGCAATGAAACAAAATCGCAAAATGGCTCCCATTACCATGTAATACCATAATTATTGTAATTATAAGTATTAAAATCAGCGCAAAATCGGACACTCGTGACTGTGGAATGTAATAGAGAACTAGGAAGGTAATGAATAACGAACTGAAATGTAGCAAAATGTACCTACCTACCTAATAGAAATTTAATATATACCGTAAAATGTATTAAAACTTAGTCGTAAAATTATAAGAAATGTAATATTGTCAGTAATAATAGTCAATAATGTAACGGAATATGAATATGTAGTTGACTTTGTAATAATTAGTTGAATATGTAGTTGAATGTAAAAATTTAGAAGGTAAAAGAATTTGTTAAAAAATGAAAATGTATTTAATTATTAAAATGAATCAGTGTAAAAAGGAAATAAAAACGCAGATAATTGTCCTGTATTATGTATAGGGGAAACAAGAGAAAAAAAAAAAAAAATAACCTAACCTAACCTAACCTAACCTATCAGAGACTTAAATATTAAACTAATTAAAAAGTGAATAACAATAAAATATATAAAATACTTTTTATAATATAAATCAGTTTATAAAACTAACATTAAAACAAATTAAAAACACTAAATTACAGCCTTCAACAATCGGACTATATTCCATAGATCACAACCGATAACGCAGCGATAACACCGTAAGTGCGAGCGAGACAAGTAGGGTTGACGCGCGCGATACCCGTCTCGCTCACCGTCCCGCCCACTGACGCGCTCAGGGCTGCGGGTCAAAAATCTTGTTAACCTTAGTAATTAAAAAATTAAAATAATTTAGATTAGAAAAACAATAAAAATTATTTAGCAGAACGAATAACAAACTTAATTGAGTAAATCGTCATAAAAATATAAAATAATAGATAAAACAGTAAACTAACAAAAAGTAATAATTTATTAAAACAATAGTATTAATTAAATTAGAGTAATAGAATACCACAAAACAGCTAAAAATCTTTTTGACATAAAACGTAAATTATACAACTAAATACCTATATTGT
This sequence comes from Polyommatus iphigenia, assembly GCA_963422495.1. Classification (NCBI taxonomy): domain Eukaryota; kingdom Metazoa; phylum Arthropoda; class Insecta; order Lepidoptera; family Lycaenidae; genus Polyommatus; species Polyommatus iphigenia. The sequence goes on along the minus strand of OY730183.1, from coordinate 39,236,174 downwards.
AAAACCATATTAAAATATACTGTATTAGTACATAAATAACAATACTACTTTAACTACAACACAATTGGAAGTTAAGAAATATCAAAATTCCCATCAGGCTATTCCCGCTCATTGAAAGATATAAATAATACACTTTTCCGCGTGGCAGCCCTGACACGCCCACGTTACGCCCTAATCACGTAATACTCCGTGTGCGGTCGAGGCGACTTAGTGGGTAAAGGAACGACGTAAAAACATTGCTATAAGATTCCAACAGGCGTTTTGATTTCCAAATTGAAGTAGCTTTTTCTTTTAAATAAAAAAGACTCGGGCTTAGAAAATAGTCAAAAACCAAATAAACATGAATAAACTTGCGACTGACATAGTGTTTTTTCGATTCGGCCGACGAGAAGCGTCCAAAAACTCGAAATAAAGATCGACGAAACGAGGTTTATAAAACCGAAATTAGAATAGGACCAGTTTGTCTCCTTTTGGAACAACTGCTAGTATATAGGACGTAAGGTATAACTGTGATAACGAAGGTCTTTAAGACTGAGTAACATACAATTAAGAACTGACCAAGTAATATAGACAATTAAATAAAACTTAAAAAATTGGCTTTAATTAGGGATCTTTATAACTCTGTAGTATTGTTATAATTAAGTCTGGACGTATTAGACAGAATATCAACATATCTGGTATATCCGATAGTCTAGAGTAAGGATATTGACATTTCAAAACTTAAATATAATTAAGTCGGTCCCTGCGAGAATTTATGAGCAACAAAATAAGACTGATTTGTGTTTTGCTCATAAAATCAATCGAATAACAAACCGAAAAATAATTATAGATCCTGACTAAACAACATCTATAATTAAATTAGTTCGATTATCATAGGTATAGTGACAAGTTAGTCCTTACTAGCTAATTATACACACTAACTATATTACAGACTGAAAATATACACATATTTACATATATTAGATTTAGGAGTTAGAACTATAGTATCATCACAGTTATAATTAGGATATAGACCGAGTGCATCATTTTTGGTGCATTCGTTAGGTTAATGTTTTATCTTGACATATTTTATAATTTATAGACCGAGTGCACTATTTAGTGTACACGTTAAGATTAAGGTTTTTAATTGACAGACGGACTGAAATAGAAAATATTATTAGTAGAAAACCGGAGTCCCTGTGAAAAAGAAAAAGCAACAAAAATCTGCGTGATCGCGTTCTGCTTTTGAAATACAAAAGTTTACGTTAATCATCAAATTTATATATTAAACTTTTTAAAAACTTTATAAAAACCTTAAACCTTGTCAAATCTATTTATTTTATTTTATTTCAATATTTTTCTTTTACAATTTTACAAATATATACAATTTTAAAACTTGACGCGTTCCCCCTTACTAAATTAAAATGGCAACGGTGCGTACACCGGGTGGCCAAGCAGTGCCCCAAGCCCAAAAACCAGCAAATAGACCTTCGCTTAACAGCCCGCAACACAGCCCGGCTTCAAAAACCTTCAGTATTGATAGTAACGATGACTCGGATGATATTAGTTCTATATTAATGGACACGATAAGACTGACGAAGCACTCTACAAGCCTGCTTAACCAGACTAGGAACATGAAGGGGGAGTTAAAGTCTGGTTTAGCAGAAAACTTGAAGAGTATACAGAATAGGATAGGAAAAGCCCTCGAATCTAATAAAAAGAGAGGAAAAGTGACGAAAGAAGAAGAAAAAATGACGAAGGACTTAGGAGTTCAGTGTGATAGGGAAGTCAAGAGTAGAAGCTGTGACTGTGAATGCAGGGCGCTTATCCAAGAAATGTACGATAAGCTTAAAGGTAACCTACAGTGCTTGGGAACCAAGCTGAGGGATGAAATAAGATCTCAGCTTGACTCCCAAACAGTTAGGGTAGAGGAAGTAGGAATGGCTAGGGCTAACTTAATAATTGAGAAAACGAAAAATAACTTAAAAGGTGCTATGGAGGAGTGGGAGGCCAGGGCCCCGGCCGAGCCGCGAACCGCTACGTATGCGGAGGTGGCGCGCTGCGGGAGTCAATCCCCGCAGCCCGCCGCCCCCGCACCGGCAGCCGGTAAGCGACAGCCAAAGCCCAAGACCCTCCACTCCCTTGTAGTTACCGACAAGGAGAATTTCATGTCTACGACCGACATTGTTTCGGAAGTAAGGAAGATAATAGAGCCCACCAAGGAAGGTATTAAAATAGATAGGATAAGAAGAGCGAAGGGTCGTAAAGTTATAATAGGTTTTAGCGATAAAAAAGAAAGAGACAGAATAAAGGAGAAGATAGAGAGTAGTGAAAGCAATTTCAACGTAGAGACTATAGCTAATAAAAACCCGCAGGTGGTGCTGTATGGGGTGCTTAAGTCGACAACGGATGATGAGATATTTTATGCCATCAGAAACCAAAATAAGCACCTCCAACCACTGCCACCTCCGGGAGTTATGTATAACCTAGAAGTAAAGTATAGGCGAAGGGGAAGAGACCAAGAGACTGACCATGTAGTGTGTACGTTGTCCCCTCAGCTGTGGCAAACCTTTACAGCAGCCGGATATGTTTATATAGGTATGCAGCGAGTGCGTGTCGCCGACCAGTCCCCCCTCATACAGTGCTCGCGCTGTTTAGGTTACGGACATGGGAGGCGACATTGCAATAGCGAATCCGAATCCGAGAAGTGTAGCCACTGCGGAGGGGACCATCGTAAGTTTGAGTGCGATAAATTGGAGGAAAAACCGCACTGTATTAACTGTGAAAAGGATGGCTGTAAAGACACCAAGCACGATGCGTTCAGCGCGGAGTGTCCGGTGCGAATGAGGTGGGATGCAATAGCACGGGCAACAGTTGCGTACGATCCAGATGACCAATAGCATTGACAATCCATAATTCATCACATAATAATAATATAATATTATAAAAAATTTAAAATAAGTATGTATCATAAATAAGTATAGAATATATATGTAATATATTATGTCAGGAATGCAACTTGGAAACCCCTTAAACTGAGTTTAAGGGATCCAAAAACGCAGTGTATAATTTATTATATTGTAATAATGATATATATAACTATGTATGAAAAAAAAAAAAAAAAACTTGTCATATATATGGTTATACTAAAAAATAACAGAGCATATATGGACTAAGTATAAAAATATAATTAAAAATAGAAATCATTATAATGTATATAAACAGCGAGACACTAAATATGTATTGTAGTATTTTATTATAAAATAGAGAAACAGGAAAACGAAATTTTAATATACCACTATAGAATATAAGATATTATGTATAAGATGTTATAAATGTAAATGGATTGTCACTGCTGTTGGCCAAATGCAGCAACTTGATGCATCCCACTCACTTGCAAGGAACTATTTATTGAATAAATATTTTAAGCAAAATAATTCGCAACGAATACCCCGCGCTGAGCGTAGTGTATTGGTAACATAAATGTACATAACATATTAGAAAGATAAATTGTAAAATGGAAGAAAAGTACAGTAATAAAAGGTAAAAATAATTGTAAAACAAAATAAAAATTGAAACAAAATGTGTAGAAATAGTAAATAAAATTAAGAATGTTAATAAAAATAAATAAGAAAAATGTGAAATATACTAAAAATAGAAATACGTAAAAGACATGTGATACTTACAAGAGAAGCAAAAATGTAAAAAAGTAAGCAGTCAGGAACAAGTACAACCGTATAATAATTATAAATTGTAAATACTATAGTATATACCCTTGTATAAAACATAAACAAGTACCCAGATACAACGAAACATGTAAAAAATTGGCTCTTCCCTTTGGAAGGGGGAACAAGTGGTCCCGTAGAAGGGGCCTATTATCATAAAAAAAAACCCAACCCAACCCAACCCAACCTAACCTAACCTAACCGGCGGTGGCATACGAGCCAGAAGACGAGGAGTATGTGGAACCCACGTGGTTACACAGCACTCAAGAAACATTCGACGTCACGAATTAACACCGCCGGTTCGAAAAAGTGCCAATGTAATGCCACGATTGTTAGTAATAAATAATGAGTATTTATAATAACAATAAAAGTAAAAAGCCGAATTAATGTCAATGTAAGGAACTATAATTAATAAATAAAAATTAATAACATATGCATAAATCTATTATATTATATATCTTTTATTATATATTATAAAATTTCTGTTATTTCATAAATTGTTATTGATATATATTTAATGTCAATGTGAGGAACTGTAATAAAAAAAAATAAAATAAAATAAAATAAAAAAATAAAAACCCACTGCCAACCACATTGTATGTATTTGAAATGTAGCAAACACAACATATGTAAATCGCAGTAGTTATGTTTAAATTAATGTTATGTTAAGTGTGTATTGTATGTATTATAAATATCTAAAAAAAAAAAGAAAAAAAAAATGTACTAAGTACCTATGTTATAAATATAAAATGTCACTTATCTTATACTTTTACTTGTAATAAATAATAGATTATGATAATCTATTATTTGTAACACTGAATACCTACATGTACCTATAGTAAATAGTGATATAATATTGTAAAAAAATTGTTTTTAAACTATAAGTAAATGTACCAAAAACCTGTACCTAAAACATCTATCGGCAAAACTATGGCAATGTGTAACACCCATTGGCAATGAAACAAAATCGCAAAATGGCTCCCATTACCATGTAATACCATAATTATTGTAATTATAAGTATTAAAATCAGCGCAAAATCGGACACTCGTGACTGTGGAATGTAATAGAGAACTAGGAAGGTAATGAATAACGAACTGAAATGTAGCAAAATGTACCTACCTAATAGAAATTTAATATATACCGTAAAATGTATTAAAACTTAGTCGTAAAATTATAAGAAATGTAATATTGTCAGTAATAATAGTCAATAATGTAACGGAATATGAATATGTAGTTGACTTTGTAATAATTAGTTGAATATGTAGTTGAATGTAAAAATTTTGAAGGTAAAAGAATTTGTTAAAAAATGAAAATGTATTTAATTATAAAAATGAATCAGTGTAAAAAGGAAATAAAAACGCAGATAATTGTCCTGTATTATGTATAGGGGAAACAAGAGAAAAAAAAAAAAAAAAAAAAAACCTAACCTAACCTATCAGAGACTTAAATATTAAACTAATTAAAAAGTGAATAACAATAAAATATATAAAATACTTTTTATAATATAAATCAGTTTATAAAACTAACATTAAAACAAATTAAAAACACTAAATTACAGCCTTCAACAATCGGACTATATTCCATAGATCACAACCGATAACGCAGCGATAACACCGTAAGTGCGAGCGAGACAAGTAGGGTTGACGCGCGCGATACCCGTCTCGCTCACCGTCCCGCCCACTGACGCGCTCAGGGCTGCGGGTCAAAAATCTTGTTAACCTTAGTAATTAAAAAATTAAAATAATTTAGATTAGAAAAACAATAAAAATTATTTAGCAGAACGAATAACAAACTTAATTGAGTAAATCGTCATAAAAATATAAAATAATAGATAAAACAGTAAACTAACAAAAAGTAATAATTTATTAAAACAATAGTATTAATTAAATTAGAGTAATAGAATACCACAAAACAGCTAAAAATCTTTTTGACATAAAACGTAAATTATACAACTAAATACCTATATTGTAAAACCATATTAAAATATACTGTATTAGTACATAAATAACAATACTACTTTAACTACAACACAATTGGAAGTTAAGAAATATCAAAATTCCCATCAGGCTATTCCCGCTCATTGAAAGATATAAATAATACACTTTTCCGCGTGGCAGCCCTGACACGCCCACGTTACGCCCTAATCACGTAATACTCCGTGTGCGGTCGAGGCGACTTAGTGGGTAAAGGAACGACGTAAAAACATTGCTATAAGATTCCAACAGGCGTTTTGATTTCCAAATTGAAGTAGCTTTTTCTTTTAAATAAAAAAGACTCGGGCTTAGAAAATAGTCAAAAACCAAATAAACATGAATAAACTTGCGACTGACATAGTGTTTTTTCGATTCGGCCGACGAGAAGCGTCCAAAAACTCGAAATAAAGATCGACGAAACGAGGTTTATAAAACCGAAATTAGAATAGGACCAGTTTGTCTCCTTTTGGAACAACTGCTAGTATATAGGACGTAAGGTATAACTGTGATAACGAAGGTCTTTAAGACTGAGTAACATACAATTAAGAACTGACCAAGTAATATAGACAATTAAATAAAACTTAAAAAATTGGCTTTAATTAGGGATCTTTATAACTCTGTAGTATTGTTATAATTAAGTCTGGACGTATTAGACAGAATATCAACATATCTGGTATATCCGATAGTCTAGAGTAAGGATATTGACATTTCAAAACTTAAATATAATTAAGTCGGTCCCTGCGAGAATTTATGAGCAACAAAATAAGACTGATTTGTGTTTTGCTCATAAAATCAATCGAATAACAAACCGAAAAATAATTATAGATCCTGACTAAACAACATCTATAATTAAATTAGTTCGATTATCATAGGTATAGTGACAAGTTAGTCCTTACTAGCTAATTATACACACTAACTATATTACAGACTGAAAATATACACATATTTACATATATTAGATTTAGGAGTTAGAACTATAGTATCATCACAGTTATAATTAGGATATAGACCGAGTGCATCATTTTTGGTGCATTCGTTAGGTTAATGTTTTATCTTGACATATTTTATAATTTATAGACCGAGTGCACTATTTAGTGTACACGTTAAGATTAAGGTTTTTAATTGACAGACGGACTGAAATAGAAAATATTATTAGTAGAAAACCGGAGTCCCTGTGAAAAAGAAAAAGCAACAAAAATCTGCGTGATCGCGTTCTGCTTTTGAAATACAAAAGTTTACGTTAATCATCAAATTTATATATTAAACTTTTTAAAAACTTTATAAAAACCTTAAACCTTGTCAAATCTATTTATTTTTTTTTATTTCAATATTTTTCTTTTACAATTTTACAAATATATACAATTTTAAAACTTGACGCGTTCCCCCTTACTAAATTAAAATGGCAACGGTGCGTACACCGGGTGGCCAAGCAGTGCCCCAAGCCCAAAAACCAGCAAATAGACCTTCGCTTAACAGCCCGCAACACAGCCCGGCTTCAAAAACCTTCAGTATTGATAGTAACGATGACTCGGATGATATTAGTTCTATATTAATGGACACGATAAGACTGACGAAGCACTCTACAAGCCTGCTTAACCAGACTAGGAACATGAAGGGGGAGTTAAAGTCTGGTTTAGCAGAAAACTTGAAGAGTATACAGAATAGGATAGGAAAAGCCCTCGAATCTAATAAAAAGAGAGGAAAAGTGACGAAAGAAGAAGAAAAAATGACGAAGGACTTAGGAGTTCAGTGTGATAGGGAAGTCAAGAGTAGAAGCTGTGACTGTGAATGCAGGGCGCTTATCCAAGAAATGTACGATAAGCTTAAAGGTAACCTACAGTGCTTGGGAACCAAGCTGAGGGATGAAATAAGATCTCAGCTTGACTCCCAAACAGTTAGGGTAGAGGAAGTAGGAATGGCTAGGGCTAACTTAATAATTGAGAAAACGAAAAATAACTTAAAAGGTGCTATGGAGGAGTGGGAGGCCAGGGCCCCGGCCGAGCCGCGAACCGCTACGTATGCGGAGGTGGCGCGCTGCGGGAGTCAATCCCCGCAGCCCGCCGCCCCCGCACCGGCAGCCGGTAAGCGACAGCCAAAGCCCAAGACCCTCCACTCCCTTGTAGTTACCGACAAGGAGAATTTCATGTCTACGACCGACATTGTTTCGGAAGTAAGGAAGATAATAGAGCCCACCAAGGAAGGTATTAAAATAGATAGGATAAGAAGAGCGAAGGGTCGTAAAGTTATAATAGGTTTTAGCGATAAAAAAGAAAGAGACAGAATAAAGGAGAAGATAGAGAGTAGTGAAAGCAATTTCAACGTAGAGACTATAGCTAATAAAAACCCGCAGGTGGTGCTGTATGGGGTGCTTAAGTCGACAACGGATGATGAGATATTTTACCTATGCCATCAGAAACCAAAATAAGCACCTCCAACCACTGCCACCTCCGGGAGTTATGTATAACCTAGAAGTAAAGTATAGGCGAAGGGGAAGAGACCAAGAGACTGACCATGTAGTGTGTACGTTGTCCCCTCAGCTGTGGCAAACCTTTACAGCAGCCGGATATGTTTATATAGGTATGCAGCGAGTGCGTGTCGCCGACCAGTCCCCCCTCATACAGTGCTCGCGCTGTTTAGGTTACGGACATGGGAGGCGACATTGCAATAGCGAATCCGAATCCGAGAAGTGTAGCCACTGCGGAGGGGACCATCGTAAGTTTGAGTGCGATAAATTGGAGGAAAAACCGCACTGTATTAACTGTGAAAAGGATGGCTGTAAAGACACCAAGCACGATGCGTTCAGCGCGGAGTGTCCGGTGCGAATGAGGTGGGATGCAATAGCACGGGCAACAGTTGCGTACGATCCAGATGACCAATAGCATTGACAATCCATAATTCATCACGTAATAATAATATAATATAAATAATTTAAAATAAGTATGTATCATAAATAAGTATAGAATATATATGTATATTATGTCAGGAATGCAACTTGGAAACCCCTTAAACTGAGTTTAAGGGATCCAAAAACGCAGTGTATAATTTATTATATTGTAATAATGATAATTATAACTATGTATGAAAAAAAAAAAAAAAAAAAAAAAAAAAAAAAAAAAAAAAAAAAAAAAAAAAAAAAAAAACTTGTCATATATATGGTTATACTAAAAAATAACAGAGCATATATGGACTAATGGACTAAGTATAAAAATATAATTAAAAATAGATATGTATTGTAGTGTTTTATTATAAAATAGAGAAACAGGAAAACGAAATTTTAATATACCACTATAGAATATAAGACATTATGTATAAGATGTTATAAATGTAAATGGATTGTCACTGCTGTTGGCCAAATGCAGCAACTTGATGCATCCCACTCACTTGCAAGGAACTATTTATTGAATAAATATTTTAAGCAAAATAATTCGCAACGAATACCCCGCGCTGAGCGTAGTGTATTGGTAACATAAATGTACATAACATATTAGAAAGATAAATTGTAAAATGGAAGAAAAGTACAGTAATAAAAGGTAAAAATAATTGTAAAACAAAATAAAAATTGAAACAAAATGTGTAGAAATAGTAAATAAAATTAAGAATGTTAATAAAAATAAATAAGAAAAATGTGAAATATACTAAAAATAGAAATACGTAAAAGACATGTGATACTTACAAGAGAAGCAAAAATGTAAAAAAGTAAGCAGTCAGGAACAAGTACAACCGTATAATAATTATAAATTGTAAATACTATAGTACCTATATACCCTTGTATAAAACATAAACAAGTACCCAGATACAACGAAACATGTAAAAAATTGGCTCTTCCCTTTGGAAGGGGGAACAAGTGGTCCCGTAGAAGGGGCCTATTATCATAAAAAAAAACCCAACCCAACCCAACCCAACCTAACCTAACCTAACCGGCGGTGGCATACGAGCCAGAAGACGAGGAGTATGTGGAACCCACGTGGTTACACAGCACTCAAGAAACATTCGACGTCACGAATTAACACCGCCGGTTCGAAAAAGTGCCAATGTAATGCCACGATTGTTAGTAATAAATAATGAGTATTTATAATAACAATAAAAGTAAAAAGCCGAATTAATGTCAATGTAAGGAACTATAATTAATAAATAAAAATTAATAACATATGCATAAATCTATTATATTATATATCTTTTATTATATATTATAAAATTTCTGTTATTTCATAAATTGTTATTGATATATATTTAATGTCAATGTGAGGAACTGTAATAAAAAAAAAAAAAATAAAATAAAATAAAAAAATAAAAACCCACTGCCAACCACATTGTATGTATTTGAAATGTAGCAAACACAACATATGTAAATCGCAGTAGTTATGTTTAAATTAATGTTATGTTAAGTGTGTATTGTATGTATTATAAATATCTAAAAAAAAAAAAAAAAAAAATGTACTAAGTATGTTATAAATATAAAATGTCACTTATCTTATACTTTTACTTGTAATAAATAATAGATTATGATAATCTATTATTTGTAACACTGAATACCTACATGTACCTATAGTAAATAGTGATATAATATTGTAAAAAATTTGTTTTTAAACTATAAGTAAATGTACCAAAAACCTGTACCTAAAACATCTATCGGCAAAACTATGGCAATGTGTAACACCCATTGGCAATGAAACAAAATCGCAAAATGGCTCCCATTACCATGTAATACCATAATTATTGTAATTATAAGTATTAAAATCAGCGCAAAATCGGACACTCGTGACTGTGGAATGTAATAGAGAACTAGGAAGGTAATGAATAACGAACTGAAATGTAGCAAAATGTACCTAATAGAAATTTAATATATACCGTAAAATGTATTAAAACTTAGTCGTAAAATTATAAGAAATGTAATATTGTCAGTAATAATAGTCAATAATGTAACGGAATATGAATATGTAGTTGACTTTGTAATAATTAGTTGAATATGTAGTTGAATGTAAAAATTTAGAAGGTAAAAGAATTTGTTAAAAAATGAAAATGTATTTAATTATAAAAATGAATCAGTGTAAAAAGGAAATAAAAACGCAGATAATTGTCCTGTATTATGTATAGGGGAAACAAGAGAAAAAAAAAAAAAAAAAACCTAACCTAACCTAACCTAACCTATCAGAGACTTACCTACCTAAATATTAAACTAATTAAAAAGTGAATAACAATAAAATATATAAAATACTTTTTATAATATAAATCAGTTTATAAAACTAACATTAAAACAAATTAAAAACACTAAATTACAGCTCTCAACAATCGGACTATATTCCATAGATCACAACCGATAACGCAGCGATAACACCGTAAGTGCGAGCGAGACAAGTAGGGTTGACGCGCGCGATACCCGTCTCGCTCACCGTCCCGCCCACTGACGCGCTCAGGGCTGCGGGTCAAAAATCTTGTTAACCTTAGTAATTAAAAAATTAAAATAATTTAGATTAGAAAAACAATAAAAATTATTTAGCAGAACGAATAACAAACTTAATTGAGTAAATCGTCATAAAAATATAAAATAATAGATAAAACAGTAAACTAACAAAAAGTAATAATTTATTAAAACAATAGTATTAATTAAATTAGAGTAATAGAATACCACAAAACAGCTAAAAATCTTTTTGACATAAAACGTAAATTATACAACTAAATACCTATATTGTAAAACCATATTAAAATATACTGTATTAGTACATAAATAACAATACTACTTTAACTACAACACAATTGGAAGTTAAGAAATATCAAAATTCCCATCAGGCTATTCCCGCTCATTGAAAGATATAAATAATACACTTTTCCGCGTGGCAGCCCTGACACGCCCACGTTACGCCCTAATCACGTAATACTCCGTGTGCGGTCGAGGCGACTTAGTGGGTAAAGGAACGACGTAAAAACATTGCTATAAGATTCCAACAGGCGTTTTGATTTCCAAATTGAAGTAGCTTTTTCTTTTAAATAAAAAAGACTCGGGCTTAGAAAATAGTCAAAAACCAAATAAACATGAATAAACTTGCGACTGACATAGTGTTTTTTCGATTCGGCCGACGAGAAGCGTCCAAAAACTCGAAATAAAGATCGACGAAACGAGGTTTATAAAACCGAAATTAGAATAGGACCAGTTTGTCTCCTTTTGGAACAACTGCTAGTATATAGGACGTAAGGTATAACTGTGATAACGAAGGTCTTTAAGACTGAGTAACATACAATTAAGAACTGACCAAGTAATATAGACAATTAAATAAAACTTAAAAAATTGGCTTTAATTAGGGATCTTTATAACTCTGTAGTATTGTTATAATTAAGTCTGGACGTATTAGACAGAATATCAACATATCTGGTATATCCGATAGTCATATTGACATTTCAAAACTTAAATATAATTAAGTCGGTCCCTGTGAGAATTTATGAGCAACAAAATAAGACTGATTTGTGTTTTGCTCATAAAATCAATCGAATAACAAACCGAAAAATAATTATAGATCCTGACTAAACAACATCTATAATTAAATTAGTTCTATTATCATAGGTATAGTGACAAGTTAGTCCTTACTAGCTAATTATACACACTAACTATATAACAGACTGAAAATATACACATATTTACATATATTAGATTTAGGAGTTAGGACTACAGTATCATCACAGTTATAATTAGGATATAGACCGAGTGCATCATTTTTGGTGCATTCGTTAGGTTAATGTTTTATCTTGACATATTTTATAATTTATAGACCGAGTGCACTATTTTTAGTGTACACGTTAAGATTAAGGTTTTTAATTGACAGACGGACTGAAATAGAAAATATTATTAGTAGAATACCGGAGTCCCTGTGAAAAAGAAAAAGCAACAAAAATCTGCGTGATCGCGTTCTGCTTTTGAAATACAAAAGTTTACGTTAGTCATCAAATTTACATATTAAACATTTTAAAAACTTTATAAAAACCTTAAACCTAGTCAAATCTATTTAGTTTATTTTATTTTAATTTTTCTTTTACAATTTTACAAATATATACAATTTTAAAACTTGACGTGTTCCCCCTTACTAAATTAAAATGGCAACGGTGCGTACACCGGGTGGCCAAGCAGTGCCCCAAGCCCAAAAACCAGCAAATAGACCTTCGCTTAACAGCCCGCAACACAGCCCGGCTTCAAAAACCTTCAGTATTGATAGTAACGATGACTCGGATGATATTAGTTCTATATTAATGGACACGATAAGACTGACGAAGCACTCTACAAGCCTGCTAAACCAGACTAGGAACATGAAGGGGGAGTTAAAGTCTGGTTTAGCAGAAAACTTGAAGAGTATACAGAATAGGATAGGAAAAGCCCTCGAATCTAATAAAAAGAGAGGAAAAGTGACGAAAGAAGAAGAAAAAATGACGAAGGACTTAGGAGTTCAGTGTGATAGGGAAGTCAAGAGTAGAAGCTGTGACTGTGAATGCAGGGCGCTTATCCAAGAAATGTACGATAAGCTTAAAGGTAACCTACAGTGCTTGGGAACCAAGCTGAGGGATGAAATAAGATCTCAGCTTGACTCCCAAACAGTTAGGGTAGAGGAAGTAGGAATGGCTAGGGCTAACTTAATAATTGAGAAAACGAAAAACAACTTAAAAGGTGCTATGGAGGAGTGGGAGGCCAGGGCCCCGGCCGAGCCGCGAACCGCTACGTATGCCATGTAGTGTGTACGTTGTCCCCTCAGCTGTGGCAAACATTTACAGCAGCCGGATATGTTTATATAGGTATGCAGCGAGTGCGTGTCGCCGACCAGTCCCCCCTCATACAGTGCTCGCGCTGTTTAGGGTACGGACATGGGAGGCGACATTGCAATAGCGAATCCGAATCCGAGAAGTGTAGCCACTGCGGAGGGGACCATCGTAAGTTTGAGTGCGATAAATTGGAGGAAAAACCGCACTGTATTAACTGTGAAAAGGATGGCTGTAAAGACACCAAGCACGATGCGTTCAGCGCGGAGTGTCCGGTGCGAATGAGGTGGGATGCAATAGCACGGGCAACAGTTGCGTACGATCCAGATGACCAATAGCATTGACAATCCATAATTCATCACATAATAATAATATAATATTATAAAAAATTTAAAATAAGTATGTATCATAAATAAGTATAGAATATATATGTAATATATTATGTCAGGAATGCAACTTGGAAACCCCTTAAACTGAGTTTAAGGGATCCAAAAACGCAGTGTATAATTTATTATATTGTAATAATGATATATATAACTATGTATGAAAAAAAAAAAAAAAAACTTGTCATATATATGGTTATACTAAAAAATAACAGAGCATATATGGACTAAGTATAAAAATATAATTAAAAATAGAAATCATTATAATGTATATAAACAGCGAGACACTAAATATGTATTGTAGTATTTTATTATAAAATAGAGAAACAGGAAAACGAAATTTTAATATACCACTATAGAATATAAGATATTATGTATAAGATGTTATAAATGTAAATGGATTGTCACTGCTGTTGGCCAAATGCAGCAACTTGATGCATCCCACTCACTTGCAAGGAACTATTTATTGAATAAATATTTTAAGCAAAATAATTCGCAACGAATACCCCGCGCTGAGCGTAGTGTATTGGTAACATAAATGTACATAACATATTAGAAAGATAAATTGTAAAATGGAAGAAAAGTACAGTAATAAAAGGTAAAAATAATTGTAAAACAAAATAAAAATTGAAACAAAATGTGTAGAAATAGTAAATAAAATTAAGAATGCTAATAAAAATAAATAAGAAAAATGTGAAATATACTAAAAATAGAAATACGTAAAAGACATGTGATACTTACAAGAGAAGCAAAACTGTAAAAAAGTAAGCAGTCAGGAACAAGTACAACCGTATAATAATTATAAATTGTCAATACAATAGTATATACCCTTGTATAAAACATAAACAAGTACCCAGATACAACGAAACATGTAAAAAATTGGCTCTTCCCTTTGGAAGGGGGAACAAGTGGTCCCGTAGTAGGGGACGTATATAAAAAAAAAAAACCTAACCTAACCTTTTTTTTTTTTTTTTTTTTTTTTTTTTTTTTTTTTTTTTTTTTTTTTACGCTGTGAAATTCTGTGATGAATTCGACGCAGGGGATGGGGACTCCCGCTGCGGATATGTGGGGCTCGTCGCGACGGGTGAGAGCCGCGGCCCTACCCACTAAAACACTGCGATGTGCGCACCGAGTGCGACCGGTAACTGCAACATGGCTTCCGGGACTCGGTCGGCGACACCTGCTGTACGGCGCAGACCCTTACATTGAAGGGGTTTTATGGCCCCCCAGGCCCAACAGAGGGCCGTTCCTCTTCGTATGTCGCGATGCGCGGGAACATGTTGCGCATCGCGACCCTCTCGGGGACTCGGTGCAATGGGCAGCGGCATCCCCACACCGCTGCCCCGAGCTCCCAGGCTAAGGCGGGATGTCGTGGCCATTACGAACCACTCGTCTTCGCCTCGGCCTTCTTCTTTGAGGTTCGAGCGCCGCCTCCCTCGCGCGCTCCGCTACCTCCTTCGTCGTGATTACGCTGTGTGCGTACGTCTCGACGGCTGCCCATCCATCTTCGCTCCTCACCATGGCCCTTATGAGCGCTGGGAGCATTGCGTCTTCTCCGATGGCGGACGATAGTTCCGCTCTTTGTTCCGTCCAAGCGGGACAGGTCGTGAGTGTGTGCTCGGCCGTGTCCCGGTCCGCACCGCAGTGGTGACATTCTGCGGTCGGTTCGCTTCCTGCGATCTCACACAGATACCGACCGAAGCAGCCATGCCCGGTCAGTATCTGTGTTAGGCGGAAACTTAGTGCTCCGTACCTCCGTTCTGTCCACTCCCTGAATAGGGGTCGGATAGCCTCGATTAGGTTAACGCTCACGGTAGGCTCCTCGAGCCGTTGCGCCCACAACTCCATTGCCCTCTCGTTGGCTGAGCTCCTCCACCGACGTACGGCGTCCGGTAAAGGGTTTCTGCCCTCCGCGCGGACCGCTGCGCTACGCCAGTAAACGTCGGCGAGGGCTTGAGCATCAAGGTCCCAGGGTAGGCTTCCCGCGAGCAGGCATGCCGCATCCTTGGATATGGTGCGGTAGCCACGCACTGCCCGGGTAGCCATCACCCTCTGGATTCGTCCGAGTATAAGCCGGTTCTGGGGCGAGAGATGTTCAGCCCAGACCGGCGAGCCGTACATAACCATAGACCGGATGACGCCCATGTACAGACGCCGGCAGCCGATGCTCGGCCCCCCGAGATTCGGGAGGAGCGACGCGAGGGCTCCAGCTGTTCTGGAGACCTTTTCGGACAACCGGCGAAAGTGTTTTGCAAAGGACCACCTTCCGTCCAAGACTATTCCCAGGTATGTCATGGCTGGTGTGACATTGATCCTGGTCCCACTCACAACCACGGCCAGGTCAGGCGGTGGTGGTTTCCTCGGCCCGCGGAAGAAGAGGGCCTCGGATTTTTCCAACGCGACAGTAAGGCCCAGTGCGCCTATCCGGCGAACCACTTGAGCGACGGAAGCGGTCGCCAGGATGACAGCGTCGCGGTAGGTCCCGGCACGACAGACAATTTCTGTGTCGTCCGCGTAACAGATGACCTCTGCACCGTGAAGCATTGCGCCGCGGAGTACTGGGTCGAAACCAATGTTCCACAGTGTCGGCCCTGCCGCCGAGCCTTGTGGAACGCCACAGTCCACTTCTTCTATGTGCCATCCGTTCTGTGTAGGGTATTGCACGGAGCGTTCCGAGAGATAGCTGCCGATGGTACGCCGCATGTATCTCGGAACGCCGTGGTGTCTTAGTCCGGCTTTTATGGTTTCCCAGGGCAGGGAGTTGAAGGCGTTGGATATGTCCAGCGACACTGCCAACACTACCCCGCCCCGGGACACCTCCTCTTCTGCTATGTCCTTAAGGCGCGCTATTGCCCCAATCGTTGAGCGGCCTGAGCGAAATCCGAATTGGTTCGGGCTCAGGTCCGGTCCGACGTCTTCAAGGTGTTTGACTAGACGAGCCACAATCACCCGCTCGAAAATCTTGCAGATCTCATCTAGTAGCACGATTGGGCGATACGCGGATGGACTATCCTCCGGACGCCCGGCCTTACGAAGAAGAACCAGTTTCCCGGTCTTCCATCGCCGCGGTACTCTTCCCTGGACTAAGCAATTAGTCAATATGGTGAGTACCTGCGGCTCCAACTCCTTCAAGGACAGGAGCAAGACACGTCCCGGGACTCCGTCCAGTCCGGGCGCCGTGTTCTTCAGTCCCATCTTCTGGACCGCCGCCGCCAGTTCCGCGGATGTTACGGGCGGAATTTCCTCCTCAGCTTCCCCTGTCTCTTCCGGTTGAGCAGTTACCGATGTGCCCCGCTCGGCCCCAGCTGGAAATAGAGTCGAGACTACTCTGTTGAGCAGTTCCGGTTCGAGACATTGTGTGATTGGCGGGGCGGCCGGACGAAGCTTTTGTCGCACCCATTTATAGGGTTGGCCCCAGGGATCGGCGTCGATAGCTCCTAGCCACTCCTTCCACGATTGGGCCTTGGCGTCCGTGATGCCTTTGCGAAGAGCTTGACGCGCTGCGCGATAGGCGTCATGTCTAGCCTCCTCTTCTTCGGGGACCCTGTTGCGTCTTCTCCTGTAGTGCGTGTACTGCCGGCGAGCCGCTATGGCTCCCCGTCTCAGTTGGTCTATTTCAGGACACCACCAATATGTCTGGCGTCGGGGCTTGCGCGGTCCGACACGCGGCATCGAGGCGTCGCAGATGTTACGCAATGCCTCGTTCAGCCACTCCGCACACTCTTCGACATCGTCAGAGGGAAGTTGCGCCCACGACGTGACTATTGCGGCCTCCTCCAGTAGCTCTCGGTTGAGCTTACCCAGGCACCATCTCGGGCCGCCGCCCGGTGACATTGCGCGGCCTAGCTCTGATATTCGAGCGGACACATCGAAACGTATGTACCGATGGTCCGAGATGGTTTCCTCCTCAGCTTCAACCCTCCAGTTGACGATTTGACCTGCGAAGTTCGGACTCGCTAGCGTAACATCCACAATGGACTCGCCCTGCTGTCTAACGCAGGTGCTAACGGCCCCTCGATTGATCACTATTAGTCCCGTGGACCCCAGCCAATCTTCCATCACTCGGCCTCTTGCATTCGTCGCCGGGGAACCCCAGAGCGAAGACTTGGCGTTGAAGTCTCCGGCAACGACTACAGGACCAGATGTTCCGCCTACTATGGGAGTCAGTCGTCCCAGAAATGCCTCAAACTCGGCGAGAGGCCTGTTGGGGGAGAAATAGACCCCCACCGCAGTGAGGCCCCCCATGCTGGTGACGACAAACCCCTGGCCCTTGATTGTCTTCCTTGATGTTGGGGGTACAATTCCAGGGCCAAAAACTAGAGCGACCGTTGAATCCGCGCTTCCCACCCAGTCATTTCTGGAGAGAATGCGGTACGGCTCCGACACGAACGCTAGGTCAATTGACCACTGCGCCATATTTTGAATCATAAGATCCTGCGCCTGGGCGCAGTGATTCAAATTGCCCTGCAGAAATCGATAGGTAGCCGTTATTGTTCCTCCATCTGGGCCACTCCAGGCTCAGAAGCCACCGTAGGTGTTGTGGTGGGCTTCTGAGTTGTCTTGCTCTTTTTAGAGCGTTTCTTCTTCTTGGGCGCTTCCTTGCCGCATACTTTGCTGCCAACGCTGTGGTCTGCCGGCTTTCCGCTCGCTACGCAAAGCGCACAGTTTTGCGCATTTTCGCACTGTGCAGCTGCGTGGCCCGGCTGGCCGCAGCGGAAGCAGAGCCCGCTTCGGTCGACTTCGTTCGGGCATGTCGCTCGTGTGTGCCCGGTCGCATGGCATTTGTAACACCGCATGGGGCGCGAGGTCAGCAGCACTACGCGCACCACGGTCCACCCTACGTACACCCTTGTGTTGGGTGCCGTGATCTTCTTCGCGGCTTCGACGGGGCACTTCACCCACGCCATTCCGCGTCCTCTTCGGTCCCGCTTTATCTCACCGACCTTTACGTCAGCAGCAGCACAGCACCCTGGCAGAGCTATAGCTTGTGCTATCTCTGCTGCGTTGGCGGAGTCGTCAAGCCCGTGAACTCTTAGCTCGACGCATTTTTGAGGTCGAGAGATGCGGACCTCTTCGCCTTCCATCACCTCTCTTAGCTTCTCCGCCAGCTTGTCAGCCCTCTCTTTGCAGCCCGCACCCGAGACTTCGTAGAGACGAGCCCCGGTCACGGCCTGCTTGAACCTGATCAGAGGCATGTCCAACGCAGCAAAGTCCATCCGCTGTTTAGCCTTCTCGAGGACGTCCTTGTAAGTGACGCCTCGTTTTTCAGCTTCGGGCTGCAGAGTCAGAACCACTGCTGCCGATTTGGGGACGCGGAGTTTGTCCCCCTTCTTTCCCTTCTCCTTTTTGGACACCTTCTTCTTGCTATCTTTCCCTTCCTTTGGTGCCTTACCCTTCTTTCTAACCACCTCTGTCCACTCCTGTTGTGGTGGTGCTGCCGATGTTGAAGGGGCGTCGCGTCGCTCGGCTGCCACTTCTGCAGCGGCAGCAGACTTCTTTTTACCCTTCTTCTTTTTCAGGGCCGGACCCGGGTTGAGCGGAGGCGACAGGGTTGACACCGCGGGCTCCGACACCGCCACCGTCTTCGGGGTCTTCAACGCAGACGCTGATGTTGTGTCTTGGATCTCTCGCTCTTGCCTCTTGTCCGCGGCAAGGGCCGGCCGAATACGCGGCTGTGGCAACAGTCGCGCCTCTAGGCCCTCGAGTCGCGCGTCCATGCGAGCGCTCGATACAGCGATCGCTTCCCGCACTGCCTTTGCCAGCATCTCTTCCAGTGCCGGTGTCGCGGGGGCAGGCTGGGGCCGCACATTCGTTAGCTCGCGTTTGAGTGTTGCGAGCTCTGTCCTCATTTCCGCAAGGTCTCTGGAGAGGCGTTTGTTTACCACTTCCAGGGCCCTCGTCTCCTCTGTTTTGGAGTGCCGCAGTAGCTCCGCGGTCGCCTCTTGAATGGCCTTCGTCGCATCCCTTAGGTGCTTCACGAAAAGACCGCTGAGATTCTTCGACTTTGAGGCCACCATATTGATGATCTCTAGACTTTTGGTGATGGTCGAGCCTAATTTAGCCGAAGTCACCACCTCTTCCTCTTCGTCTGACATTGTCACATCAGAGTATCTGGAGGCTTCCGACAGCCGGTGCGACCATTGCTGCGGAAGCTCCTTAGCCATGTCCGAGATCAACCGCTCTGCTGCCGCCTGCTGAGCCCTGCGCTCTTCCAGTCGCTCGGCGGCAGCCTTATCCAACTTCGCTTGGTGAAGGCCAACGTACTGGCCAGTGGTGGGCGGTCTACCCCTACCGCGTTTGATGCTCCGCGGGGCGGCTGCGCCCTTGCTCTTGTCCAAGTCGTCTACGACGTCACTTCCACGTCTCTTCCGGAAGTGTCGTCTTATCTGTTCCTTTTCGATCTGAGAGTTGGTCGTCTCATGACCGCTTTCGCCATCGTCCGAAGTTCCTTCTGAGCCGAAGAACTTACTGTTCTTGATGGATCCAGGCGTTGCCGCCCGTGAACCACCTTCCGCATCCTCAAACCGTTGCACGATCGGTATCCGTGGGTCAAGCCTTAGGTCGTCATTTGCTTGCCTCGTTCCTACTACCGTCGCCTTCGCGACCTCCTTCTCTCCCTCCATTGCAGCGGTGGCGCCCCCCGTATACATGGGCCAGACCCCCTCCTCTGAGGGGGTGCGGGATTCTCCAACTAAGTTGGTACCCGCCCGGGGAATATTTTTCTCGTTGCAACCTTCCATATTGTTGTCATTTTAGGGGTGATTCTGCCCCAGCGCCCTTGGTACGTAGCCACCTGCTCGTAACGCATCCCACGGACGGGCGCCAAAAACCCTGGATTAGGGGCCCACGGGCCCATCCATCACACAAACATTCACAGAAATACACACGCAAACAAGCAATAGTGTAAAGAAGAGTGTAACAAAAAATGAAAGATAGTGAAGAAAAGGTGGTGAAAGATAGCGAAACAAAAATAAAATAATACAAAAGAAGAGTATACTACAAAAAGAGAAGAAAGATAGGAAAGACCGGCGTTCAGCCATCCTGGGTGCCTCATCCCGTGTAAAGGGCAGGGCGGCGCACCCAGGCGCCCAGGGACACGAACGTGGACGGACCGGTATCGCCCCCAACCTAACCTAACCTAACCTAACCTAGCCTAGCCTAGCCTAGCCTAGCCTAGCCTAGCCTAGCCTAGCCTAGCCTAGCCTAGCCTAGCCTAGCCTAGCCTAGCCTAGCCTAGCCTAGCCTAGCCTAGCCTAGCCTAGCCTAGCCTAGCCTAGCCTAGCCTAGCCTAGCCTAGCCTAGCCTAGCCTAGCCTAGCCTAGCCTAGCCTAGCCTAACCTAACCTAACCTAACCTAACCGAACCGAACCGAACCGAACCGAACCGAACCGAACCGAACCGAACCGAACCGAACCGAACCGAACCGAACCGAACCGAACCGAACCGAACCGAACCGAACCGAACCGAACCGAACCGAACCGAACCGAACCGAACCGAACCGAACCGAACCGAACCGAACCGAACCGAACCGAACCGAACCGAACCGAACCTAACCTAACCTAACCTAACCTAACCTGAAAATGGATAAAAAATCTTAAATAAACATTAATTAGTGTATACAACATGACCATTAATCCAATGAAATCAATAGAAATTACAAAAAATCAAATAAATGTATTCAAAACTTACGTGCAAAATTTCGCCTTTCTTAACCTATTTGCTAAGAAATTGCCGAGCGCGTGTTGACGCGGTCATATTTTTTACGAAAACTGATCCCATTTTAAAATGTTGTTCTCGAAGGCGTCTCTAATATATTTTTTCATTTCAAAACAGATAGCTTGAGAAGCTTATAAAATTTACAGTGGTGAGAAATAATTATTAGAGCAATTCTTATTTTTATGGTATTTTTGTCATAAGTGTCATCTATTAGTTCAGTGTCTAGCATTAGGTCTTTTCCCTTATATAACTTCTGTCTGGGAGCACCTTAACTCAACAATTTTTTTTAAATTTTCGTTTTTCTCTAAAATTGTGTGGCTTTTAATTTTAACTTAGTGTTTGCCTAAATCGATAATCATACCTATTAGACACGTTTACGTATTGTCCGTAAATGTCCTCAAACTATGCTGTAACATACAACATTGGCCGAGGGTCGTGGAGTAGGTGTATTAATGTGATTAATAATTAATAAATTTATAATATTAGTAGGAAGTAGGATAGGGTATAGGATAGTAGGAAATAGGATTGTTGTAGGTTTGTTTTGTGTTTTTCTTCATAACCACGCGCAAGTAGAGGATAAACGGCGTACATCGGATTTTGACAAGTAGACGTAGGTACCAAGGGCGTCGCCAAGGGGGGGCAGGAGGGGCAGCTGCAGCTGCAGTTTATCATTATTATTATTGATTTATAAAATATCCAAAGCTCCATACTATCGGTACTACTTAATATTATTACTGTCTGTCTGTCTGGCCCAACGTAGTTGCGGGCATCAACTAGTAGTATTATATTTAAATTATATAAATTAAAATAAAACTATGTTTTTATTATTTATTGAGATCAGATTACTATATAGTAAAAAAAAACAACATAATAATACGAAGTACTTAACAATTACTGAACACAAAGTAATATTATTAATCATTTGAAAATCACTTAAAACGATTGTTAAAAATATTTAATTTAAAATTATTTCTTATGGAATACAAAATTTTTTGTCTGTCTTAAAAACATTTCAAATTTGACTTACATGTTACGTTGGTATTGTTACCACTTACCAAGCGACGATATGGTAAGAGTAAATGTTCAGAACGCGTTATGGTCTTTTTGCGATTGCCAGAACGCGTCGTGGCCGTTTTCATTAGAGCCACAACGCGAATTTCACGTCGTGGCTGTTTCACTGTGACCACAACGCGTTGTGAGCTATTTTTCCGCTCACTGAGCGTTTTCGGTCTTTGAGCGGAACATATTATGTACAAAGCATGATTTGGGACTTGAATCTTGATTTGTAATATCTTTACTCTTACTATTTCTTTTTACTCCTGCAATGTATTTCTTCGTACATATGTTGTGGCAATTTAAGAAATGATTATCTTATCTCATCTTAAATTAAAAACTGAAAAAAAAAACCATACAAATCCTATAGAAAAGTCATGTGTTGTACTTATGGGAATGTTGTTAAGTCACTTGTTATTTTTATTAATGAGGCATTGGGGGTTTTAAAAATAAGCAGAATGTCGTCTGAGCACATTTAAAAAAATATATTTTATTCAATCCCGCAAAACTGCTGCTGCTGACACCAAGTCTATCCCTTTTTCCTGTTCATCGATTGTACACTAGGTCCTAAAGTCAGTTTATTGGTTGCCTAAATCGATAATCATACCTATTAGACACGTTTACGTATTCTCCGTAAATGTCCTCTAACTATGCTGTAACATTCAACATTGGCCGAGGGTCGTGGAGTAGGTATATTAATTTGTTACCAAGCCCGTGCGCCATGGCCACGGGCTGACTGTTCGTTTAGAAGTAGGTAGTTAGGAGGTAGTTGAAGGCGGCAGGGCATCAATATACCTACCTTCTATCTTTCTATAGTTTTCATACGTAGATGACATGATTGATGATAGTTAGCGCAAACAATTTTGACCTCAAACTTCAACGAAATAAGGTTAATATTGCCGTATGCTATTATTACTATTGAAATGTATAAACATTATGACGTCACATCTCAATCATGGCGCGTTTATAAGTCACGTGACTTTATTTAAATTTCATGCGTTTTTAATTGTTTATAATTAATTGAAAAAACATTTTTTTAAGGATTTTGCATTAAATATCAATATTATTATTAATAAGGTTTTAAAATACATTAAAAAAATCAATTTTTTTTTTCAAATACCCAATTATATACTTTAACCCCTATTATTAAGCAAAAAAGGATCAGATTCGCACTAAGCTTCCTGCGAGCCAAGGAGCTAATTCCAAGGGGAATTTACAGTACAACATACATACTTACATAGTTTCACCAAACATACATACATAGTTTCAAATCTTGATTTTCCTACACATTTTGCTTTTTGCGTGGGTTGGTATTTCTTTTTCTGTTGTTCATGCTCATTTGTGTTGTGATTTACTCATTCAACTAAAAGGACATTTCATCTTTTTCGAGTAGCCTAAAAGGCGACCAGTGACCAGTCGCCTTTAAGATTTTTTTTGTTGCCGATTTCCAATCCGAGTAGCCTAAATGGCAATTCGGTTGGCAGCACTGTTTACTGCCACAACTAGGGAATCCAAATATTTCGACGCTTTAATTGGTCGCGGCGCAGACACATGCTGCCCGCGCGGCCGCGTTAGACCAATCGACGCGTTTGATTTTGAGTCTATGAATGAAAGTCCACGTTGACTACAGATAGGGCTGTAAAGGTGCTCCCAGACAGAAGTTATAAACCATTTTTGATTTTTGTATAACATTTTTTATTAAATTATAACAAAAGGCACGTTTATTTTTTGACATGTAACTTGTAAGTTGTAGCGTACTTACTATGTTACAGGATGTTAAAATGTTATCGTGTTACCAGTTACACAATGTTTTTAACGTTAAGTATATAAGTAACTTCTGTCTGGGAGCACCTTAACTAACAATTTTTTTAATATTTTCGTTTTTCTTTAAAATTGTGTGGCTTTTAATTTTAACTTAGTGTTTGCCTAAATCGATAATCATACCTATTAGACACGTTTACGTATTGTCCGTAAATGTCCTCAAACTATGCTGTAACATACAACGTTGGCCGAGGGTCGTGGAGTAGGTGTATTAATGTGATTAATCTTTACTATAATATTATAAAGAGGTAAACTTTGTTTGTTTGTTTGCTTAATTGTAATGAATAGGCTCGAAAACTACTGGACCGATTTAAAAAATTATTTCACCATTCGAAAGCTACATTATTTACGAGTAACATAGGCTACATTTTATTTCGGAAAATGTAGGGTTCCGTAAGATATTTGGGTTTTTCTGACACAAGGTGAAAAAAATCAACCAGAAAATTTACTTATTTTGCGTACGCTGCCTAAACTATAAAAGATAGAACCATACAATGTTCTAAGTAAATGTAGATCTTTTAAATATCTACAAAAAAGTCCGCGACACACTATACCTATCTATGTCAAGTGAGGTACAACAACCATTATTTTATTTAAAAATCTCTTTTTTTTGGACTACATTTAAACGCATTTATTTTACTCATGCTATTAATCTTTATCAAAATGAATTATTTCATCACTAAGTACAGTTTATGTAGATAATATTTGGTCTTTGAATGATTAAAATTGGACGTTTGGCTTAGAAGTTATGGCGAAATTAAAAATTGCGATTTACGCCCGTTTCGAAGTGGGCGCTACCAAGGCGGGGGTGCACAGTAGCGAAGATTATGACCGGCCCTGCAGCTGGTGAATTGGCTCATATACCAAGAATACCAATGATCGTCGGGGATCCCGACCATCAGTATATTTTGTTACCTGAAAATAACTTAACGTTAATTAATGTTGTTTATAGAAAAGCTCTACAATAATCGCTTTAGTTATCTATCCTAAAACAACGGGTTGCACTCCGGGACTACCGTCAGAGGTGAAAACTTATTATTAATTACATTTAAATATTCTCATCATTAACAACTTTAACATCCATAGAAAGACAATCTGTGCAGCCTGCGGAAAATGAGTGCGTCGTCGATGTTTCTGTGAATTGACCTGGGAATCATTTTGCTGACCGTGTCTTTCCTGGGTAGGCTTTTTGCAGCGGTAACCGACATTCACGCGGGCGGAGCCGTGGGCGACCGCCATCTATACATTATAATAAAACTGTAGAAATGAAAATTCTGTACATTAAAGATATTCAAAAAATAATAAGCGGGGGGTGTCACATCGCTATAGAAGCCAAAAATGTAGTTAGTTTTTTGTCTGTCTGTCTGTATGTTTGTTCCACTATCACACGAAAACTACTGATCCGATTTGAATGCGGTTTTCGCAGATATATTTGCCTTCTTCCAACTTAACATCTGGTGTATAAAAAATTTTCCCCCCACACCTCTAAAGGGCGAAAGAGGGGGTCAGATTTTGTATAAGACTTTTGCTTTAACACGAAAACTACTGATCCGATTTGCATACGGTTTTCACAGACATATTTGTCTTCTTCCGACTCAACATTTGGTGACTAAAAATCCCCCCACCCCACCCCTCTAAGGGAACCAAAGAGGGGGTCAGATTTTGTATCAAACTTTTTTCTTTAATGGACTTACTTTGACATATTATTAACTGTTTTTTCCAACTTAACATCTGGTGTATACAATTTTTCGCCCCACCCCTCTTAGGGGACAAAAGAGGGGGTAAGAATTTGTATCAACTGATGAAGTAGAAATATTTTAAATGGCAAAACAACGTTTGCCGGGACATCTAGTAATTAATAAATTAATAATATTAGTAGGAAGTAGGATAGAATATAGGATAGTAGGAAATAGGATTGTTGTAGGTTTGTTTTGTGTTTTTCTTCATAACCACGCGCACTAGAGGATAAACGGCGTACATCGGATTTTGACAAGTAGACGTAGGTACCTAAGCTTACAAATGGCGCGTCGAAAATCTTGCGGAATGTACGGGCGAACGTATTTTGTTGATGTTTCGCATACAATCTTGATATCGGAGTTAGGTAGCGTTGTTGTTTTGAAACTTAAGTTTTCTTGACCGTACAGTGTAGGTAGCGTGCTATCTCGCTCTTGTGCGCGGGATAACTCTTCGTAGTTTACAGCTGACGGCGTGTTGATTGTTTCTATGCGGCTGAATGTGTCTGCGACGATATTATCTTTTCCGCTGATATGACGAATGTCGTGCGTGAACTCGGAGATGAAAAGTAGTTGCCGAGTTCTTCTTGGAGTTTCCGATGTCGATGTTTTCTTCTGTAGGGCGAATGTCAATGGCTTGTGGTCGGTGAATATAATGAGTTCTCGGCCTTCGAATATTTTTCTGAAGTATTTTACTGACATGTAGATAGCTTGAAGTTCGCGATCGTAGGTGCTGTACTTCGTTTGCGCTGTAGTAAATTTCTTCGAGAAGTAGCCGAGTGGTTGCCATTTGTTATTGTAATATTGTTGTATTACAGCTCCCGTTGCGGTGTCCGAGGCGTCGGAGAAAATAGCGATCGGTGCTTTGTGATTCGGGTGGGCGAGCAAAACAGCGTTTTTAATGCTATTTTTGCAAGCCGTGAATGCTTCTTTCGATGTCTCGTTCCATTCGATCGGTGTCTTGTCTCGCTTTTTCGCATTATGTAGGTATGCGTGTAGCGGGGCTTGTATTGTAGCGGCGTTCGGAATGCTGTCTCGGTAGAAGTTTAGCATGCCGAGAAAACGACGTAACTCTTCTATACATATTCTTCGGTAGCGGGAAATCTTCGATAGCTTGTAGTTTGTCTTGTGGCGGCTTGATTCCGTCGCTGTTTACGCTGAAGCCGAGGAATTTGACTTCTTGCTTGCCGAGTACACATTTAGCTGGGTTGATTGTGATTCCGTTTTCTTCTAGGCGTTGAAGAACACACCGTAGATGTTGGCGATGTTCTTCTTCGCTGCTGGATGCAATTAACAAGTCGTCGATGAAGGAAAACACGAAATCGTATCCTTGCAGTATTTCGTGTATGAAACGTTGAAATGTCTGGCCTGCGTTTCTAAGGCCGGGACACATTCTCGGGAACTCGAATAATCCGAATGGTGTGATGATTGCTGTCTTCTCTATATCTTCTTTATGGACTGGTAATTGTTGGAAGGCTCGGTTCAAGTCGATCGTCGAGAAGATAGTTTTTCCGGCGAGTTGGGAAGTGAAATCACGAAGTCGTGGTACAGGGTAGCGGTCGGGCTTCGTTACTGCGTTGAGTCGTCGGTAGTCGCCGCACACCCTTATGTCGCCGTTCTTCTTTGGTACGACGTGAAGTGGAGATGACCAGGCGCTCTTGCTGGGACGACAGAGACCTTGTTGCATCATATTTTCGAATTCTTTCTTGACTTGATTGTAGCGATGTGGTTGCAGTGGTCGGGCGCGACAGTGTAGTGGTGGCCCAGACGTCTCGATGAAGTGTTCGACGCTGTGTTTCGGCATGATATTCATAGCTGTCAATCTCGTGATGCCGGGGAAGTCAGCCAGGATGTCGTGATATGACTGCGTGCTGTCGACACTACGGACTGTAGGTACGTCCGTGTAGCGTCCAGGTGCGTTGATGTGCAGACTCGTTCTCCCGTCGATGAGTCTTCTGTTCTTCAAGTCGACTATGAGTTCATGATGTTGTAGGAAGTCGGCACCGAGGATTGGTTTCGAGACTGCGGCGACGATAAACTTCCATTTGTACGGTCGGCGAAGTCCAAGGTTAAGTTCTAGTGTTTTCTCGCCGTATGTAGGTATGACGGTGTTGTTGGCGGCGTACAGTTGAAAAGGTAGCGACTGGAGATGGATGCCTTTCTTTTTCGGTATGACGGATATATTGGCACCCGTGTCTACCAAAAAAGTGAGATTCGTAGTCTTGTCCGTGACGAATAGGCGGTATTGTTTGTTGTGAACGCCGGATTCCGCCGCTGCCAACGTTCTGTCTAGTTTTCCGGGTTGTTGAATGTACACGGTTGCGTACATTTTCGCGCTTCTTTGCCGAATCTGTTGTGGTAGTAACAGAATGGCGATGGTGATGAAGATCGTGGCCGTGATGTTGAACGTTGCCGGAATCTTGACGGTGATCTGTGTCTTGACCTTGACCGTTGATAGTAATTTTCTCTTCTATAATTATTGTTGTTGTATTGTTGTTTTTTCAACTCGGCGACCTCTAGGGATAGCTTGCGGATTTCTTCGATGAGGAGGCACTCGACGTTCGATGATGGTGATGCGGAGCTATTTACACGATGACTGGATGCGATGCTATGTACATTATTTACAGTTGACTGCTCGATGATCTTGTCGGCTAGCGCTGCTTGTTCATCGAGTGTGGTCTTTGACTGGAATGTTTCGCTGACGGCCAGGACGGAGCGAATGTTTGCCGGGAGGAGATTGGCCCACATGAGCTGTAGGGTGGAATCGGGGACCTTGTTGCGAGCCAGGTTTCGCATACGTCGGAGTAGTTGCGACGGTTTTTGGTCTCCCAATTCCATGTCCGACAGCAGCTGTTGAAACTGCCGGCTGTCAGACTCTTCGTATGCGGAGATGAGCTGGTCCTTCAGGGCTTGATATTCATGCGTCTCTGGTGGGTTGTACAGCAGGTCGGCGATTTGCTCGATGTCCTCCTTTTCTAGGCGAGCGATGACCATTTGGGACAGCTGGCTTTGGTTTTTCTGCAGACTGCTGGTGGCTGCCTCGAACGTGACAAACCAGAGCCTGGGTTTGTCCCTCCAGAAAGGCGGAATTCGCATTGACAGGGCAATGCCGGCGATTTCTTGTGATGACGGTGACGTAGCCGGGTTGCTGGTGACTGCCGAGGTTTCGGGCAGGAATTCGCCTCTGTATTCCATTGTGTGGAGAGATTTGTAGCAGAATTTCGTCGAGCAGCGTTTCGTGGTGCAGCGTTTCTTCCGAGCAGCGTTTCGTCGGGCAGCGTTTCGTGGTGCAGCGTCGTCGAGCAGAATTTCCTCGGGCAGAGTTTCCTCTTGGCAGAGTTTCTTCCAGCAGAGTTTCTTCTTGCAGAGGTTGCTTGTTGTTCACGGGGTCACCAGTTTAGAGGACCGGTTGGTCTCTCTAAGAGTTCACTAGAGGTCGGAGGAGTAAAGAGTAAAACTCGATTTACTGTGGTGAACTGGAGTGCTTTATTTACAAAAATGCGCTGCTTATATACAAAAAAATGAGTTAATTATTATTATTGCAAACTGTACAGAAACTGAAAAGATTAATTTTGATTGGCTATTGCAAAACAGAAAGAGACATAATGAGTGAGATAAAAATATTTACAAACAAGAAAGAGAAAAAAATCGAATAGGAAATATTTACAAGATTGAGAAATTATCCGCGCGGGAGATTCGGCCGTACGGCGGTTCGTGGCGCTGGCATCGCCCGAGTATAAATATGGGCTCCCGCGGTCCGCGAGTTCAGTGAGCCCGAGCTCGGCATACCGACATCGTTTTCCGGTCGCTCGCTGCCGCGCCGTCGCGAGTAGCTGTGCCGCCATTTTGTGAAACTCTGCAAACGCCATGAAGATCGTAGCTATGCTGCGAATATCCCTCGCTCGACGTAGCCTCGATGCGTAGTGTTGTGTTGTGAAGAACTCTTATTAGAAAAAGTCCTTTTCAGGGCTACTTCATGTCCGGTGCAAATGCACTTAATATACACGGACGGTTTCTCTCGTCATTTCGAACGTACGTTCTTGGCAGAACGATTTTCTTCTATGTTTCAATCTTCCACGACGAACGTGTAGGTACTTTGTAGGTACTGCTACAAGCAGGAACACCGTTGGGGTTTTTGTGGGTAGTCCCGGGTGCGTCTTCCGTCCGCCCCGGGGAGTCCCACATACCTTGGTGGTCCTCCCCAGACCCCGGGGATGCGTAAACGCATTCCCCCAACGCAAAAAAAAAAGGTATGGGTAATCTATACATATAATAAAACTGTAGAAATGACGATTCTGTACATTAAAGATATTCAAAAAATAATAAGCGGAGGGTGTCACTACATCGCTATACAAGCCAAAAATGTGGTCAGTTTTTTTGTCTGTCTGTCTGTATGTTTGTTCCACTATCACACGAAAACTACTGATTCGATTTGAATGCGGTTTTCGCAAATATATTTGTCTTCTTCCCACTTAACATCTGGTGTATAAAAATTTTTCCCCCCACCCCTCTAAAGGGACAAAAGAGGGGGTCACATTGTGTATAAGACTTTTGCTTTAACACGAAAACTACTGATCCGATTTGAATGCGGTTTTCGCAGATATATTTGTCTTCTTCCAACTTAACATTTGGTGTATAAAAAAATTCCCCCCACCCCTCTAAGGGGAGCAAAGAGGGGGTCAGATTTTGTATCAAACTTTTTTCTTTAATGGACTTACTTCATATTAATTAACTGTTTTTTTCAACATCTGGTGTATAAAATTTTTCCCCCCACCCCTCTTAGGGGACAAAAGAGGGGGCAAGATTTTGTATCAACTGATGAAGTAGAAATACTTTGAATGGCAAAACAACGTTTGCCGGGACAGCTAGTATTATAATATACTTAGTAATAATATGACCGCGTAATGCTCGCCGACAAATTGGCAGGCTGTTAGAACTTAGATTATAATTATTTATCATTTACTAGCGACCCGCCTCGGCTTTGCACGGGTATAAAATATACATAATATTATAATATAGCCTTTGTCACTCACTGAAGAAAATATGATTATCGATTCAGTAGTTCATTACTACCCGTGGCCCGCATTGGTCGGTACCACCACAACAGGTACCACGGAGCTAAAACAAAGCTCTGTGGTCGGTACCGTCGCAAAAGCTACGTCGCGCAATTTTAGAATCTGTATTATATTATCTTAGAAATTATTTAATAAATCTCATAGGGTTCAGCCTGCGTTTGCAATTTAAGGGGAACTAACTAACTCCGCTGGCTCAGCGACCCGAAGTGGATCTTGGCCTCCGAAATGAGCTTCCGCCATTGAGCCCTGTCCTGCGCTACCTCCTGCCAGTTACTGACTTGAAGGCCACGCAGGTGCATCAATGTAAGCAGAAAAAAATGTAATTCACATTAGAAACCCCAACAATAACAGTATTTCTCCACTATTTAACTAATATTATTATACGTCTTATAAACCTTCCTCTTTAATCACTCTATCTATTAAAGAAAACCGCATCAAAATCCGTTGCGTAGTTTTAAAGATTAAAGGGAACAAAGGGACATGAGGGATAAAAAAGCGACTTTGTTGTATACCTACTTAATGATTTAATATAATATTTGAAAAATATATATTTATTTATTATCTGTTGACAAAAAACGTGACGACTTAGCGGATTGTCGTCTCAAAATCGTGTGTCGTGCTGTGCGGTGTCGTTACGTGTGAAAACGGTACATAGAAATGTATGGCGCCCGGAGTCGTCACCGCATTTTGTCGTGTCGTGTCGTGTGTTGTGTGAAAACACTCTTAGTCGCAGTGACTATAAGGCTTCATACAGACGAACGGCACGTGTCGGCGGCAGTCGACGGCAGCCTTTGACAGTTTATGACGCTTGCAGGGGGCCTTTTTTTTTTGACGCAGTGAAATGCTGTGACACATTCGGCGCAACCACGACCTTTCCTAAAACTATCATGTTTCCAGAACACTTTGTTGTAAGATTACAACAACATTACCGTAGTTACTCCCTTTCAAATATAATTTTACTAAAAAACAGTAAAAAATGCAAAGTAATGTTAAATCCGCTGTGAAATATCAACTTTTTTATGATCGCTAGCTTGACGTTAAAGTAATAAATTCTTATCTGTCAAACAATGTCGGTTAGTAGCTAGGTGGTGGTAGGCCCCCACTTGTGACGTACCCCCGCAAGATAAGCGTCCACAGGTCGGTATCGTACGCAACGGACATCTCGCATCAAACGGATATTTTTTTCACAGTACGTCCGCTGAATCGGCAGTGTACGGATTACTGTTTAGCCTAGTAAATGAATGCTCAATAGGGGTGTATGGATGGAAAAGTCGAAAGCAGAAATTTTGACTTAGGAACTTTGTTTGGACTAATTTGAAGATAAACATACTAGCTAGTCGGTAATCCGTACGCTGCCGATACAGTGAGGCGTACTGTAAAAAAATATCCGTCTGATGCGAAACGTCCGTTGCGTACTATACCGACCTGTGGACGCTTACCTTTACGCGTTACGTCACAACTGCAAGCGTTATTTAAAACTGTCGACGGCTGCCGTCAACTGCCGCCGACTGCCGCCGACATGTGCCGCCGACTGCCGTCGACTGCCGCCGACACGTGCCGTCGTCTGCCGTCGACTGCCGCCGACGCGTGCCGCCGACACGTGCCGTTCGTCTGTAAGCGCTCTAATATGAGATAAAAATAATATTTATAACAATATATCTATTTAACATGAATTTCAAGTTCTTGTGATACAGCCTGGAAACAGGCAGAGGAACAGGCAGCGATGTGTTATAAGTAATTGGGTCCCGTATTTACCCTTTTATTATGTAACCATGCATTTAAGCTAAAAAATTGAGAATACATATTATATACGTGGCGGCCGAAAAGGAAGATCTTTCAACCGAGAGAGAATACGAAAATCCGGCCAAGTGCGAGTTAGACTCGCCCATGAAGGGTTAAGCAGTAGCAAAAAGGTTTATTTTATAAAATTAATAGGTTTTTGATTTATTTTTTATATTTCAGTCGATTCAATGAAAGTTAAAATAAACTTTACCATTTATCACCTATAAGAAAACAACTTGCTTGTTCTCGTTCAAACCAATTTTCCTTGGTAGTTTTTATAGTAATGTACAACATATATTTTTTTAGATTTATCATGCCTCTACTTTAAAAGTTAGAGACACAGATTTTACCACTTTGGAAAAGGCTTTCATAATTTTTCTATTTTTGTATGAAAATCTTAATGCAGCTCACAGATTACACCTACTTACCAAGATTCAATTGTATAGCTCTTATAGTTTCGGAGAAAAGTGGCTGTGACATACGGACAGACAGACAGACAGACAGACAGACATGACGAATCTCCGTTTTTTGCCATTTGGCTACGGAACCCTAAAAATGCTCTAGAAGAAAACTGAGGGACAGTTCTTATTTTTCAAAATTTTCATTTTTCTTAAGGACATTAATGTCACTAAAAGATCAGCCTATGCTGAGTTGGCTCTCGACTTTTCATTAGTAAGTATGTAAGTATTTTCAATTCAAGAATCATTCTCATTCATGTAGCTAGTCTAATAATTTAGGTTTTAAAATGTTTTTTCGAGAAAATTAAAACGTTTACAAAGTTTTGAAAAATGTTTGCAAGAGTCTTGCTTTTTGCAAGACCAAGACCAAGACTAGGCGTGCAAGACCAAGACCAAGACCAAGACCAGACAGATTAGAGTAAGACTAAGACCAAGACTGCACAAGCAAGACCAAGACCAAGACTGGTCGAGTCTTGGTCTTGGTCTTGCTTTGCTCATCACTAGAAGTATCCATCTTTCTTGTCTAAGCTGAATAAAAAAAACAACTGAAAGTCGATAATCGAATGTTGCACATTTTTTACGAGAAGAATCTAATAGGTACCATGTGAAAAAAAAATCGCTCAAAAATCTCAAACCATGAAGGTTCTATGTCAATTCGAAGTACCTATTACAATAAAACGGTAATTTTATACTTTAACCCCTATTATTAAGCTAAGAAGGATCAGATTCGCGCTAAGCTTCCTGCAGGCCAAGGGGCCAATTCCGTGGTCTGATTTCTAACCACCAGGCGAAACACGCTAGGTATGTACCGCTATTTACAGTATATTAGGTACTATATATAACTTAAGCAGGCACCTACTCTACAATATATTAAGACAATTGAAAAGACGGTAGGTACCTAGGGTTAGTTTGCGAGGACCCTCGCTCCTTGAGAAACCCGTACCCGAGGACTTTTATTTTCCCTCTCTAAAATGATTTAAATGCCAGTATAGCTTAAAAGTACCGTTGGATAGAAAAGTGACGAACACAAATCGGAAACAAACTACCACTACCTACATTATAATATATCAAATCAAAAAAAAATAAAATCAAATCATCTTTATTTCGGGCATCGGAGGCCCATAATATAACAAATACCTTAAATCTAACATACATAATATTATTTATAACTAGCGACCCGCCCCGGCGTCGCACGGGTATAAAATATATAGCCACTGAAAAAAATATTAATATCGATAGCCTATGATCCTTCGCGTGGTCTACTTCTTATCTGTGCCAAATAACATAAAAATTGCTCCAGTAGTTCGCGAGATAAGCCCTTTCAAATAATTTCCCCCGTTTTTTCCACATTCTCCTATTAGTCTTAGCGTGATAAAATATAGCCTATAGCCTTCCTCAATAAATGGGCTATCTAACACTGAAAGAATTTTTCAAATCGGACCAGTAGTTCCTAAGATTAGCGCGTTCAAGTTAGCCCTTTCAAATAATTTTTCCCGTTTTTGCCACATTTTCCTCTATTTCTTCGCTTTTATTAATCTTAGCATGATAAAATATAGCCTATAACCTTCCTCGATAAATGGGCTAGCTAACACTGAAAGAATCATCAAAATCCGTTGCGTAGTTTTAAAGATTAAAGAAAAAAAGTGACTTTGTTTTATAATAAGTATAGATATAATAAATACCTTAAAAACTAACATACATATATTTATATTCACTTATATATATTATATACATATATGGATGTCGGGAGTCGGGACTTGTAATAAGAAGTTAAATAATACGTTTTAATATAAGTTTTATCGTATATTTAAAAACTTTTCTTAAATATTACGCATAATCACATATTTTTTAAATTATTATAATTATATAGGGTGTAAAAAGACCACTTCCGATAACTTTGGGGTATTATTATACTACATTTTCTGATTACAAAAATGTATATTTTTTTTTATTTTTTTTTTCAAAAAAAAAATTTTTTTTAATATATTTTTTAAAATAAATAACCTTTAGACAAAACCATAAACCATTTACAAAAAATATTTAAAATATTTTTTTTACTTTTATTTTTTTTATCCCGATACGTAATCTAAAAGACGCGAGTCATTGATATCAAATGTAGCGCGCTTAATAACATAAGGTCGTAAACGACCATACTGTACGGTCGCGGCAGTTTTTAACCTTATGCTCTTTCCAACCTATCAAGAACCATGACATTCAACTCTCTCAAGTAACTCAGAACTTTGACCTATGATCTCTTACCTAGGCTAATTTAATCCTTCGATCGCGGATTCTTGAAAATGCTATTGTATTCTAGAGTTGTCTCGATCACCGGTACTCGTATGGGCCTTAATGGGTTAAAACTTTAATTCTAACTCATGTACAAAACTGTAAGTAACTTTCTGAGCATGAGTAACAACTTATTTATCGATTAGTTAAAAAGTTATTCGTAAGGAACAAAACCGATTTTGTGTGATATGCGAATGCGGATCTCAGGAGTCAAGCTTTCTATCGAAATTACAGGCGATGCATGAAAACTTCCGTACGTAAAACTATGGTAATAAACTTACGTGTAAAATGTTAAGTTCTTAAAGTGTTCTTATTTCTCTAGACTCTATGCATTTTGTAAGTATTCTTTAGCACTAAGCAATAATACCACCAACAACAACACGTTTCTTACACGAAATCTAACACAACACAAAGTTTAAACAAAAAAATAATAACACATTTTCCGTGTTATGCAGAACGATGATTGTGGATGGTGGATCTGCAATTATCGCTTTTTATCTACTACAGACGATACAGTATGAAAAAACTAGCAATTAATTAATTACTTACGTGAAAAATGTTGAATTCTGATTTTTGAATGTGCTCTCTATACATTTTGAAAATAGTCCATATCACCAATCAATAACACCACCAATAACAACACATCTCTTTTTACACGATATCTTACACGACACGTCTTATTTTTTCAACGCAAACAAATAAGAAATAATAGTTAATTAATTTACATTTTACACATTTAGTTATCACAATAATACGTTTTAAAAAGATCGTAATACGCTTATTAATTAAACATAACTCAACGGACAACCTTCAACCTCAAGATGCAAATTGGAACTAAAGTCTAATTATGCGAAAATCGTCTTTAAAAACATGTATCGACTTTCGGTAAATTCAAAGATACCGACGGGACGACCAGACCGCTTGGCGGCAACGTCAAAGCGCCGCCGCACGCGCCGCCGGCCGCTGTAGATGTACGACGCACGTGTCGCTAATTCATTTCAAGGACAATCTAAGTGTTGTACCCTATAAATTCAAAACGATGTAGTCGATATTTAAATTACCATTAAATAATAAAAATTATAACTATTATTTAGTAGGTCTACTATTCTCATTTTTAAAATTAATTCATGAAGCCCCAAGCGGCCACGTCCGGCCGCGATAACAATGAAAAAGCTATTGTGTCTCGTTTAGCCACGACTTATGGGTTAAGAGGTTATAAATTCAGAAAGTTTTTATCGGGATACATAGTCAAGTTGCATTCGATAATTTCGATGCCGACATTACCGTGATAAAGTTATGCGCGTCTACGTACGCAATGAAAATACTTTAGTAATACCTAATTAATTAAATAACTTTTAATTATTGTCGCTATTCTTAACATTGAGTAGGTATTTGCTTATTTTTAGTTTGACTACAAATCAAAACGTACTCGTATGTAAAACAATACGATTTATCGATAGAAATTAGCGAAAACTCAAAATATGCACAGGGATACATCCCTATTATTTTACAAAGTTTTTTATTCAATTTTGTTCAGTCGGCTGTAAACACGCGCCGCGCTGTGTACTGTGACGTTTTTGTTTAAGTTTTGTAATTTTATGGATGTTTGTAATTAATATTTTTCTATGTTTGTAATTAATAACGGGCCGTGACATGATACGTGTCCGATGAATGTGCGATGAAATGTGAATGAACTTTTAATACTCGTAAACCTTTATGGAACGGGGGTGAACATCGCGTCGTCGTCGATAGACGATAGTGCGGTTTAAACAGTGCAGTAAAAAGTGTTTAAAGAATTGGAATGTCTCCTGTTTACTTTTGTTTCGTGTTGAAAAACTCTGCAATCTACATTGAGTTAGATGGAGCACAGCTCGAACTGCATTTCATAAAAGCAGACAGCTGATCACAGGTCAGTGAACATGTTATCAAGTATTTTTTCCATAGATAGGTGTAAGTAACTGTGTGATGTGAATTATGATTTCTTTTCCTTTTTGTCCGGAAGTAAAAACTGAGTATTTTTGAGTAATAAACTAATAACCTAAGAAACGGTAATTAATAAATTCTAACATTATGTTATCTAATAATTATTACAATATTGGTGGTTTATTCACTACCTACGGGCTAGGGCACACCACGATCAGCTGTTTTGTCTAGCGCAGGGCCGCGCGCGCGGGACTCGGCGCGGGCCGGGCGGCGCGTGGGGGCTGACTCGGCCCGGGGCTCCACTGGCGTGCGATAATATCGCGCATTTACATCAGCGTTATACATTGCGTGTTGAAAATTTTGACTATTTTAAAAACTGGCGATTTAAAGAAAATTACTTGCACCAATGGATATATCTAATGCCCTATAATAACCCCACGAAGTTATCGGAAGCGGTCTTTTGACACCCTGTATACGGATTATAACTTCCAGCGCAAATTCTTCCATTTATATCTGCAGTCGCCAGAGGTTTTAACCTCCGAAAATTGTAATAGTGAATGGATTTTTGTTTTTGAGGTGTCATTTTCTTTTTTACACTATAACTTGCAAAGTTTACCAAAAATTTTTTTGTGCTTTTAATTTTTTAGTTACTAAATTTTTTTCTTGTTCCTGTTATTTAATGACTCTTAACCGATTGCTTACGTTGAAAATTAACCAAATACACCATTTTAAAAAAAGAAAGTTTGCTTTGCTAAGCTAAATACAACTATAAGGTTTTTGCAAAGTCTTTAGAGATTAACGCTCGTCGTAACCAAGATAAAAGGGTTTGGGTAGATTTAAGGGTTGTAACGAAAAGTGTGTTAAACTTACTTATTGTGCGTATTTAATTTTTAAAGAAATGATAACTTTTAAGTACTTAAAAACGTTTAAACATCTCCAAAAATGTGTAAAATAGACCGAAAATATTTTTCTATATTTGTTGAGAATTTATTTAAGTGAGAGCTAAAACGTTGAAATATATTTAAGCTTCCTACTTAAAGCCAGAAAAAAAATTGGGTGCTACAAATCTCACGTACATACTAAAGACGCATGCTGCGACCTATGTTTGGAAAATGCTTACCTGAATGCAAAAAATATCAGTTCTTAACCTAATTTGTATTTTTTTCCTTTAAGTATGTTTTAGCAAATATAATTAATGAAAAAAAATAAACAAAAAATAAATTTTATTCTGTAAAAACCAAACCAAAAGAAATAAAATACAGATTTTCTTCGAAATATCCGTGAAAAGTTTGTGCTACATTTTCAGAAAATTTAATAAAGTAAGAGCTAAAAAGTTATACACATTAAGAAATAGAAGGCTTTGTTAAGCATAAAAAATAATTTTAAACTTCCTATTTAAAACCAAAGAAAAATTAGAACGCCACTTACCTGGCGAGGCACACAACAAGCACATTTGGAGGTATGCTCATCTACATACAAAAATATTAATTTGAAATATAAATTATATATTTTTTCAACTTATTTTCTTTCTTTGGAATATAAGCAATGATACAAATCAAAAAAATAATGATATATTTTATTATTTTGCTATATATTTAAAAGAAAGAAATATGCAAATTTTCTTCAAAATTTTACAGTTTATGAGTTTACTTGAAGTGGAAGAGAATAATTTAAAAATCAAAAGCACAACTTTTCAATAGGTAAACTTTATTATTTATGTTATCAGCTACACATTCCTTTTTTTCTTTTCAATTTTCATCCACTATTGCAAAAATCGGAAGTTTGCACGATTTTTACGCTCTGGTAACTCCACTAATATTCTTCGTTTATACGAAGAATATTAGTGGAGTTCCCAGAGCGTCCGTCCAGCGTCCCCAAACTGTTTTATAACAGTTTGGGGACAGTGCACACTAACAAGCAGAGCGTATAAATCGTAGCGTATAAAAAATCGAGACCCAATGTAAACGATTAGTAAGATTTTGTATAAAAGATTTCGCTGACCCCATATTATACGTTGTATATATGATTAGTTTGAGACATGTCCCTAAACTATACAAAAGTCCCCAAAGCATGCTTACAACTAAAATTTTGTCCCATCTCAAGTCTTTACCGCTAGTTTTGCTGTGTTGTTTTGTGTTTTTAATTTCTAATAAATAAACGCTGAAGTTGAGTGTCCTCGTTTTAAGTTTTTGTACCCAACAAATAACAATAATCTTATATCTTTAAACGAGCAATTCTTGTATATTATATACTAGCTGTCCCGGCAAACGTTGTTTTGCCATTTAAAGTATTTCTACTTCATCAGTTGACAAAAAATCTTACCCCCTCTTTTGTCCCCTAAGAGGGGTGGGGGGAAAAATTTTATACACCAGATGTTAAGTTGGAAAAACAGTTAATAATATGAAGTAAGTCCATTAAAGAAAAAAGTTTGATACAAAATCTGACCCCCTCTTTGGTCCCCTTAGAGGTGGGGGGGGGTAATTTTTATACACCAGATGTTGAGTTGGAAAGAGGCAAATATATCTGCGAAAACCGTATGCAAATCGGATCAGTAGTTTTCGTGTTAAGGCAAAAGTCTTACACAAAATCTGACCCCCTCTTTCGTCCCTTTAGAGGGGTGGGGGGAAAAATTGTATACACCAGATATTAAGCTGGAAGAAGATAAATATATCTGTGAAAACCGCATTCAAATCGGATCAGTAGTTTTCGTGTTAAAGCAAAAGTCTTATACAAAATTTGACCCCCTCTTTCGTCCCTTTAGAGGGGTGGGGAGAATTTTTTTATACAATAGATGTTAAGTTGGAAGAAGACAAATATATCTGCGAAAACTGCATTCAAATCGGATCAGTAGTTTTCGTGTGATGCTGGAACAAACATACAGACAGACAGACAGACAGACAGACAGACAGACAGACAGACAGACAAAAAAACTAACTAACTTTTCGGCTTCTATAGCGATATTGTGACACCCTCCGCTTATTATTTTTTGAATACCTTTAATGTACAGAATTGACATTTCTAAAGATTTACGAGGGCTGCTATTTATGTATCCGGAATTAAAAAAAGAAACAAACATATATCATTTAATATGGTTTTATTGCTTTTCAAAATATTCGCCGCGATGATCGACACACTTTTGCATACGCTGGAACCAATTTTCATAGCACTTTTTCCATTCTGATTGAGGTATCTCCAAAACGTGCATTTTGAACGCATCAACAGCCTCTTCGCGGCTCGAAAAACGTTCACCACGTAATTTGTTCTTCGCGTATGGAAATAAAAAGAAATCGTTAGGTGCCAAATCAGGGCTGTACGGCGGATGACCAGTCAATTCGATCTTTTGACCCTCCAAAAACTGAGTTGTTTCAGCTGAGGTGTGACAGCTAGCATTGTCGTGATGTAATATGATTCTGCGTTGTCGGTTGTCCTTTCTTATTTTT
This sequence comes from Polyommatus iphigenia, assembly GCA_963422495.1. Taxonomy (NCBI): domain Eukaryota; kingdom Metazoa; phylum Arthropoda; class Insecta; order Lepidoptera; family Lycaenidae; genus Polyommatus; species Polyommatus iphigenia. The sequence goes on along the minus strand of OY730183.1, from coordinate 39,195,090 downwards.
TCAAAGACTTCTGGTAAACAAATGGTCGTATACTATTCAGAATTAACCGTTTTACGATTCTCTAATGGCACTGTAGCCACATGTCCATTAATTCCAAAAAAACAGGCGACCATTTGCTTCAAAGTACTTTTTGCACGAGTAACTTTTGTTGGTTTCGGCTCATCTTGGAACACCCACACCGTTGACTGTTGTTTAGTTTCGGGGTCATATGCATAGATCCAAGATTCATCACCTGTGTAGATATTATAAACGGCTTTTGACGTACCACGGTTTTTTTTTATCATTTTTTTGCACCAATCGACACGAGCCCGTTTTTGATCGCTTGTCAAGTTGTGCGGAATCCAACGCGAACATATTTTTTTTACAGCCAAATGTTCGTGTAATATCTTATGTATGCTCGTCATACTTATGCCTAAGGACGCTTCTATCTCGCGATATGTAACATGACGATCACGCATTATTAGTTCCCGCACAGCATCTATATTTTGTGGGACAACAGCTGTTTTTGGGCGACCTTCTTTATTTTCATCCGTGAGCATAGACCGCCCACGATTAAACTCACTGTACCAGTGATAAACAGTGGTTTTTGATGGTGCTTCATCTCCAAAAGTTGCGGTGAGTTGAATAAAGCACTGTTGTTGATTTAGCCCACGCCGAAAATCGTAGTAAATCATTGCACGAAAATGTTCACGCGTTAAATCCATGGCAAATGAAGACACGCAATTTTCAAAATGACGCCACAATGGAAAAATAATTGACAGTCACATGAAACAAAATGTATTCTTCAACCAAAGAGTTCTATTTTTAAATGTTGTAATTACTTTTTAAATATTGTTCTTGTAAGTGGCCAGTTCCGGATACATAAATAGCAGCCCTCGTATTATATGTATAGATGTCGCAGGGAAAAGAGGATATCAGGGATTTCACGATATCCCTAGGGATATCACGAACTCCCGGTAGATGCCGAATATTCTTGTTTGTTACGTCTTCTTACTAAAAATATCTAATGATATGTCATTTCACTAAACTAAATCTAGTGAAATGTCAGAAACGCGGATACCGCCGAATAAAAATCGAGCCACTCATTTCTCTCGCTCGCTCTAGTTCTCACACGACACGGGCACTAGTGGGAGTGAAACAAATGCGTCGCTCGAGCTGGCGCGGCTCGTCTAGCCTGGAGACAGACAGACAGACTAACCCTTTGGGTACGGAACAGTAAAAACTAGGATAATCGAAGAGCTGGAGTACATGTAGTACCTGTGCTTGTACAAGAGCCTAACCAAACTAGAGATCGACATGCCACCTTTGCAAAAAATATTCAACTTGGTCGGCCGCTTCATTTGACGTCAAAAATCAAAGGTCTGAAGTATCTGATGAAGAACCCTCAGTTGGTTTCATTTGTATGATTCAGAGATATGGTGATGCCCCCTCAGATCTGCTATAGTTGCATTACACGTGTGATAATAATAATAATAACTCCCACTCTGGTTTTGATGACGGTGGCCGGTTTCATTGAAACCAGGCCAAGAGTAATTTTATAGTGCCCAAGTGTGTGCGCAGTACACAAGAGCAATCTCTATATTCCTTTACTCGCATAACCCGGTGGCACGGAAGACTGACACGATCGGCGAGAGATCAGGTGCAGGACCGACTTTTTACATGCCCATCCGACGCATGGATCATCTAAAAGACGGTTAAACGGTTTGACTCAAACACGTAAATTTTGGTTTGACTCAAACCATTTTGATCGTTTACAAAGCTAGTTTGAACGGTTTGTCAAACATTTACGTGTTTGAAGCTCGTTTGATGAAATTTCATATTTTTGTTATGTTTGACGCGCTGTTTGATCGTGTTCCGAATTCCGATGCGTTTGAACAAACTTTGTACCATTCTTTGGAGTACATTATTTTTAACCGACTAAAAAGAGGAGGTTATCAATTCGATGCGTATGTAATATGTACTTATGTAATATTTCTAGAACTGCCCAGTTTTCGTAGGTATATGTTAGTCTATATCCGCATCTGAACAAATGTGCAAAATTTCAAAAGTGTATGTATGTTTTTATGTTTGTGTTCACATAATATCTCCGGAACTACAAGTCCGATTTAAATATTTTTTGTTGTACTCTAGGTATTGTTTAACTTGGGAGACTTCTGCAAGTTTCATCAAAATAGGTTCAGTAGTTTTTGAGATAGGGAATTTTAATTCTCAATTTCGTACAATTTTAAGTCAGTTTTATCTTTTAAAAAATACTATTTATTCGTCACAAGACGTGTAGGTACTCGACAGCGTGTATTGAACCAAACTGCGCAGTGTCGTTTGACAAACCGTTCAAACCGACATCAAACGGTTGCATCAAACACGTAAGGTTTGAATCAAACCGTTTGATCGTCTCGGGGGTTATTAGATGATCCTATCAAAGTACCCGTGTGTATGCTAGAGCAAGCGAGAGAAATGCGTGGCTTGATTTTTATTCGGCGGTGTCCGCTTTTCTGACGTTTCACTAGATTTAGTTTAGTGAAATGACATATCACTAGATATTTTTAGTAAGAAGACGTAACAAACAAGAATATTCGGCATCTACCGGGAGTTCGTGAAATCCCTAGGGATATCGTGAAATCCTTGATATCCTCTTTTCCCTGCGACATATATAATATACAAGAATTGCTCGTTTAAAGATATAAGATTATTGTAATTTGTTGGGTACAAAAACTTAAAACGAGGACACTCAACTTCAGGGTTTATTTATTAGAAAGTAAAAACACAAAACAACACAGCAAAACTAGCGGTAAAGACTTGAGATTATCACAGTTGTTGTAAGACCGTATAGCATATTCTTGCAGCAGCGCGCAGGCCACGCGCCGTCTTAGCTGAGAAGTATCCCTGGATATTCTTATCATGAAACAGTCCATTCCGGGAGTCACTTGTAAAGATGGTCCCTTTACTTGCAACGCGTCAACTACAGCTGTAGTGTTTTGTACTGTAGTTCCATTATTTATTACCGTCTGAGAGACAACTGTATGCGTTGAAACTGTCTTCGATTCGCGCTCCGCGTCCCATATAAAGCTTGACATTAGTCTGCAGTCCACGCGGGTTTCCTCGTATTCCCCGTTTCGACGACTAATAGCCAGCTTGCACATCTCTCCTGGACTCGATCTGTACTCTGATCCGTAGCGTCTATAGCTGTCCTGATGGGCTGACATCCTCCCCAAGTTGTATAGTGCGAGGCCGGTTAGTAAGTTGTCAAATCGGCTACCGGAGTTTCTGTACTCGTATACGTATACGGGTGGGGTGCCGTGGTAGACTGGATGGTATGTTGATCCGTAGCTGATATGCTGCGGCGGGGAATAGTGGTGATGATGATGGATCTCTGTTCTGGTATTCCCATTTCCTGATAAGCCGCCGCTAGGGGGGTAGCCGGCCCTGTTGCTCGGTGGGTAGCCTCTCTGATAAGTCGTTCCACTCGATGGGTACCCTCTATTGTAGCTCGTGCCCTGCCCATAAGGATACCCTCGACTCGTTCCAGACAAGCCGTGGCCGGATGGATAGGAAACCCGCTGGCTGGAGCCCCCGTACCCGCCGCTCCTGCCTCTCCCGCCGAAGACAGGGATGAAGTATACCGTCAGTATGAGGCGACGGAGCAACATTTTGTGTGGAGTATACTAGACATAAGCTGCACACTAGTGACTAGTAGACACTACCGAACTGCCCGCTCCCAGGGGCGTGAATTGATATTAAGTCACGCAAGAGGTGCGGCCCGCGACAAACATGGCCCACAAGTCACACAGGGCTGACGCTTTTGAATTTAGCAATAAAAAAATCAAATTATTAAGTAAGAATTAATTTTGGTATCATCTTACGAGTACATAATATAATACAATATTCATAGCTTACCCAGATTTACTTGAAGTATCTGGTATCTATGTAATTATTAAAACCAGTAAAATAATAAAATACCCATGAATATAAAACGACTTTTATGTCATAACTGAGGTTTGGGCAAAATTCTACATTTTAAATGTCTACAGTTTTTGCCAACCCTACGCTGTTGTGGATAGCAATGATGCTACATTTTAATTTTCTTAATTGGATGGAATAGATCTACAATTGTACAAATAGACGTTTGGCAAGAAACGCGAAAACGAGTTTATAAAATGTCTGTGAAATGTAAATTCATAAAAACAGCTAAGTCACACAACTTATACGTATAGTTAGTATAATAATATAATTATTATTTATTTATATTTGCCACGCTCCAGTTTAATGTCACTCAGAATAATTGATGTGGGATGCTTCGATCGTTAATATTTTTAGTGGAATAGTGCTATTTTAGTGGAATAGTGCTATTTTAGTGGAATAGTGCTATTTTAGTGGAATAGTGCTATTTTAGTGGAATAGTGCTATTTTAGTGGAATAGTGCTATTTTAGTGGAATAGTGCTATTTTAGTGGAATAGTGCTATTTTAGTGGAATAGTGCTATTTTAGTGGAATAGTGCTATTTTAGTGGAATAGTGCTATTTTAGTGGAATAGTGCTATTTTAGTGGAATAGTGCTATTTTAGTGGAATAGTGCTATTTTAGTGGAATAGTGCTATTTTAGTGGAATAGTGCTATTTTAGTGGAATAGTGCTATTTTAGTGGAATAGTGCTATTTTAGTGGAATAGTGCTATTTTAGTGGAATAGTGCTATTTTAGTGGAATAGTGCTATTTTAGTGGAATAGTGCTATTTTAGTGGAATAGTGCTATTTTTTTGGAAAAACTGGGTTTTCTTATTTCCTCTTAAATCTAAATGTACGTAATAATTATAAGTATTCCCGTTTCGTAAATCGTAGCTTATTGGAGCCAACTACCCCTAACTTTTGCCCAGACGCTGTAAATCTTTTTATTGGTGAGCTTAATATTACTGGTGAGATTCCCAATTCCCAAATACTTCCTAGGTGGTTTTCCTTGTACGTTCTAACTTATAGTCTCAAATAAAATGCGTATAAAATTATCCATATTTTAATTATAATAAAACCTTAAAATTAGATACAATAATGTTTAACGTAAAGTTCGGTTGGACACTCGCGTGTCGTGTGACTTCGTTCAATAAATAACCTTTTACATGGAGACTAAATATATGAATAATCGAAAATGAATAACTATTAATTATTTAGACAGCTATTATCGTAAAAAGTTTACCGTAAAGCCAAGATCTTAATGGCTTTAGAAAAATTTAGTTTTTATCAGCATTACCTACACTGGCTGATTTTAGAAACAAACAAATATGTATATCTTTTTTGTTCTGTCATTTTGTCTATTCTACTTATGGAGTGTAGATGGAGGATAACTATCTCTGTATGTAAAAAGTGTCCGCTGAAATGCGTTAAATTAGGGCGTTAAATTGGCGCTACAGTAGCAACAGGGTAAATTGTAAATCATTGAGCAGCTTTTATTTCAGCTATTTTAGGTTATATTTTTCGAAATATATTGGTATTATTTATTTTATTTATTTATTATTTATTTATTAAGTATTTTGTCACCAACGGCTACATTCATTCAATCCCCTATGCTGCAGCTAGCGCCACTTTCAACTGTTATTTACTGCATACAGCTGGACACTTTTTCAAATATCCCCCTAAAAAGATAGTTCTCCTCCATCTACACTCCATAATTCTACTGTAGATATCGACGCCCCCAAGCAATGACTCAGTAATCGCATAACTCGAAATTTTCAGGACAACATATTTTTGTGTTTTTTAGCTATATCTTATATCGATACTTTTCCAAATAATAGTAAAGGCAAAGACCTAGAATTCAAAATTTGTGGACTAGAATGGCGTATTTTACTAGAGACGTCGCTGAATATAAAAACATACCTAATATCGATACTTTTCTAAATAATAGTGGGGACTATAATAAACATAGAACCGCTAATTTTGAGTTTTGCAATTACTGGGTTATTGCTTGGAGGCGTCGATCTTTAACTATGGTTGCCATGCATGCTGCCAATACATTTCCATGGTTGCGTCGTCCCATCACACATTTTCCAAAGCCATTAGCAAATTGGTTTTACTAAAAAAACATTCTAAATACATGGCTTTCCACAGCAGTCACACTAAATTCTATAACACCGTCAAAATGTCCGTAGACCGTCTTCGATAACGACGTTACGGCGAGGCCATGTACCATCGAGGAAATTGATTCCTAGGCAGTTGACGGACCTACGTTATTTGGTCGGCTCATGTCAATTCAATGTTAGCTGTGATCTGTCGGATGCGTTTGACTTAACGCGACCAAATTACTTAGGTCCGCCATCTGCTTAGGAATCAACCTCTCTGATAGTACCATCAGTTACCTGATGGTATATGGCCTCGCCATTGGTTCTTAGCAAGATGATGGACCTACATAATTTGTTTGCGTAAAGTTAATGTATGTTTAACGTCTGCTGGGCTTGATATAATCAGATCAAATAACGTAGGTCCGCCGTCTGACTATCAATAGTTTCTTTAATAATACATACCAGCCGAGTCTACAGATATTTTGACCACGCAATAGCACTGTAACTGCAATTAAAAGCATGCTTTAGAAAGTTTACATACTCTTAAGAAAACTGCATCAGTACAACCTTAGTTCTAAGTTACAAGGAACATTTATAGCTCTTACAAGCGTTACAGAAATACAATACTACCTGAGACTACCATCTATAGACATGAAAATACAACTGCATAGGTTATTGAGACAACCAAATTATTAAAAACATCACAATACTTGCCAAAAACCTATTCTCGTATTTAACTTAGACTTGCATTACTTCCATTGAATGAAAAACTTAAAACAAATCGTATTGATATCTTGATATCATAAACGGATTCTTGAAGTTTTGACAATAAGAACGCATTTGACGGTGGTTTGTAATTTTTTGAGAAAACAATTTTGTAGTTTTCTTATTGAGACTACATCGAAGCTGTATTATATTTTAGGATTTTTTAGCAGAATCGACCTAGTGATTGATCTCTACTCAAATAAGAAGCATATTCCAAAATGCAACATTTCAAAAAATATGTCTGTACACCAATCTTTCTTTTCAATTCCAACCATCAGTTAAAAAACTAAATGAAATATGCGCAAACTTTTGAGAATTGTCACATTTAAAATGTCCTTATTATATTCATCACATAGCTATCTAGAACTTCTAAGTATATACTTAACATAAAGAAACAAATACATACATATATCATACATCAACTGCAGAAATTTTGAGATACATTATAGAGTTAAATTGGACGTAGTTAAGCAGAAAGGACTCAACCCACAAAATGGGCAAAATTGAGTTAAGTATACCATCGTACTCCTGAGGGTCGAATCTACCATGTAGTGAAAACCCCATTTTTAAAATATACACCGAAAGTACTTTTTTTACCCCCTCGATCGACTCAACCCACAGTATGAAGAGAACTCTAAATAGCTGAACGAACTCAGTCCACTTGAGTTGTTTCTGAGTAATTGTATTTCTAGGAGTATTGCCTTAAAGTTGATTAATCAGAATTGATTCAAACCGTTTAGATTATTTCTAATAATTTAGATTGGATTGGAAATGTCATTCTATCAAATAACTAAAACGACTCAAACAGGTTGGGTCGTTTCTGTGTTATAGGTTTATTGAAACAAAATATTTTTTTGAGTTTACCAAAAACGACTCAAACTCGCTTGAGATTCAAAACTTATTAATCAATTGTTATTTTCGTTGTAAGGACTCAAAACTACCTAACGCTTTTAAATATTAGTTTTTTTTTTGGCAAAATTTTGTTGGTAAATAACACTGAAAAACTGCCAAATACAAAAGCCAGATATTCTCAATCTCGTCGCACCCTTGTGTCGCAGTGAATTGACACTCGTCCGGATCAAAAGAGGGTAGATAAATCTCGCTAGCTTTCAGTTTTCTAGAATCTACTGCACTTGTTGGAGATGATTTGGAGTTTTTGAGGCCGGCCATCATATTTTGGAAGAACACAGCCCAGTTTTCAGATGAAGGGACTGTATTTCCTACACACCACACCTTGATCTTCACGTTCCGGCCGAAAATATTCCACGTTTTGAGTAGTAGAGTAGGCATGTGGGATGATTTTGAGATTTTAACGTTGTGAATGGCGGCTGCAAAGAAAGACCGAGCCAGATATCATGCTCAGTCAGGCCGAACCCACTAACGCCATTTTCAAACGTTGCCGTTCGTAACACAATATCTTATCGCAATAAATAATCGCAACGTTATATCTTGCCGTTCTCCGAAACTTCGATAGCGCGATGCAGGATTTTTGTTGTGATTCTTAGGCGAATTGTGGGTACCACCACATCACTCCCCCCTCGAAGACTTGCAGTATTCTTCGATGCGCTTGTGTAGTCAAGTGTGGGCCAAAGCTATGCGTGCGATGATCAGAAGAGGGACCCGTGCTCTGCTTGCTGACCGGTCGTTGTAGCTTATGGCCGCCCCGTTCAAGGCAGGAAGCTCAACGCGGCTTATGAGTATGGCCGTGGCGACCCATTTGCTTGATGTCTGCTGACATGCAGGTGCGAGTGTTGATGATGATTGATGTCCAGAAGGATGCGTGTTCTTGTCGGTGGTCACCAATTTAACGATGTGAATGGCGCCCAAAAAGGAAGATCTTCCGACCGAGAGAGATAGCATGCTCGGTCAGGCCAAAGGCCACTGACTTCATTTTCAGACGTTGCCGTTCATATTTCAGACGTTGTTGTTCATATATATACATCAATATACATCTTGTCGTTCTCCGAAACTTCGATAGCGCAATGCAGGATTATTACGCAAATTGTGAGTACCGCCACAAGATCAATCCCAAAAAAAAACAAGGGTGCTATAATGCAATTTTCGGAAGAAGATTTTGTAGTTCTTTGGCCCCAAGGCAAACTTATTCCTCAAGCAAAGCTTGAAGATCTTCGGACTTCGGTCAATGTACAGTCTAATACCTGAAGACTGCAATGCAGTTTATAATTATTATCTTAAGGGACACGCCAATATCAACGAGGATGTTGATGGATACGGACCCACCCTCTATTTTGACATAGAGGATGAAGGAAATTAAGTTGACGCCGCGTTAAAGTAAAAAACCGTGTTGGATATGTTTTAGATTGCTTGTTTTGTTTTGTTGCTGGTTTTCTATGAGGCCTCTCATAGAAAACAAGCAATGGAACAGCAAAAAACGGAAAGGGCGTAGCGACAAAATGGTTCTTGTCGCGTAATTTAAAAACCATAAATATATTTCATATAAGCTATGGGCAAATTAAAGTGTATGCTTGGACCAATCTATGTACAAATTTTGGAAGCTTAAATCACTCTCCTCTGTTGGCAAAATAGGAATCCCTTTTTTTTCAGGGGTGTTTTTGATTGATTATTTTGTGTTATAAAAGTTGACCAATCGTGTTATGCTATGGGTAATTCAAAGACAAAGACATGATGAATACTGACAATGAACTTTAATTTCTTAGCTTTAGTCATTGCTGAGAAAAATCGATATCGCTACAGCCAAATTATCAAGGCGTCGCCTTAATTTGCGCGCCAATTCTTGCGTGATTTTCAATGTTTTTTAAATTATTTTAATAAGGTTTTTTGTGTGTTTTTACAAGCTTTATTATCAAGGTCAATAAATACATAACTTTTTATTAATTTAACTTATTTTGTTTTCTTTTATAACTTATTTTCCGGTCGAAGGGTAGTTATGAGTCCTTTCTGAGAAATTGAAAAAAAATACCTGTCCCTACAAAGTTAAGAATATTAGTAAGGACTCAACCCACATTTCACTTCATATCTTGAAATTTATTGCAAAATATATAAAAAATAATTGACGGGCCAATAAAATGTAAACTATTACTTAAATTAAGCAATTCTTTGTTTTGTTAATCTAACTTTTTGATAAAGAAATTCAAGCTGAAACTTCAAACGCCAATAACTCAAAAGTGACTTTGTGTGGGTTGAGTCCTTTCAGCTTAACTACGTCCAATTAAAATTCGTAGATCACTCACTGTGAATTTTTGGCTCCTTGACATTGTATCCAAAAGAATCATGAAATAAAAAACTGTTAAAAGGCCTTCCATTTCATAAACAAAAACGTTCATTTAAAATCCTTGACAACTACGAATAATAAAAACTAAGGAAGAGTAACTGTGCCAAAATTTTTGTCTGCGAGTCTACAAAATGTGACCCGAATAGTTTTTATACAAAAGACAATTTATTGTCAACTGCTATATTTCCTGAATGTAAGTGTTTCGTAGCTATTGTCATATTTTAGTGTGCCAAAAAGAACCAAATTCAAAACAGTTTAAGTATGGGAGTTACGTTTGCTTAGTTTTTATGATTCGTAGCTTGAAAAGCACAACACCGATGAGTTCCATGTAGGTGGTCCCAACTTAGCCATGGTTGACGTTGACTCCGGACTCCAGCTCTGATGCTGGTGTTTCAGGCTCCTCATCATTGTAGATGTTTTCTGCCATTTGCCACACCTGAAAAATATTTTGTATGTTATAAGTTTTTTAGTATTTTCGAAATATTTTTAATATTTTACTTATGATTCAAATAGCATGTACCACAACCTACGAATAATAAGTTTTTATTATTTGTAGACCACAACCAACAAAAGTAAAAAAGTATGATTTATACAAGCGTAACCTAAAGGGGGTGACAGACACGCAAGTAAGTACGCGGACTTAATCGGCTGTGTGTGAGCAAAGAGCCGCGAGCCGCGAGCCTGGGGGCATGGTAATCCAGTGTGAGCGATTCTCGTGTGTCACCGACGCGAGCCGAGTAAGTTCGCGAACTTAAAACCCGCGTACTTTAAGTTCGTACGTCTGTCACCCCTTTAAGAGCAGCAAAGGGAAACGAAATCCTAATTAAGCCATTTTTCTATGTATGTATATTGTATAACAGTAAGAAACGCACCGATTTTTAAGAAGGTTTTAACAAATAAATGTAGGTCACAGAAAGTGGACTTGAAATCACGTATAATTTACCTCTAGAGCAGGGATCACCAATTAGTTTCGCTCGGGGTCCATTTTAAGAAATAAAATGACCTTTGCGGTCCACACATTTTGTAAAAAAAAATATTTATTTACATATCAATGAGAAAAATGTTAATTTTTGTTGCTTGTTTGGAATTAAATTGGTGCAAGCTATTGACATTAACTCCTGGCGGACCGCGGTCCGCCATTTGGTGACCCATGCTCTATGACAGTTGCTCTATTTCAAAACCTAGTGAGGGACTAAAACCAAATTTTACAGGAAAACGCATATACATAATTTACTATGTACTTTAAGCGAGTTTTTAACGCTGGTATTTCTTTTAGGCCTGGAGATAGTGACACAAAATTCTTGGTGATTTGTGCCAGTATGGCGGTTTTACAGGGGTATAATTACGTAAAGGCAAAAAGGAAAATGATGGTCATAGCGCTCGCACTGGCAGCCCAAACGCGTGGGCGTTAATCGAACGTGTCGGATAAATAACGAGTGTCGAACGATTTGTTCCACAAAAATGCTTGTATTTTCAGATAGTCGAAAAAAAAAAGTAGGCGAAAGCGAATGCCATACTTGTCGGGTGCGGCTTACAGCCCGCCATACAGACGCGAATACGTTAATTTTAATAAAAAAATTGAACCATTTGTACCAGGCTAATTTTTGCATAGCTAATCATCGTCGAGTAGCCATTCACGAAAATCACCTTGCCATACTTTTCCGACAGCGCCCAATGGCCGCCATACCACTGCAAAGGTGTAAGTTTTTTTTTCGCCAAACGATTTGTACCACCCTGAAATTTTTTTAACAGTTCCCTGTATGATCATATATAGGAGTCTGATAATGCCATACCTGTGGGAGGCAGCGAATGTGAATAATATTTTTTTCAAAATCCTAAGATTTCATACGTAATTCAAACGGTTTTTCAAGTATGGCGCCACATTTTCCGTCTACTACAAGTATGGCAAATATAATAATGGTCACATTGTATCGTATAATTTCCAAAAATCCAAATGCCATACTGGTACAAATCGTCCAATTTTTATCACTTTTTTGCTCAAGTCCGATAGTCATCCCGCCCCATGGTTACAATCTTTTTTGGTACAATTGTCAAATGACGAGACTTTAATGATGCCATGATGTAAAAAATGATTTTACGAATCTTATAGTCGTATTTTTAAAACGTGTCAAATAAATAAGTATTTCAAGTATGGCAGCACTTTTTCCCCCTACTAGAAGTATGGGAAAAATAATAACGGTCATATTTTGTCAAATACTTTCCAAAAATTTAAATGCCATACTGGCACAAATCGTTTGGCGAAAAAAAAACTTACACCTTTGCAGTGGTATGGCGGCCATTGGGCGCTGTCGGAAAAGTATGGCAAGGTGATTTTCGTGAATGGCTACTCGACGATGATTAGCTATGCAAAAATTAGCCTGGTACAAATGGTTAAATTTTTTTATTAAAATTAACGTATTCGCGTCGGTATGGCGGGCTGTAAGCCGCACCCGACAAGTATGGCATTACGCTTTCGCCTACTTATTTTTTTCGACTATCAGAAAATACAAGCATTTTTGTGGAACAAATCGTTCGACACTCGTTATTTATCCGATACGTTCGATTAACGCCCACGCGTTTGGGCTGCCAGTGCGAGCGCTATGACCATCATTTTCCTTTTTGCCTTTACGTAATTATACCCCTGTAAAACCGCCATACTGGCACAAATCACCAAGAATTTTGTGTCACTAAAACCAGGCCTATTTGTATTTGTATTCAGTAGGAACCCACTAGATTAGGAAGTTTATGCTATAAAACGATTTTTATAAAAATTACTTACTAGGTTTTGAAATGGGGCAGCGGATGAGTGTTATGTTGTAAGCTCTAATTGAAACATTGAAGACATGCGCACCTGCATAATGTTGTCCTCGGAGACGGAGCAGATGACCCACGGCTCGTTGGGGTTCCATGAGAAGTCTGAGATCTTGGCGGTGTGGCCTCCATGTATAAACAACAGCTCCGGTGGACCATCCTCAGCGTCTTCCGCTGTCTGCTCCTCACCAATCTTTGACAGATCCCACACATGCAACCTACAAGTAGGTAAACGAGATATTGTTATTTGTGTAGAAAATAGAATATTGGGTATATCTGCTGTGATATCAAATATCTTCAAGCAATTAAGTGCGAAGAAAATATGTATATGTCATGTATATGTAATCAGGGATTTCACGAAACCAGGCCAGTTACGCAGGAGTAATTTTATAGTGCTCAAGTGTGTGCGCAGTACACAAGACTCAAGAGCAACCTCTCTATTCCTTTACTCGCATAACCCAGTGGAACGAAAGACCGACACGACTGGCGAGAGATCAGGCGCAGGACCGACTTTTTACATGCCCATCCGACGCATGGATCATCTAAATTCTAACATCTTACTTGTCAGGGTAAGATGTTAGATGATCATATCAAAGTACCCGTGTGGGTATCGATTTATCGACCCGAGCGAGAGAAATGCGTGGCTCGATTTTTATTCGGCGGTATCCGCTTTTCTGACATTTCACTAGTTTTGGTTTAGTGAAATGACATCACTAGATATTTTTAGTAAGAAGACGTAATAAACAAGAATATTCGCTAGTAAAATAGGATATCAGGGATTTCACGAAATCCCTGATATCCTATTTTCCCGCGACATATTCTCATATTGATAGTTGATACATTGCTACTTCATTCACTCGCGCAAGGAAATATTGTAACGCGACACGACACGCTCAATAAACGCAGTAACAACATAATTGTGCGCGAGTGTCAAGTAACTAAACTTCAATAAACTCGTTAATTCATAAACTAGATGACGAGATTCGTTGCGCCAAAATTCGTTTATCGCGCGGGAACCGTATTTTTTTTCAGGATAATATGTTACATCCTTTCCCGGGAGTCAAAAGTATCTCCATACCAAATTTCAGTTTCATTTTGATTCAGCGGTTTGGGCGTGTCGAGGTAACGGACAGACACACTTTTAAATTTTTTCAAATTCAAATTCTTTATTAATCCTTCGATTGTGGAAAAACGAGACACAATAGCCTTTCTATAAAGTATTGTTATCGCGAGCACTGGTGCTCGAACAGGGCTTGATGGGTTAATTTCGGTTTTGCATATTTTATAATATTAGTATGGATGGCATTAATAATAACAATAATAAAACATAATAATATTTTTTTTTCCATTTTAATTTTATTCAAAATGGGTATCATGATACACTTTTTGAAAGTCGTAGAAAGAACGAAGAAACTACGTTGCCTACTACCGGTTCAGGAACTACCCCGCCGAGAAGAACCGGCGTAAGAAACTAGCACGGGGACTCACTCGCATTCTAACCATTATTAAACAAATATATTTACCTCCTGTCGGTACCGCTGCTGGCCAGAATAGTCTCATTGTGCGGTGACCACTGGACTTGGAATATCTCATCTTTGTGTGACTCAAACGAATGCAGTTTCAGTTTCAGGTTGCGCAGATCCCACAGTGCTACCTGGTTAATTCAAAAAGATAATATTACAGACACATATCATTGTAAAAAATTGTAAATAAACAAATATTACAATTATAGTTAAAGGTCTGAAAACTAGTCATAAAGTGCTATCAGAGAAGTTACTACATATTTTGGTTTAAACCCAGCCAACCGATGACGACAGCTAATAAGTTGACATAACCCAACCAATTGAAGTACTCATAGATCTGACAACTGCCTATGAATCCATTTTTTCAATGGTACAAGCAACTAACATACATCATTATTCGGAGCGTGCGAAGTGGGTGGAGGGGGTAAAGAAAGCGATTGCCGCGCCGGCCGCGGCAAAAATATGCAAAAAAAGAGGCTCAGCTAATAGTCAAACAAACTTGTCAATCTTGTTTCGAAATTTTTAGAAATTGGTCTTAATTGTTTTTGTATCGTAGACTGCAAAAATAACAGCAGAAATAGATAGTCAGTATACAAATTTAATGTTTTTCCTAAATCCACTAGGAAATTAGATCAGATATAAAAGGATGGCTGCTGTAAAAATGAAAAAGTATGTGATTCGATATAACCTACAATTGCATTATCAGTCAAGTCAATTTTATTTGAGTTGCATTTTATAAAGATATTAATTGAGTACCTAACTATTATTTTAGTGTTGATGAATGATGGATCACCATGGTTTCCAAAACCCGACGACAAAACTTGCAGTAATAGTTTCATAGAATATTTAATTTAAATCCAAAGTATTAGGTGGAAGAAGTAGTGACTCACAAAATATGACGATAAACCAGATACTACATACTGGTTTAACTGATCTTTTAGAAGCTGGAGATAGAGTTTTGAATCAAAAAGGTTTTTCAAGTAAGCAAGTTTTAGATGAAAGGGGTAAAAAAGTTGAAATTTTGAGCAAAACAAAACGAGTACTCTCAAGAGGAAACCGAAAGGACTTATGATATTGCTCGAGTAAGAATCCATATTGAAAGCAATGATATTCTATGTTACTATTTTAGGAACTCATTGATTGAAAGTGTATCAATGCAAAGACTCAGAAACATCAAGAATGTTTGCAGTGTTTTAGTAAATTTATAGACTCCGATTTTCTTCAAGAGTATTAATGTTGTAAAAAATAGATAAACAAGATTTTTAAAAACATTACATTCATTTTTTTTTCAAGTATAAAGTATTGCTCGTATTTTTCTTACTGATTAAAGCAGCAATATGTTTGCACTTGCCACTCTGGTTATAAACGCAGCTGCATTTTACTCCAGCAACAACCCGATCATTATTATCTATCTGTAAGAATGAATAAAATGTTTAGACTTGCTTTATCCAAATGTTTAGTTACGGTTTTTGGTTGGTTGAGTACTTACGTTTGAACTTGTTTTATAGGGTGCTAAAGTCACAGATGTTCGGCGAATTATATTGGCTCGTATTAAATAACATTGCCATTAGTTCTTAGCTCTTCTACATCCCTTACATGTCCTGCTAATACCAATTTATTTCCTTTTACCATAGATTGGGCCTTGAAACTTATTGAGTGTTTTACACTCTCAAAACCAGGTTTTTATGATTATATTCATTTTCCACAAGTAGTTTTTAACTAAATATGACCCAAATACCATTAATAGGCTACTTGACCTATATTCAATTTCATTGAACAAATGCATATTTCTAGTAGAACTTGGCCTAGGAAACCGTATATCACCCTTATCATCAAATAAAAGCTTATGATTGATAAATAAAGTCGATTTGAAAATATGATTTTATGAAAATATGATTTGTACTGACGAAAACGCTTTTGCGGTACTTCCGATTTGGATGTGACGTCATCCTCATAGTAATTTAATATATTTTATTTATCGCGCTCGTTATATGTAAGTTTATTTGTACATAAATAATAAGAATAAGCCTAGAAAGATTTGTAAAATATATTTTCTTGAATAATTGACTTAAACATCAGTTTTATATATTATCTCCATTTATTGTAGACGGGAAATGAAATGGCCAAAACTTTTCTCCAAAAGTTTTCAACATTACAAATGATTTGTAATTTCTTATTTAATTCTTTTATAATATTTGGGCACTTTTAGACTCGTACATTTAGCACATAAAAAAATGTTCAATAAAGAGAGTTTAAAATACAAAGCGTATGACGTCACACTATGGCGGACAGTGTTTTCGGCGCCATTTATGAGGCATATTTTTCAATAAACATTTTTATGGGTTTCTACTGTGTAAAATATTAAAATATTAGTTTTGTTTGTGAAAATGAATGATTAAGAAGCGATTAGCATGAAAAAAAAAAGTAGGTCAAGTAGCCTATTATTGTTCTAAATATACTTTATTTGCTATAATATTTACAAAATAAACAAACACTTGTTGTTTATTTTTTGACACATGCCCACAAAACTTCGTTTGAAATATGTCACTACTGACGTGCACGTTCCGAATAGTATGATATAATGGATTCATGAATTTGGATTAGATTATAGTTTTATTTAGTGTTATACTTCTAAGCATTTGAGAGATGTTTGAACATAGCCTGTCTTGGATCCTATTCTTATAATGTTTCAAAGACAGTTGTTATATTCTAGGACAGTGGTCCCCAACCTTTTTTTCATGAGGGCCACAAACATGTTTTGGTCTTGGTGTCGCGGGCCGCAACAAAAATTTTAAGGGTTAAAAAATAACATTCTTAAAAATTAACGATTCAAAAGTGGAAAAAATTCAACGACTACCGCGTAGACTTTACGTCATTTCGCCGGTGGGCGTGAATTTCAAAATTGTTTACAACACAAATAAAGTCCTGGCGGGCCGCGGGTTGGGGATAGCGGTTCTAGGACCTACAATCTAGGTTTTAGACAAATGACTTACTGTTTTGTCGGCGCTTCCTGTGGCGAGTATAAACTCCGAATATGGATTGAAACTAAGACAATTCACTTCGGCGGTGTGCGCGTCTACAGTATGCGAAGGTTTCGACGTGTTGTTACATCTGGAAATTATTAAACAATCTTTTATTATGATATGTTTTTAATTATCAATAAGCTGAAACCTCCCACATACGTCAGCACCGTTCGCGCCGAACGCACCGCATAGTACACGAAATGCGGAGCGTACAGTGCGGACGAACGTGCGAGATTTCACATCATTTCGTACAACGAATTCTAAAGGTGGCGTCTTCGTGCTGATGAATATGCGATCTTTACTGAGAGATGAAATACATAAATATACCTTGTATCCCAAATCATCAACTTCTGGTCATCAGCCACTGATCCAAAGAGTGATTCATGCAGGAGATGCCAGGCGACGTCCTCGACGACGGCCGTGTGTCCCGTGAACACCGACATAGAGTCGATGACACGACCCTCCTTCGGTGTCGCGTTGATGTCCCACAGGCATATTGTATGATCATCACTGAAAATCAGCCATTGTAAGATTATAACAGTTGCATAGGGAAAAATAGAACTTTATTACTAAATAACTGTTTCATTTAAGTTGATTTAGCAAAATCAATCTTCAGGCTGCCTAGCATACGCCAACGAGATATCTCACTTTCGAGATAATTAAAAACTACTCATCTCATAATGTCAAAATCTCGACATTATCTCGACAAAACTCTATGAAAATGTGTTATTTCGATTATAGATCTACGCGAGAAAAAATATTTGTCATTCATTGTCATAGGGCCAATAGAGATGAAGAGACATACCATAAAACATCGAGAAAACATGTAGAGTGAGATATCTTATTGGCGTATGCTAGGCATTTATGCAAGGCAGGCTGCAAGCATCATGATGCTTGCAGCCTGCCTAGCATAAATCTAAAAGAAATTGTATCTATGGTGACCATGGTCACCATAGATACAATTTCTTTCTTGGAAGAACAGATAAAGTGACAGATTGACAAAGGAAATCCACCATTATGTCAATAAAATATGTCAGTATGTCTGTTCTTTCAAATTTCTAGTGTTGTTATACTAAGCCTGCTGGCGGATCTTCTTAACTGTAAAAGTATATTTGAAAACTTTTTCAGCTAGTGCTTTTATCACCTTCTAAAATTGAAGTTGACTACTCACCTTGCAGATAGCAGATAACCGTTGAGATTGGGATTCCATGACAAACCATAGCCTTCCTTCTGATGTCCCCGCAACCTAAAATTTACAGAAATAAAATTTAGACCACTGTTTCCATGTTTCGGGAAATAATACACAAAACATAAATAAGGGCCAACGCTAAAACAAGGGCGGATGCAGGTGCGAGCGCACGCGTCGGAAGACCGCCGCGGGCGAGCGGGCACACGTCGCGTCCGCCCATCTCATTTAGCGCTGCTAGTATACTTTGATCTCGAGCGTGTACAGTTGTGTCAAGTACATTACCATGGATTATTTACTAATTTATTATTTGGCAAAAAGATGTCAACGGAAACAACGTCGACCGCGTAAGGCTGCGTTTCCGCTGAAGGGGAGCAGAGCTTAGCGGTGCCGAATTGACAAATCACCATGCTCGAAATCTTCGCTGTCATTCCGCTAGAATAGCACGATTGGTCAATTCGGGCACCGCTAAGCTCCACTCCGCTCCGCTCCGCTTCAGTGGAAACGCAGCCTAAAGCGTGCGCCCGCGCCATGTGCCCGCCATCCGCCGCGCGTGTGACAGTCCGTCGCCCGCGTCCGCGCTCCGTCGCACGCGCCTGCGCTGCCCTATTTTTCATTATACACACGCGAGCGTGCGCCCGCGCCATGTGCCCGCCATCCGCCGCGCGTGTGACAGTCCGTCGCCCGCGTCCGCGCTCCGTCGCACGCGCCTGCGCTGCCCTATTTTTCATTATACACACGCGAGCGTGCGCCCGCGCCATGTGCCCGCCATCCGCCGCGCGTGTGACAGTCCGTCGCCCGCGTCCGCGCTCCGTCGCACGCGCCTGCGCTGCCCTATTTTTCATTATACACACGCGAGCGTGCGCCCGCGCCATGTGCCCGCCATCCGCCGCGCGTGTGACAGTCCGTCGCCCGCGTCCGCGCTCCGTCGCACGCGCCTGCGCTGCCCTATTTTTCATTATACACACGCGAGCGTGCGCCCGCGCCATGTGCCCGCCATCCGCCGCGCGTGTGACAGTCCGTCGCCCGCGTCCGCGCTCCGTCGCACGCGCCTGCGCTGCCCTATTTTTCATTATACACACGCGAGCGTGCGCCCGCGCCATGTGCCCGCCATCCGCCGCGCGTGTGACAGTCCGTCGCCCGCGTCCGCGCTCCGTCGCACGCGCCTGCGCTGCCCTATTTTTCATTATACACACGCGAGCGTGCGCCCGCGCCATGTGCCCGCCATCCGCCGCGCGTGTGACAGTCCGTCGCCCGCGTCCGCGCTCCGTCGCACGCGCCTGCGCTGCCCTATTTTTCATTATACACACGCGAGCGTGCGCCCGCGCCATGTGCCCGCCATCCGCCGCGCGTGTGACAGTCCGTCGCCCGCGTCCGCGCTCCGTCGCACGCGCCTGCGCTGCCCTATTTTTCATTATACACACGCGAGCGTGCGCCCGCGCCATGTGCCCGCCGTCCGCCGCGCGTGTGACAGTCCGTCGCCCGCGTCCGCGCTCCGTCGCACGCGCCTGCGCTGCCCTATTTTTCATTATACACACGCGAGCGTGCGCCCGCGCCATGTGCCCGCCATCCGCCGCGCGTGTGACAGTCCGTCGCCCGCGTCCGCGCTCCGTCGCACGCGCCTGCGCTGCCCTATTTTTCATTATACACACGCGAGCGTGCGCCCGCGCCATGTGCCCGCCATCCGCCGCGCGTGTGACAGTCCGTCGCCCGCGTCCGCGCTCCGTCGCACGCGCCTGCGCTGCCCTATTTTTCATTATACACACGCGAGCGTGCGCCCGCGCCATGTGCCCGCCATCCGCCGCGCGTGTGACAGTCCGTCGCCCGCGTCCGCGCTCCGTCGCACGCGCCTGCGCTGCCCTATTTTTCATTATACACACGCGAGCGTGCGCCCGCGCCATGTGCCCGCCATCCGCCGCGCGTGTGACAGTCCGTCGCCCGCGTCCGCGCTCCGTCGCACGCGCCTGCGCTGCCCTATTTTTCATTATACACACGCGAGCGTGCGCCCGCGCCATGTGCCCGCCATCCGCCGCGCGTGTGACAGTCCGTCGCCCGCGTCCGCGCTCCGTCGCACGCGCCTGCGCTGCCCTATTTTTCATTATACACACGCGAGCGTGCGCCCGCGCCATGTGCCCGCCATCCGCCGCGCGTGTGACAGTCCGTCGCCCGCGTCCGCGCTCCGTCGCACGCGCCTGCGCTGCCCTATTTTTCATTATACACACGCGAGCGTGCGCCCGCGCCATGTGCCCGCCATCCGCCGCGCGTGTGACAGTCCGTCGCCCGCGTCCGCGCTCCGTCGCACGCGCCTGCGCTGCCCTATTTTTCATTATACACACGCGAGCGTGCGCCCGCGCCATGTGCCCGCCATCCGCCGCGCGTGTGACAGTCCGTCGCCCGCGTCCGCGCTCCGTCGCACGCGCCTGCGCTGCCCTATTTTTCATTATACACACGCGAGCGTGCGCCCGCGCCATGTGCCCGCCATCCGCCGCGCGTGTGACAGTCCGTCGCCCGCGTCCGCGCTCCGTCGCACGCGCCTGCGCTGCCCTATTTTTCATTATACACACGCGAGCGTGCGCCCGCGCCATGTGCCCGCCATCCGCCGCGCGTGTGACAGTCCGTCGCCCGCGTCCGCGCTCCGTCGCACGCGCCTGCGCTGCCCTATTTTTCATTATACACACGCGAGCGTGCGCCCGCGCCATGTGCCCGCCATCCGCCGCGCGTGTGACAGTCCGTCGCCCGCGTCCGCGCTCCGTCGCACGCGCCTGCGCTGCCCTATTTTTCATTATACACACGCGAGCGTGCGCCCGCGCCATGTGCCCGCCATCCGCCGCGCGTGTGACAGTCCGTCGCCCGCGTCCGCGCTCCGTCGCACGCGCCTGCGCTGCCCTATTTTTCATTATACACACGCGAGCGTGCGCCCGCGCCATGTGCCCGCCATCCGCCGCGCGTGTGACAGTCCGTCGCCCGCGTCCGCGCTCCGTCGCACGCGCCTGCGCTGCCCTATTTTTCATTATACACACGCGAGCGTGCGCCCGCGCCATGTGCCCGCCATCCGCCGCGCGTGTGACAGTCCGTCGCCCGCGTCCGCGCTCCGTCGCACGCGCCTGCGCTGCCCTATTTTTCATTATACACACGCGAGCGTGCGCCCGCGCCATGTGCCCGCCATCCGCCGCGCGTGTGACAGTCCGTCGCCCGCGTCCGCGCTCCGTCGCACGCGCCTGCGCTGCCCTATTTTTCATTATACACACGCGAGCGTGCGCCCGCGCCATGTGCCCGCCATCCGCCGCGCGTGTGACAGTCCGTCGCCCGCGTCCGCGCTCCGTCGCACGCGCCTGCGCTGCCCTATTTTTCATTATACACACGCGAGCGTGCGCCCGCGCCATGTGCCCGCCATCCGCCGCGCGTGTGACAGTCCGTCGCCCGCGTCCGCGCTCCGTCGCACGCGCCTGCGCTGCCCTATTTTTCATTATACACACGCGAGCGTGCGCCCGCGCCATGTGCCCGCCATCCGCCGCGCGTGTGACAGTCCGTCGCCCGCGTCCGCGCTCCGTCGCACGCGCCTGCGCTGCCCTATTTTTCATTATACACACGCGAGCGTGCGCCCGCGCCATGTGCCCGCCATCCGCCGCGCGTGTGACAGTCCGTCGCCCGCGTCCGCGCTCCGTCGCACGCGCCTGCGCTGCCCTATTTTTCATTATACACACGCGAGCGTGCGCCCGCGCCATGTGCCCGCCATCCGCCGCGCGTGTGACAGTCCGTCGCCCGCGTCCGCGCTCCGTCGCACGCGCCTGCGCTGCCCTATTTTTCATTATACACACGCGAGCGTGCGCCCGCGCCATGTGCCCGCCATCCGCCGCGCGTGTGACAGTCCGTCGCCCGCGTCCGCGCTCCGTCGCACGCGCCTGCGCTGCCCTATTTTTCATTATACACACGCGAGCGTGCGCCCGCGCCATGTGCCCGCCATCCGCCGCGCGTGTGACAGTCCGTCGCCCGCGTCCGCGCTCCGTCGCACGCGCCTGCGCTGCCCTATTTTTCATTATACACACGCGAGCGTGCGCCCGCGCCATGTGCCCGCCATCCGCCGCGCGTGTGACAGTCCGTCGCCCGCGTCCGCGCTCCGTCGCACGCGCCTGCGCTGCCCTATTTTTCATTATACACACGCGAGCGTGCGCCCGCGCCATGTGCCCGCCATCCGCCGCGCGTGTGACAGTCCGTCGCCCGCGTCCGCGCTCCGTCGCACGCGCCTGCGCTGCCCTATTTTTCATTATACACACGCGAGCGTGCGCCCGCGCCATGTGCCCGCCATCCGCCGCGCGTGTGACAGTCCGTCGCCCGCGTCCGCGCTCCGTCGCACGCGCCTGCGCTGCCCTATTTTTCATTATACACACGCGAGCGTGCGCCCGCGCCATGTGCCCGCCATCCGCCGCGCGTGTGACAGTCCGTCGCCCGCGTCCGCGCTCCGTCGCACGCGCCTGCGCTGCCCTATTTTTCATTATACACACGCGAGCGTGCGCCCGCGCCATGTGCCCGCCGTCCGCCGCGCGTGTGACAGTCCGTCGCCCGCGTCCGCGCTCCGTCGCACGCGCCTGCGCTGCCCTATTTTTCATTATACACACGCGAGCGTGCGCCCGCGCCATGTGCCCGCCATCCGCCGCGCGTGTGACAGTCCGTCGCCCGCGTCCGCGCTCCGTCGCACGCGCCTGCGCTGCCCTATTTTTCATTATACACACGCGAGCGTGCGCCCGCGCCATGTGCCCGCCATCCGCCGCGCGTGTGACAGTCCGTCGCCCGCGTCCGCGCTCCGTCGCACGCGCCTGCGCTGCCCTATTTTTCATTATACACACGCGAGCGTGCGCCCGCGCCATGTGCCCGCCATCCGCCGCGCGTGTGACAGTCCGTCGCCCGCGTCCGCGCTCCGTCGCACGCGCCTGCGCTGCCCTATTTTTCATTATACACACGCGAGCGTGCGCCCGCGCCATGTGCCCGCCATCCGCCGCGCGTGTGACAGTCCGTCGCCCGCGTCCGCGCTCCGTCGCACGCGCCTGCGCTGCCCTATTTTTCATTATACACACGCGAGCGTGCGCCCGCGCCATGTGCCCGCCATCCGCCGCGCGTGTGACAGTCCGTCGCCCGCGTCCGCGCTCCGTCGCACGCGCCTGCGCTGCCCTATTTTTCATTATACACACGCGAGCGTGCGCCCGCGCCATGTGCCCGCCATCCGCCGCGCGTGTGACAGTCCGTCGCCCGCGTCCGCGCTCCGTCGCACGCGCCTGCGCTGCCCTATTTTTCATTATACACACGCGAGCGTGCGCCCGCGCCATGTGCCCGCCATCCGCCGCGCGTGTGACAGTCCGTCGCCCGCGTCCGCGCTCCGTCGCACGCGCCTGCGCTGCCCTATTTTTCATTATACACACGCGAGCGTGCGCCCGCGCCATGTGCCCGCCATCCGCCGCGCGTGTGACAGTCCGTCGCCCGCGTCCGCGCTCCGTCGCACGCGCCTGCGCTGCCCTATTTTTCATTATACACACGCGAGCGTGCGCCCGCGCCATGTGCCCGCCATCCGCCGCGCGTGTGACAGTCCGTCGCCCGCGTCCGCGCTCCGTCGCACGCGCCTGCGCTGCCCTATTTTTCATTATACACACGCGAGCGTGCGCCCGCGCCATGTGCCCTACCATTTTAGCGTTGGCCCTAAAGCATGTTAATCCCTCGATCGTGGATTCTTGGAAATAAATCTATTGTTTCACTTTACGCGGTCGAATTCGACCGCTTGGGAGTTGAAGCATTAAATTAAGAAATTTAAAAACCAACCCCCGATTCACAAATTAGTATATCATACTGCACTGAGTGGACTGATCATGATGAGCTATAGCTAATAACACTCTTGTTACGTCAACTTTCAAACAAAATAAACTTGATTTAAATCAGTCCAGCCATTTGGATGCTGCAACGCCATGTTTGATAACCCATTTATCAAGAAAGGCTATAGGCTATATTTCATCACGCTAAGACCAATAGGAGCGAGGATACAAAGGAAAATGTGAAAAAAAAAGGGGAAAAATATTTGAAAGTGCTTATCTCACAAACTACTGGAGCAATTTTTATGTTATTTGACATAGAATACAGATATAGAGCAGACCATGTGAGAGACAGGCTATTTATTAGCGGGAAACACAATATGATTTCTGTGAAATTTCTAATTTACGTCAGTGAAGTTGCACAGAACGTCTAGTTTGAATATATTCTAATAGTATTTACCTCAGGTCAGGGTGACATTCTCCGGAGGGTTCTGGTTTGGATGGATGCTTAGTGTAGTCGAAGACGAGCACATCAGAAGATGGAGTCTTGGTTGCAATCACACATGGATTCTGTGGCATGTACCGGGCTCTGTTCACTTCACCCTCGTGATTAATTTTTATTTCAATATCTATTTTCCCAGAGACCGATCCAAAACCACCAAACTCTGAAAAGAATAACACAAATAAATGTAATTTTAAAAAATCTATTTTGATATTTCATTAGGTAGTTGCTTTTAATTTTCTATTTTGTAACTAAAAGTACATAAAAAACAAAGGGACCTTTAGGTACTATTGTTATATTGATTATTCACATTAAAAGACGATTTGAGATTGAGTTAATCCTTCAAGCCCCATAAGAGCACCGGTGATCACGACATCAATAGAATACAATAGCATTTCCAAGAATCCGCGATCGAAGGATTAATTAGGCACCTTGTTCTCGGACTCGATTGAAGCGGGTGCGACAAGATGATCTACTTTAATATACATACTAGCTGTCCCGGCAAACATTGTTTTGCCGTATAAAGTATTTCGCCCATAATATCACTCATTTGGTACAACGTCGTAATTACCTATTTTTCAAAAATGAGTTATTTATGTCATTATGTTGCAAAAGTATATTTACACCCGGAGAAACATCAACAGTAATGTTTTTGATGTGTATTTTCCGCGATGGAGCGTGATTGTCATTGTGGAATTGACTGAAATGAACATTTCTGATGCTATAACGTCTGGATAGCCAGTTGCGCCGGGCGCCCCGCTGATTGTGGTTATATTTAGGAGCTACAACGTCGTAAAGGTAAATATGACATTCAATTCGATAATTTTTGGTGAAACTACGACATAATTGTGTAAATTATGTCATTGTAGCTCCAAATTTAATAATAATTGATTTTATAAATGACTTTTCTTATAGGTTACAGGTATAAAAGAAGACCAAACTTATTGTTACTTTTGGCATGAAGCTACGGGAGGTGGAGGAGCAATGGAAATTGTTCCTGTATTTGGTTTTTTTTTTCAGATTTTAAATTTTTATGTATTTAGGACTTATTGAAACAAAAATCACAGATTATTTGGCTATTATTTGAACGTGCTGATCTCAGGAACTACTGATCTGGTTTGAAAAATTCTTTCAGTGTTAGATAGCTCATTTATCGAGGAAGGCTATAGGTTATATTTTATCACACTAAGACGAAGGAGCGAAAAAATAGATGAAATTGTGAAAAAAACAGGGGAAATTATTTGAAAGGGCTTATCTCACGAACTACTGGAGCAATTTTTCTGTTATTTGGCACTGATAAAAAGTAGATCACGTGAAGGATTATAGGCTATTTTTTGAGAACTAATTTATCTGTAAAATATCTAATTTACGCGGGCGAAGCCGCGCTGAACGTCTAGTTATTTAGAATTTAGTTTCTGTTACTAAAACGTTTCTTTTTTAAATATTTAATTAAGTAACTGGTAAAATAGAAATAACCTCCTGGTTTAGAACTGATTTAAAACTTACATAATTAAATGGTGAATCTGATTTATTAATCTACTTAGTTTTATTTTGTCAAAAATGCAAAATCCCCTATCGTATGCATTATTTCTTAAATTTAATTCTGAAGAAACAATGACGTATTTACATACACATCATTATAAGAAAGCCAATATTACATCATACATTTAGGTAATGTATGATGTATCGAAAAGTCTTGAACTCTAATAGAAACAACACAAATAAACCTTACGTTTAAATTGAGTCGGTATTTAATAAGTCTTCCCAAAAAGCCATATATTGGATTCAAATCTTTGATTGTGGCTCCTGTAAAATTTGTTAAAGTGTAATCACGCCATTGTTGTACCAAATGAGCGATATTATTTTATTGAAGTGACTAAATAAGTATGTCACCATGACAACGTCCATCGCTATCCCGTCGCACAAACAATAGTCGCAGTCAGTTTCGAGTTGTAATAATTTACTATTATTTATTCAAAAAATGCACTTATCAATATAAAAAGTACCCAGTAGCCGATTCTCAGACCCACTGAATATGCATATAAAATTTGGTAAAAATCAGTAAAGCCATTTCGGAGGAGTACGGGGACTAACATTGTGACACGAGAATTTTATATATAAGATAAAATTTTTGAAACTTTATTAAATTT
Organism: Polyommatus iphigenia; assembly: GCA_963422495.1. Taxonomy (NCBI): domain Eukaryota; kingdom Metazoa; phylum Arthropoda; class Insecta; order Lepidoptera; family Lycaenidae; genus Polyommatus; species Polyommatus iphigenia. The sequence continues at coordinate 39,168,042 of OY730183.1, read as the reverse complement.
CAAATAGATCTAAGCTATTAAATTTTTATAACTTACCACCCTTGTCATTATCATAATGGCTTGCATCAAACTGTGCATCCTCATTGGGAAGTTGAACGCTAGCAATGAGGAGATGATTCTGTTCATCTGATGTATGAGTTCCCAGTATCAATCTGCAAGACAATGAATTGTCAGTAAAGTGTGGACCGTGACTATACCCCCATCACTCAAGCTGTAGGTAAAGTGACTAGAGGCAAAGTGGCACTAAAGGTAACGTTACCTGTGCACAGAATAGTCTTTTCCTTCAGGCCTAGTTACATCTGGTAACCACTGTGCAGTCAGAGAGGGCCATTCCAAAGCGTGTGTCATGACCAAGTCGTAAAGGAAAGGTGTATTCTTCTTCCATATTTTATATTCCTCGTTAATGACCCTCTCTTCAACAGCATCGTCGAAGGTTTCTGAAAGTTGAAACGGAGGAATTTTGAATACAGAGAGACTTACATAGACACCACATTTAACCAAAAAGTCTACCGAAACCATTATGCCTTGCTTGTTAATTTTTGTTATCAATTTCTAACAATGATTAAAGCACTCACCTCCGTCACCCTTATCACCCATTTTTAGGTTTTATTTGGAATTTCTAGCGGATTTACAATAACTTCAACACAAAAAACTAGCCGGCCTGTAAAGGCGCCAAACAACAATCCTTTTCTAGCGTTCCTAGAGTACAATACACGAACTTCCGGTTACAAACAGTCACATTTGCGTAGTTATTATGAAATTATTAGGCCAACACTTTAAACTAATCGATAAAATCGGGTTTATAGTAATTTTAAATACAATGGTTTATAAGTTATTAGCTACAATAATAAAACTGCTATAAAAGATAGTTATTTGAAACCGGAAACAGTCTTCTTTTTCAAAAAAAAAATATCATATCGTAAGCCACAGACTATCGAGTATCGGTCACTATCAAAATACTATTTTTTTAAAGCAGTAAGGTAAATGACTAGTAGATTGGACAGTACCAGTCATTGGAAAAAGGACAAAAACACCATATATTTTATTAATGTTGCTTTAAAAATTTCCTGTTTTTAAAGTAAAAGAACGCCTGTTTTTAAAGAAAAACAGTCAGTTTTTAAAGCAACATTAATAAATATTATGGTGTTTTTGTGCTTTTTCCAATGACTAGTACTGTCCAATCTACTAGTCATTTACCCTATTCTTTTGCCAACGGCATGCCAAATCAATCGCCACATAAAAAAAAAGACGGGTTGCACTCCGGGAGTGCCGGCAGAAGTGAAAACTTAATTATTATTAACGTTGTGCATTTTTTTAACCCATTTTTTATGAAAATCGATTATTAAAAAATCGATTTTTTTAATTAATCGAAACCCTTACAATCGATTAAATTTTTAACCCATTTTTTATGAAAATCGATTTTTAAAAAGTCGATTTTTAGGGTTCCGTACCCAAAGGGTTAAAACGAGACTCTATTCATGAGACTTCGTTGTCTGTCCATCTGTCTGTCCGTCTGTCTGTCTCCAGGCTGTATCTCAAGAACCGCTATAGATAGATTTCTGAAATTTTCACAGATTGTGTATATTGGTTGCCGCTATAACAACAAATACTAAAAACCTACGAATAACAAAACTACAACAAAATAAAATTAATATTTAAAGGGGGCTCCCACACAACAAACGTGATTTTTTCGGCCTTTTTTCCTCTATATCAATAATAGCAACAGGTAGGCTCTTGATATTTTCACAAAGGCCTTAATTAAATGTCTACTTCAATATTTAAGAATAATAATAAAATAAAATAAAAATTTAAGGGAGGCTCCCATACAAAAAACACAATTTTTGGCCTATTTTTGCTCTATAACGGTACGGAACCCTTCGTGCGCGAGTCCGACTCGCACTTGGCCGATTTATTTAAATTAATCGAAACCCTTACAATAAATTCGAGTTCGAGTTCGAGTTCGACACAAAACACTTCTCTCCAACCGTCTTACGGTTTTTCCAAGGTTTTTCGATCAGCACGAGAATCTGACGCGAGTTTCACAGTTTTTACCCAGTATATAATATTATAAGTCTATGGTTTTTACCCATCCCACAAAAGTGCTCAACGCCGCTAAAGAAGTTTTCACTTCAAAAACACGCAGTGTCCATAGACTATAGAAACCTAAAGGCTAAATGACATTGACAATTTGTCAATGTCAATTGCATGGAAAATATGGCTGATGCAGCGACAGCACGTAGAGAGGCAAGGAGAAGAAAAATATTAGCTAATTCTCAAAATAGATTACAGTTAATATCAGGAAAAATCTGTGACGACCTTCCTAAAGGTGCGTACAATTATAATATATTCGTCTTGTAGTATGTCCACTGTTCGTTGACCTAACTTTTTTATCTATTCCAGATACACTACCAACCGTTGAAGCAAATCTTCTGCATGACAACCAAGCTGATAAGAATATCAGCAATGAGTTTAATTGTTTACTCGGCAATGGGTCTGTCACCCCGGAACCGTTTTCTTTAGATCCTCCCCTGATGGAAGGTGAATATGAAGTCGACGGAAATCAAGTAAACAATGACTTAGCAGGTTTTGCTTCTCAACGTGCTGAACCTAATCAGACAGAATCTTTTCGAGAGAAGTTCAGTGCTTACAGATACGACGTAGTGGTCTTGTCGTTGGTGATACAAATTCTACACAGTTATTCAGTCCTCACCCCCAGTAACACTTACTTCTTTTTGCCCCTAGTTTTGCATGTCATCTCAAAGTTTATATGGTATCCAAAACCGAACAATTTCAATTTTGCCAACGCACTACTACTTCTTCATGGTATATCTGCATCTAGAGTGCAGAGAATAATGAAGGTAACCCACTATATAAGTGAATTATGTCAAGATGCCTGTGTCTATCTTTTTTCCACCGTTTGTATAAATGCTGTGTGCTTATACAAGGAGCAAATTGTTAATTAGCTTGAAAACGACTGACCACTAATATGGTACATTCAGACTATGACAGAAGATCTAAGTTAAAATACAAATCAATTTTGTTACTGGTAAATAGCTGAACTAATAAAATAGCGAAACCCATATCAAAATTACCATTGGGTAGACTTAAGATCTTGTTTGAAATTTGTTTTACTGTAGTGATACAAAATAAGCAGTAAATTTCAGACACAAAAAACACCTTGTTATAGCCTGAATGGACACATACGGGTTAGGTCCATGTACAATAGTTTGATTGCTTGTGCCTTTAAGTGAGTGTGACATGTGTGAGTTTTAGTCACATATTGCCATGATAGTTTTAAAATATAGCAATAACTAGTTAATATGTTAAGTGTAACATAGTAACTTTCAAATATTTATTTCTCTGGAAACATTACGAAAAATTCCCAAAAGGCATTTGAAACAATTTTTTTACCTCTTAGTTACTCTGGTCCAAGGATATTGGAGGTTTATAATGTAGGTGTAAATATATTAACAACATACTGTGATGTGCAAACATTTTTGTAAAGTTACATTAACAATGATTCTTGGTTGTGTAATTTCTGAATATTACCCAGCATGAGTATATATTATTAATATTAAATAATATTCTAAATCTATTGCAGTAGATGTTTATTGTATTGTCTAATATTATAGAAAATATGTATAACACATTCACATTAACTTGACACATCACTGGAATGCAATAACAGCTGTGTTATATTATATTGTCTGTAATTTGTTTGATAATTGATGTCAACTCATTTGCTACTGTATACCAGTAAGAGCGGCCACATACATCAGTTTTCCTGATTCGATTTCCTGATCCGTTTTCCGAAACCGGGCCTCCGAAGGGCGGCCACATACATCACTTTTCCTGATTCGGGAACCGTATCACGAAAAAAACCGTATGGAAACTGATCGAATGTGTGTGACATGCAATTACTTTTGTATGAATTTACTACTTAATTCATGAAGCCCCAAGCGGCCACATCCGGCCGTGATAACAATGAAAAAGCTATTGTGTCTCGTTTTGCCACGACTGATGGGTTAAAGTTGAAGCTGTAAGTTTGTGGTCATTATATTATGCTGTTTTTCCAATTACAACATATTTTTTAAATGAAACCAAGCAAAATAATAATGTATGTGTAAATAATATTATAAGTTAATAATTGTAACACTTTTACAGATTTCTGGTAATGAATTACTGTTACAACATTTCTACTTATACTCTATTTAGATCGAATTTAATTTTTATTTAACAAAACATTCAACGAAATTGATGTATAGAATTCACGGTATCATTTCAAATCTATATAGCATTCTGTTTACAGAAAGAGTAAACTGAATTTGAACAGTGTAGTATGAAATTATGGGGTCCCATTTATAAATTTATGGCAGTTTGTGACTGAAAATTATTTTTATAAAAATCAATTGGCATTTATACTGTTACTTAAAGCTCGTAATATAGCTTTTATAAAACATTGCCATTTATAATATCTTGTCTATAGTCTTTATCTAGTAAAAGAGTATATTTGTATATATAATTTTACATTCTGAACGCATTTTATTTATCTAATAGTTCATAATATTGTTAATAGACATAAACTTTACATTCATATCTAAAACTCGTAAGTTTGAAGACACATGTTAACAATTTTTTTTTGTATAGCAGCAACTTGCAGTTATTTATGAAGATTCTGTTATAGAACATGGTGCATATTTACCAAGATATTTACTATCCCTATAACTAGTAAAAAGTTTTTTTTTTTATTAAAATATAATATTTATTTTATTAAGAGCAAGCAACTACTGATGGTAAGCAACTACCGTCGCCCATGGACACTCGCTACATCAGAAGAGCTGCAGGTGCGTTGCCGGCCATTTACACTGTATATGTATAATATAGACATTATTAGGTCAAACGTTGTAGTTAACCGATTCAATGCGGCGCACATTTTTGAAGACTTTCAGTCGTGGCGGCATACAATTTTCTCGTGACACGTTAGCCGTGTCATACGCCAGAGAAGTAGATGACACGGCTACCGTGTCACCCGCCACGTTCCAAAAGGTTTTTTTGGAACGTGGCGGGTGTTCGGGTGGTTGTTTTTTTTTCGCTTGTATTAACTTGATTTATTTGGTTGAGCCCAAATCATTGATGTTAACGAAAGGCTACATTGTTTTGAGTTGATTTCGAGTAGCTTTACTAAGTGTTAACCTGAAAATGGCAGGTAATCTATTTTTTTATTCAGATGTTGCAAACCTTTTGTAGGTTTCAAAGTAAGAAAAAAATTGAGGGAGATACAATCGTTTTCCAAATGACACGGCTCACGTGTCATACGCCACACGTTAAAAACATGTATGACACGGCTCCCGTGTCATCCGCACTGAATCGGTTAAGCAATGTTTGACCTTGTCTGATATGTTCTTGATAGAAAGGGATAAAACATTATTTAACTACACACTGTGTGTTTCCATTAGTAAGAGAGTTATAATTTTAGTAAAATACTAGCCTTATCTGCCTTTTTACCTTCATTTTAAATATATAAATATTATCAGAGACCAGCCATACAATATTATGTAGATGAAGTAAATATGTACTATGATTTTTTTTGGTATATAAAGATGTTAGATGCATCTGAACTTTGATTATCTGAAGCTTAAATATACTGGACAGTGTACCAAAGATTCAGTTAATTACTTACGTTAGTTGTTTGTTTTTTTTTTCAATATCTGTAGCCATTACTTCTAGCACAACAGTTTTTATTTGGAATTGTATATGGTTTCTTAAGGAAACTTAATTTAACTGTTATCTGTCTCATTATGTACATAGGTCAATGAAATATCATAAAATATAGTATTATTTTAATAATAATTATTTTTTAACAATGTTTTGAAATAAAATGGTTAAATGGTTCTCTTGTTTTTTATTATTTTTGACCGACTTCCAAAAAGGAGGAGGTAATATGTTCGGCTGTATGTATCTTTTTTTTCACAAAATCCATTACCAAGGTACAAAATTTTATGAACTTACTGTAGAGGGTTTATTTCATGTATTTTACTATGTTCCATAGCTTGTTATTACCTGAAGATAAACAAATAAAATTGTAATACCTAGAATCTACATACATTAAAAATACAGATGTAGTTGTGTGTTATAAGTTATGCACATAATATAATATGTAGGTGCTACTAGATAATTATTACTGGCAAATAATATAGGTAATGATGGTAAAAATAATCAAAATAATATCTTAAGACTTGACTGGATAAATAATACGCCACAGCCATGCCGACTATCAAGATACTTTGGCTAGGTTGAACAATATTATAATATAAGTAATTTAAATAAAATTATTATATCAATTAAGCATGATTTATAATATGAAAGGGAATTAATATTAAAAACAAAGGAAGCAATAAAACGAAAAATAATAAACAGCATCGCATTTATTCGTCTTATAACTACACTATGGAAATGATGAAATGTACAGTGATAACTAGCCGATGGGAACAAAGCAGACCTAAAGTTTAAAGAAACTCTTAATACTATTGAAAATAGTCTTACTATCATCTGGTTTTGGCGAGGTATTTGCTGGTTTCTCTGACTTTGGAGTCTTTTCACTCGTGCTCTGATGTTTAACTGATGTCTGGTCGATATTTTCTTGCAGTCTACATTTCTCATTAGACAATTTGTCATCTTTCAAGCTTGTGTTTGTATCAGTTGGATCATCAGAGCACCCGAGTCCCTATTGTTCTTTAACGGTCTTCGACTTCTTTGGCTTGGAAAATTTTTCTCTTACCAAATCCCCGCGCCCAATTGATATCATCTTAACTTCCCATGCTTCTATCTCTTTCCTGCAATGTAAATTAATAAAAAGTTAATGAAACTATAACAAGAGGAGCCAAAGCTAGGATAAAAATATGTTACTATTAGTTTAATCATGAAGTAAGTCTGATTAGTCTCATGCCGACCACCGCGCACTGTTGGCGCTGATGGCCCGAGATGTATGAAATTCTAGAGAGCAGTTTTGAATAACGCGTAGAGGTCACATTTCGGTGTCGGCGCCGACGGTCAGCGAGCCCTCATGATTAACTGTTAAAATATAGATGTTTTGGTTTTTCAATTTTCCAACACTTTTGGAGTACATTCAGTGCATTTGAGCATAGAAACTAATCAATTTAGTTATCAAAACTCACTGATGCCTGCTAAGCATTGTTTTAAAAATGTAATGGTCTTTCTTTCATTGGTACAAAGCTCAAAGAGTAAAATAGATAGCATAATGTTTCAATCCATGAATCATCAACTTGCACAGGCATCAGTGAAACCGGCATCAATTGAAGACATGAGCGGAAAAAGCAGGTAAGTAACAGTTAAAAAATTGCAGTTTTTGCGTTTTTTGAGACTTTAGGGCCGCACACTGGTCCCAAAGTAAAATAAATGGGACATTAAGAATTTTCGGATCGAAGGTCAACGGATCAGGCTGATTTTTTTTTGTAGACAGCTGATGCAATTACAAGTCACTTTTATAGATGTCGTTTTTTTCAAATATGCCGTATCTACAGAGATAAAAAATAATTTAAAAAAATTTGTATGGACGAAATCATAATTTTGTCATTTTAATCCAAGATTCAAACGTATTCAAAATAAATCATAGCACAGCTTATAGAGGGACTCTTGTCGTACATTTTTGTCATAGACACTCAACTGCGATTTTTGCGCCTTTTAGAGCTACAGGCACTTTAATTTTTTTTGTCAGCGGATGAGGCTGATTTTTTTTTTGTAGCATCTGATGCAATTACAAGTTACTTTTATAGATGTTGTTTTTTTCAAATATGCCTTATCTACAGAGGAAAAAAATATAAACTATTTTTTGTATGGACGAAATCATAATTTTGTCATTTTATTCCAAGATTCAAACGTATTCAAAATAAATCATTGCACAGTTTTGTTATAGACACTTAACTGCGATTTTTGTGCCTTTCGGAGCTACAGGTACTTTAATTTTTATTGTTTTGTATAATTCATTTCTGAGTATTTCATATAGTTTTTAATAAATATTGTTAAGGATAGACAAATAATAATGTTTTCTTTATTGACAAGTAACTCTTTCTAATGTCTTATTCATAAAAAAGCCTATATATACTAAAACTAAACAAATTAAAGTAGAAATCTCAAAACATGTAAGTACAGGTAAATTATTTTATGACTCATCCAGTTTGCAAATTTTGTTTGGTAATGACTCATTGCCTAATTAGTAAATACCTCTATACTTGGAATTTGTGCTCTGTTTTGTTATTCAGCGCTAGCGAACGCTTCGAAAACGCTAAATAATATATAGGCACATAGATTGCAATTCAAATTTTCCCTTCGTACTTTTACGGGCTTAGGACCGTCAAAATACAAACTTGTATGATTATATAGGTTTGTTTGTTTGTACATGTAAATTATTCCTTCGATCGTGGAAAAACGAGACACAATAAGGCTATTGTGAAAACCGATCATGAAAGCCTCATATTACTTCAAGTAGTGGGGGTAATTAGACAATGAGTTATAAAAAAATGCTTGCAATACGGATGACTCACGCAATAATCCTTCGAGCCCCAAGCGGTCGCATGCGACCGCGATTACAATAGTAAGGCTTCTATTGTTATCGCGGTCGCATGCGACCGCTTGGGGCTCGAAGCCCGGGCCTTTCTATTGTTATGCGACCGCGATAACAATAGTAAGGCTTCTATTGTTATCGCGGTCGAATGCGACCGCTTGGGGCTCGAAGGATTATTGCTCATTGTCTAATTACCCCCACTACTTGAAGTAATATGAGGCTTTCATGATCGGTTTTCACAATAGCCTTATTGTGTCTCGTTTTTCTACGATCGAAGGAATAATTTACATGTACAAACACGTTTTGAGATTTCCACTATTGTTAATACATTACCTATAATTATAATCATACAAGTTTGTATTTTGACGGTCCTAAGCCCGTAAAAGTACTCGGAAGGGAAAATTTGAATTGCAATCTATGTGCCTATTTATTATTTAGCGTTTTCGAAGCGTTCGCTAGCTCTGAATAACAAAGCAGAGCACAAATTCCAAGTATAGAGGTAATTACCAATTAGGCAATGAGTCATTACCAAACAATGTTTGCAAACTGGATGAGTCATAAAATAATTTACCTGTACGTACATGTTTTGAGATTTCTACTATAATTTGTTTAGTTTTAGTATATATAGGCTTTTTTATGAATAAGACATTAGAAAGAGTTACTTGTCAATAAAGAAAACATTATTATTTGTCTATCCTTAACAATATTTATTAAAAACTATATGAAATACTCAGAAATGAATTATACAAAACAATAAAAATTAAAGTACCTGTAGCTCCTAAAGGCACAAAAATCGCAGTTAAGTGTCTATAACAAAACTGTGCAATGATTTATTTTGAATAATTTTGAATCTTGGAAGAAAATTACAAAATTATGATTTCGTCCATACAAAAAATAATTCATATTTTTTTTTCTCTGTAGATAAGGCATATTTGAAAAAAACAACATCTATAAAAGTAACTTGTAATTGCATCAGATGCCTCATCCACTGACAAAAAAAATTAAAGTGCCTGTAGCTCTAAAAGGCGCAAAAATCGCAGTTGAGTGTCTATGACAAAAATGTACGACAAGACGTATTCAAAATAAATCATAGCACAGCTTATAGAGGGATCTATAAGCTGTGCTATGATTTATTTTGAATACATTTGAATCTTGGATTAAAATGACAAAATTATGATTTCGTCCATACAAATTTTTTTAAATTATTTTTTATCTCTGCATATACGGCATATTTGAAAAAAACGACATCTATAAAAGTGACTTGTAATTGCATCAGCTGTCTACAAAAAAAAAAATCAGCCTGATCCGTTGACCTTCGATCCGAAAATTTCTTAATGTCCCATTTATTTTACTTTGGGACCAGTGTGGGCCGGGAAAATGATTCGAAATTAAAAAATCTGGATTTTATGTATGGCAAGATGATGAAGTAAGTTACAACATTAATTGTTCAAATTTTATGGGAAAATATAAGTATTTGTGCTTATGTTATAAAATATTAGTTATGTGGTTTTTCCATTCACGTGTTTAATCCTTTGATCGCGGATTCTTGGAAATGCTATTGTATTCTATTGTTGTCGCGATCACCGGTGCTCTTATGAGGCTTGAAGGATTAATTAATAATCAAGACGTGAGTGGAAGAAGAAGTAAGTAACATGAAAAAACTTCCCGTTTTTTTGCTTAAATGGAGGCTTTAGGGCCGGAAAAAATATTTGAAATTGAAAAACTATGGATTATATGTGTAGCCAGATACATTAGCTAGGCTATGAAGTAGATAAGTTACAAGTTTTATTAAAATAATTAGGGAAAAAATTAGTTATTGTCCAAATGTTACGAAATGTTACTTGTTCGATTCTTCCACTCACGTATTCTTATCAAACTTACTTATATTTATTCATTAGTTCTTGGGCTTGCTTCTCAAATTTCTGCCGCTCATTAACCGACAGTTTTTGCCAATCTGCTTTGACTTTCTCCTGGTACTCCTTGATGTTGTTACCCTGGAGGGTATCCTTTCTGGATTGCATGAATAGAAAATATGAGGACATAGGTTTTTTCGGCCGTCCCATTTCTTTGAATTCCTGTAAATTGCAAGATGAAGCTGATTAGCCGGCCAAAATAGCCTGCAGGACTAGACTATGTTTAACATTGTGAAAACTCCTATGATTTAAAAGTAAATCTTCATAATCATCAACATATTGATTAAAAAATAAAATATATTACATAGAATATTTATTGGGTTTTTTTTTTCTTTACTCATTGAAAAAGTGAGTAAAGAAAAAAATGTGAAAAGTTATAGAAATTTTGTGTGACAATATACTATTTGTACTTCAGTCCCGTGGACTTTTCACTACATGATGTATATTTTGAAAAGACGTGTAAACTTACTGCTTTCAATTTTCGTTTTTCCCTGGCGGCGGTTATTTCTTCTTTTACTCTTTTGATCTCCTCCTTTTGGTCTTCACTCAGGGAACTTTCATACAGCTTTTTTATTTTTTTGTAGTCCTCCATGTCTTTCTCATACTCTTTGACCATCTGGGATTTTGTCTTAAAAAAACATTTTTATATTATTTTTTGATAAGTACTATATTATAATTTGCTCTTAGCTAAAAGATTTTATTGGCTTATTGACTTACTTCTGCATCCAACTCTTGCCAATGCTTTGAGCTCCAAGTTATAGCTTCTTTAGAAGTCATTCCTGGATTTTTCGCCAGCAATGCAGGCCTCATTTGTGCCATGAACTTAAAAAACGGTGTTAGAGGCCTTTTTGGTTTATCGATACCAAGAATTTGCTCAGCTGACTTACGTGTGTAGTTGCATACTTGTGTTAAATTAAACGGATTTGTTCTGTAAATAAGCGAGTGTATTGTTATGACTTATGAAAAACCAGTAACATTCAACTTTGTACAAATTATAGCTAAAGCAAATCTTATATCAACAACAAACAGAAAGCGTCATAACCTCAATACCTTTTATGTAAAACATTCTTGTAAGATCCTATAAAAATATTACTTAAACGATAAACATGATTAAAAGGGGACATCTTCTCTCACAATTATAGCTTCTTTTAAATTTTTTTCATTAAAATTATATGTACTTTTACAACTTTTTTACAAAGAACCAAGAGAAGAGAGCCAGTGTTGCCAACTCTTCAAAGCATTTTTCCCCTAAAGCAACTTCAAAACCCACTAAATTTCAACCAAAACTCCCCAAAAAAATCAAAAAATTTAAAATTACTTGGGGTGTGTTCTACTAAGCGCTCCAAACGCTAAAATACGCCTTCAGCTGGTTTAAACTTTAAATGGTGATCGCGATCGTTTCGACCACGGTAAAAACGAAAAAAAAGGCAGTCAATTATTTATTTAAAATTTAACTGACAAAAGTTACAAATTACAATATATTTTTATATTGTAGGAATAAAAAAACAATTCAACATTCCAGAAAACGAAGAATCAGTAAGCATTTATTATTAAAATGTTAATTTTAATAATAAATTCTTTTTTAAATAAAATAAATATATTTTTTATTTTAAAAATATTATTAAATTCAACGGTTAAACTATAGAGACATGTGCTTTGTGCGGCAGTTCCATCTAGTATCTGCTTTTGCAGTAATTTATTCTTTATAAAATTTATTTAAATCGATACCAAACGCTAAGGTTGTTTTTTAAAAAAATATCCATTCTTCAAAAATTTTACCCCCAAAAATATCCCCAAGATATTTTACCCCCTAAAAAACCCACTTAATTTATTTTTTCCCAATAAGTTTAGTGGGAAATCCCCATAGTTGGCAACACTGAAGAGAGCGAGCAAAATTTAATTTGGAAAACATCAATGCAGTGCTGCCAACTATTCAAAACATTTTCCCCCTAAAGCAACTTCAAAACCCACTAAATTTCAACTAAAACTCCCCAAAAAATCAAAATATTTAAAATTACTTGGGGTGTGTTCTACTAAGCGCTCAAAACGCCGACCTTCAACAGGCCAAACAAACAAGCAGGCCAGCAGTTTTAAAATACTACAATCTTTTTTTTCATTACATACAACGACAGCAAAATATATAATAATCTGTCAGCTGGTACAACTTATAGACTATACTCTATATTAGAGACATGTGCTTTGTGCGGCAGTTCCATCTAAAAGGTGGCTTTCGGATCTTTGCCGCGAGCGACCGCGACCGGTAAAAAATAAAAATTTTAATAAAATGCTACTCAGGTATGACATAGAAAATAGGTATCATTTTCTACTGACATTTGCGTGACGATACCCATGCTGCCGCCGGCGCGGGCGTAAAAGCTAGTGGTAGAGTAAAATGAAACCTATAGCCAAGGTCAGTGTTTCCCAAACTTGTCGGGACCGCAACCCATCTACAAGAAAGTTTAAAGTTCGCGGCCCACCTTCTGTCATGAAGACAAAAAAGCAGCGGTATGTTGCTGCCGCAGCATTTACCCGTTAATTATTCTTATCGTAGTTCATCAGTCTGTAGTCACCACCATAATATCATCATCGTCAGCATTCAGCCTTACTTACCTAGTACCTACTTACAATTATTACGTTTGCGTTCGAATGCCCCTCCCCCGTCCCGCACGCACCCACGACGACGAACGATCGAATAAAATGACAATCGTCCTATAGTTTCAGGGCCCACCCAAAATCTACTCGCAACCCACTAGTGGGTCGCGACCCACACTTTGGGAAATACTGGCCTAGGTCATAAAGTGGCATTTCGTTGGAATTTTCGTCCATCGCGGTCGCTCGCGGTAAAGATCCGAAAGCCACTTTAAGGTTAACTACGTTCCACAAAATTATCAATGACGTCATTATTTTTGCTTATAAATGCAATTTTCAAAATGACCTTGATTAAAGATGGATCGAAACTCGAAGTGGACTTTTTTACATAATATTATGCAAAATTTTCTAAAAATGATTCCTAGCTAGATTGATTTATCGCCCCCGAAACCCCTATATACTAAATTTCATGAAAATCGTTGGAGCCGATTCCGAGATTTAAATTATAATTCCAATTTCCAATTAGTGCAGTTGCCAGAGGTTTTAACCTCCGAAACTTGTAATAGTGAATGGATTTTTGTTTTCGAGGTGTCATTTTCTTTTTTACACTAAGGGAAAGGCACTAATGCTAGACATGGAACTAATAGATGACACTTACGACAAAAATACCATAAAAATAAGAATTACTCTAATTATTTCTCAACACTGTAAATTTTATAAGCTTCTTAAGCTATCTGTTGATGTGAAAAAATATATTAGGGACGCCTTCGGGAACAAAATTTTAAAATGGGATCCCCCCTACCATGAGCTCTTATAGCAGTATTACTTTAATATTACTTTCAGATTTCGCACAAACAAAAAACATAGCTATGTTTATATAAATAGAGATCATGTTTGTTTATGCGAAATTCAAAAGTAATATTAAAGTAATACTGCTATAAGAGCTCATGGTAGGGGGGCAGTTTTCGTAAATAATGTGACCGCGTCAACAGGCGCTCGGCATTTTCTTAGCAAATAGGTTAAGGAAGGCGAAATTTTGCACGTAAGTTTTGAATACATTTATTTGATTTTTTGTAATTTCTATTGATTTCATTGGATTAATGGTCATGTTGTATACACTAATTAATGTTTATTTATGATTTTTTATCCATTTTCCCTAACAATATAAGGGTGTCTACTTGAAAATGTAAAAAACCTAATAGATGACATGGATCTCATCTTTTAGTTTTGCAATACATACTACAGTTATTTTGTAGTTTATTTTACTGCAAATATCATCACTATTCTCTGAAAATATAATTCTATTAACAAACTAACAACTTATAACTACTGTACCTAAAAATGGACATGGTGTCTAATATTAGACCTTGTTCTGATCTAAAAATCGATTGCTTTAATTTTTTAGCAGTAAAAAGAAGAAAAAGGAGAGCAGAGAAAAAAAGAAGAAAAAAGAAGAGGCAAGAGAAACATAGAGACTAAAGACTAAAAATAAATTTGCTAGGAAAAAAATATGACAAAATAAAAATAAACGGAAATATAGTTTCAGCATGGAAGAAGAATGGATAGAATCTAGAGATAACGTGGATAATATTTCTGATGCCTGTAGTTATTATGATGAAGTAAATGAAATCTTTTGAAAAACGGCAAATAAAGACGGTCTAATAATATGAAAAATGTAAAATGTAATTTAATGTTCTATGTCAACTATTAGTTCATATTGGTGTCTACTATTAGTGATGTTCGTTTTTTGTGATGTTATCTATTAGCTCTTATGACTAAGTTTACAAAAAGACCAACAATATATTTTTTATTGATTTGTCAGAGAATAATTATAATAGTTTTATTTTGTAAGAGTTACTGAAGACATGGAAGAAGTTATCAATCCTTTATTTTCATAAATGTATATTTTATAACATTCAAATGTTTCATGTTTCCTTATAGTGTCTGCCATTAGTGCTTCTCCCTTATTACCAACTAATGTATATTCTGTGCTACAACTTGCAAAGTTTACCAAAAATGTTTTTGTGCTTTTAATTTTTTAGTTACTTAATTAAAAATTATTATTTCAGCATATAAAACCGGTCCAGAAAAAAATTTTTTCTTGTTCCTGTTATTTAATGACTCTTATCCGATTGTTTACGTTGAAAATTAACCAAATACACAATTTTCTTGAACTCCAGGGCGAATATTTGAGAGAGACAAAATTCATGTCTTTGAAGTTGGGTCCAAAATGCCTTCGTAAATTTGATGTAACATTACACATTTCAATGTCTCATTAACTTACGAAAATGCTGCTAAAACTATTTTAAAGTTGAGTTAATATTTCAAAAGTTATTATAAAAAAAGGACCAAATTGTGAAATTTTTGCGTGTCGTTTCGATACTGCCGCTTACAATTTATTATTTATAAAAATAAATAAGCTAGAAAGGATTAAAAACTTAATGTTAATTTGAAGATAAAGAACTAATAAACTATTCGATACCAACAAATAACACATCAACTTACATTAAATAACTAAAAATTCTATTTTTAAAATGTTCATAAAATTCGCGTCATTGTCCTACGCATTGTTTGTTTTGAATGCCTTGCCGATATACTCTACGTGACGGGTTGAAACCTATTTTGCGATAAAATCTGCTGGCTCACTTTATTTGATCGCAGTGCTTTGGTGTGGATAGAGGTCTTCGTTTTATGAAGGTGAGTCTTTGAAATACGTTCTACAAAAATTTCCAAATTAGACGTCATTTACCTTTCTCGATGTGTGCCAACATTTGTCTGTTTTTCACTACTTTTTTTTATACCAAGTTATAAAGGCCCGCAACATTTCTAAGTTCTTAATAATTTTCTTAGTTTTCTTTATATCAATACTTAATTATTAAAAGAATTTAGTGAATCCGTCATTTTCCTGAACGTCATTTTCCTGAACAGCCCTAAAAGCATAATGACGATCATTCAGAATAATGACCAAATCTGTAACTGTATTTCTGGAAAACAGGAATAAATATATCGAATCGATGCAATGTCGATATTATAATTAGGTAATTATTTGACACCTTTTCGAAAAGTAGTAGTAGAATAGTAAGAAAAGTAGTAAAAATGTTATCTATACTTCAATATTATAAAGCAGGAGAGGTTGTTTGTTTGTTTGAACGCGCTAATCTCAGGAACTACTGGTCCGATTTGAAAAATTCTTTCAGTGTTAGATAGTCCATTTATCGAGGAAGGCTATAGGCAATATTTTATCACGCTAAGAATAATAGGAGCGAAGAAATAGAGGAAAATGTGGAAAAAAAGGAGAGAAATTATTTAAAAGGGCTTATTTGAACGCGCTAATTTCAGGAACTACTGGTCCGATTTAAAAAATTATTTCAGTGTTAGTCCATTTATCGAGGAAGGCTATAAGGAATATTTTATCACGCCAAGAATAATAGGAGCCAAGAAATAGAGGAAAATTTGGAAAAAACGGGGGGAAATTATTTGAAAGAGGGCTTATTTGAACACACTAATCTCAGAAACTACTGGTCCAATTTGAAAAATTCTTTCAGTGTTAGATAGCCCATTTATTGAGAAAGGCTATAGGCTATAATTTTTTACGCTAAGACTAATAGGAGCTAAGAAATAGAGGAAAATATGGAAAAAAACGGGGGAAATTATTTGAAAAGGCTCATCTCACGAGCTACTGGAACAATTTTTCTGTTATTTGGTACAGATAACTGATAAGAATTAAGAAATTGACCACGTGAAGGATCATACGCTATTTTTGTGGACTAATTTGTCTGTGAAATATCTAATTTACGCGAGCGAAGCCGCGCGGAACGTTTGGTAATAAAATATTATTTGAGAAATAATAAACATCAGAATTATTATTTAACAGGTGTACATTTTTTATTGCAGGTGACTCGAAAAGGTAGAATATTTTTTTTAAAGGTAGGTTTTGGTATTAGCTATATTTTAGGGACTACATTTTTATAATAAATCAATACTTTTACTAACATACAAGTTTTATTGAAAATCCTATTTTTTACTTATAATAATAATAATAACCCCCACACCGGTTTCGGTGACGGTGGCTGGTTTCATTGAAACCAGGCAAGTTACGCAGGAGTAATTTTATAGCGCCCAAGTGTGTGCGCAGTACACATGAGAATAAGAATAAGAATAAGAATGGATTTATTTTTAGCATCACACAATACATTATAATATAAGTCAATAGTACAGTTCGCAGTATTAAAATTAATTTACTTTAATGCTGTGTGACGCCAAAAATTGGCACCAGCTCAGCAAACGCAGCAAGCAAGCCCGCTGCACTGATATTCTGCTGAGGCCAATGAGTGGCTTCACAACGCAACTAAACTAAACACAAGATTTACGGAAAAAAAACAAATAATAAAAGTGACAAGAACTAATTAACTAACTAATTAATACAACAATTAACTACCTACAAATTATATATACATACATACATATTTTCAATCTACAGACCGAGTACAGGTGTTGTTGTCTTTAACTGTGAAAAGAGAGAGAAAAAAAAAATACAAATTTGACAGATGGTAAAAAAATAATAAAATGAAATAAAACTTTGGAGTTTTGGCGGGCATGTGAAAGAGTGCTGTTGTGTTTTTGTATTATTTTCCTTAAATTGTGTTAGCTGGGTTTTAAATGTGTAATATTGGTAGAATATTAACCATTAGATATTCGTGTTCATACACAAGTGTAGGAAAGTGATGTAATATCCAGAAACGTGCTATTTTGTGTTCCCTCCAAAACTCCATCGAAAGTTTCAGTAAAGCGTCTACCACTTCACTGAATCGACCGACTTGACTCCTGTGACTGTATTGACTTTTACTTAGACTTTGACTAGACTTTAGACCTGACGATACATGAAAACAATGATGAAAATTATAATAGGAGGAATATGGTTTTCCCGCCATATTCCTTACCTTTTTACCTTGTCTGTGGCACAACATACACATCCTTTGTGTCAAGTTGCCAAAAAAGAAGAAAAAAAATAAAACTTAGAATGGTGGTTTGACGTCTGCGTTACTAAAACGTGGTTTCTGACGTGGCAATAATAGAAAATCTAACTAGCAATACATGAAATAAATAAACAAATTACGTGTAAATTTATAAATGAAAGGTCTTGAGTAGTTCCAAGTGAAGTGGTTATATGTACAGGACACCGAAAAACGCAACTGGCCATTATGGGATATTGTTATGTGCCTGACGCCGTTCGACAACCTTCACTACAAGCCATTGGTGCATACACCTCAGGTATTTACCATTGTACGTTGAATTGAAAGTAGGTGACGTCTGTAATGTAAACTAAAGGTTTTTTTGGTTTTCAGCGCCCGGAGAGGAGGTGGAAGGTTGTTCCAACAGCGAGAGGCCGCATACTTAAAAGAACCTCGAAAAGTGGCCGTCCTATGCTGTGGTGTCAGGATACGGTACCGGGAGGCTCTAGTACGAGTGTTAACTTCACTTGCCCAGGATAACTTCTCATACAAATAGGAAGGAGTTTGGGTGCTTATGATGTCAAAAAGGAGTACAGCGAAATGAAGTTTTCTGCGTGCTTTCATCTTAAGGAGGTTAGCATTATTAATGAAAGGTGTAACATGGGCACGAGGAGGAACAGTAAAGCAGAAACGCACACACGCGTTCTGGACTCTTTGGACAAGTTTCTCTGTTCTGGCCAACAGATTATTACCTATGACAGTGTCTGCATAGTTCAGCTTCGACAGTACTAATGTCTCGCATAGCCTAATTCTGAGCTCCTCAGACAGGTAAGGCCGGTATCTGTACAGCATTTTGAGCCGGTAAAAACAGCCCCTTGTAACCTCCAACATGTGTTGCTCAAATGTAAGGTGCGAGTCAATTACTACTCCCAAATTACGAGCTGTACCCACCCGCTCAATCCCCTGTCCAGAGACCATAACAGTTGGATGCTTAGCCAAGATGTCACCAACCTGTTTTTTTGAGCCCAGAACTATAAACTTAGATTTTATTGGATTTAAGACTAGCCCACTAGAGTTGGACCATTCTGCGATACGTTGAAGGTCCTCATTTAGTTTTTTTAAGGCTACAAGGATGTCCTTTGGAAAAAAACTGATGTAGATTTGGGTGTCGTCTGCGTACATGTGGTACCTACAGTGAGCTATGTTTTTGGATAGGTCGGCACTAAAAAGTATGAAGAGTAATGGGCCTAGGATTGATCCCTGCGGAACTCCTCTTGGAACATCACGACATTCTGAGTATACCTTGCTGCCATTGCTGTCAGTTATTTCTACCTTTTGTAATCTATTAGTCAGGTAGCTGCGGAACCAATCGATCACTGAGGGCTCAAAACCATAGTAAGACAGCTTAGATAGGAGAAGGGGAATACTAATTGTTTCAAACGCCCTGGAGTAGTCTAGCAAGACTAAGATGGTGCCCATGCCTTGGTCTTGAGCAGTGATGATATTGTCCAGAACGTCCAATAAAGCTGTCACAGTGCTGTGCTTACGTCGAAAACCAGACTGATACTTCGGTAAAATTTGGTTAGTCTCAAGATAGTTCATGACTTGGTTGTATACTGCCTTTTCTACTATTTTTGACAGGCAGGGCAAAATGCTAATTGGGCGGAGATCTTGGGGTGACGAAGGATTGGGACTTTTAGGGATAGGTTTAATCAAAGCGGTTTTCCAGGTCGAGGGAAATGTAGAGGATTGCAAGGACTTATTCACAATGTAGGTGATAGTTTTCAAGGTATTAGGAAGTGTTAAGTTTAGCATCTGCAATGAAATGTTATCTGTACCAGTGGCATTGGACTTGATACTTTGAATGATTTTTAAAACTGCATTTTCAGTTACAGGAGCAAAACAAAATTTGGAATTACTAGCCGAATGAGACTCAAAGTATGATTGTAGAGAAGAGCGTTCTAAAGGTTGTCTAGGAATATTAAGAAAGTGTTGATTAAGAGTATTAGGATCATTGCACAAGTTGGGTAAAAAATTATCATTAGTTTTAGTTAAGTTTAAATTATTTTTAATATTTTTCCACAAAACTTTTGGTTTGTAAATATTACTGTTAATATTTTTATTAAAATAAGCACGCTTTTCACAGTGTATGGCTGAAATAACTAAAGATTTTAAGTCTTTATAAGCTTTTTTGTGGACAGTATTTTTTGTTGCCTTCCATTTTTTAAAACTACTATCTCTTAATTCCATCATTTTCTTTACAGTATCAGTTAGCCATGGTGTAGATTGCCTTTTAATTTTAACTTGTTTTAAGGGAGCATGCAGGTCAAAAAGTAAGGTGATCAGTCTGTTGAATTCTGTAACTATCTCATCTATATCATTCATACCTTCCAAGTATCCCCAATCAATTCTTTCTAGATCTTGATTAAAAACGTCCAACAGAATGTCCTTGAATGGTCTATAAGAGCTAATAAAAGGCGAAAACTTAGGCTTCTTGAAGCTGAACTGTGCTGTGACAACTGCGTGATTTCCCAGATCAGGTATGTGACTGACCATTACAGTACGTGCCTCTGCATTAGTAAAAACAACGTCAATTAGGGATTCTGAGTGATCTGTAAAATGTGTAGGTTCAGTAACAACTTGTTCAATGTGTAGAGAGTCCAAGAACTGTGAGAGCAGTTTAGATTTACCGTCTAACGTGTGAAGCATATTGATGTTAAAATCCCCTAATAATATGATATGATCATACATCGCAAGAGAGCACCAGGATTGTGTTATAGCATCAATAAACAGGCTAGCATCCATCCATGGTGGTCTATATGCGGTGCCCACTGCAATTTTATGTTTATTTATTGTGAGGCTAAGCCACATTTGCTCCACGGAAGGCGTTTCAGGATTGGGAATCAGTCGCGCATTAATACCTTGCCTGATAAAAAACCCAACACCACCTCCACGACCATCCCTTATGTTAGAAGGTCGTGGACGATGACGAAGACGATACCCAGGGACTATTGGCGCTCTGCCATCTTCCCCCTGCCTTAGCCAGGTTTCGTTTATGGCCATAATATCTACCGATAGACGGTCCATCATGGCAATAAATTCATCATGCTTGGTTCCCAATGATCCTGCATTAAAAAGGCCTACTGTGAACAATTTGTTATTCTTAATTACCATTTAAAATAAGAAAAGTATATATACAATAAGTATAGTAATAATATTAGAGGGTATATAATTATAAAAATATGTGACAAGATTATATTTATTAGGTATTTTTATAAAAGTATAGATGTGAAATAATAATGTAAATAGGAATATCATAAAGTTTACTTGTTGTATATAAAATAGTATAAGATTATAAGTGTTCAATGCATGCAGTATAATTACATTAATAAAATAATATATAAGTAAAATATATAAAGTAGCATTAATGTTAACCCTACACATCTTTAAACCACCAGACCTCAAAACAAACCACATTCTAAAGTAAAAGTTACAATCTAGTATATAAAAAGTAAAACCTAAAAAATAATTTATTACAGAATTATACGTCTGAACCAAAGACACGAGTAAAGTCCGAGTCTGAACGAAACTGATGGACCGGACTCCCATCCGCCTGTCTAGCACAGATGCGCCCACGTCTCGTCCAGCAGTAGCGCCATTTCTTCTCGCTGCACGCCTCGCGTACCCGCCGATACAACAGGCGGTTGTGACGGGTGAGGCGCTCGTTAACAAAAACGCGCGCACCGCCATCCGTGGTGAGGCCACGACGTGTGCGGGCCGCCTTCAGCAGCTCATCCCTGAGGTCGCGACGAGCCAGGCGCACCACCACACGGCGCGGGCGCCCGCCCTGGGCCGGCGGCACTCCCACGCGCTCCGCAAACACCACGTCACGCGCCTCCAGGGCCACACCCAGGCGCGTCGCCAGCACCGAGACTGTATGCGTCACATTCTCGCCTTTCTCCTCCGGCAAGTGTCCGATGTCGAGATCCGCAAGGAGCGCATCTTGATCTCGCTCGTTCAGGTCAAGTTTTAGCTCGGCCACGGTGCACTCCAGCTTACTAATCTTTTCCGTGCCCGCACCGCCGATGCCGCCCTGCTCCAGCGCGTCGAGTCTCTTTTCGGCGCTGGTCAACCGTGAGTTCAAGTCGGTTATAGTTTCACGCAGCAGCGCCATCTCTTGACGACAGCCGCGAAGCTCGGTGACGAGATCAGCAAACTCACGTCGAAACACCGCCAGGTTGTTGAGACTATCATCCGAGCCTTCTGAAGCCGATCTGATGCGATCCTGGGGCGAGCAGCTAGTTTGTCGGTCTACGACATCAGCCAGAGTGGAAAGTCCAGGGTCCGCAACAAGGCCTCTGACCGGCGTATGGTCGCCACGTCTGTCATTCTTTTTACAATTCGGACAGACCCAGTCCACTCCTACGTTCGCCTTTGCTGGTAAGGCTAGACACCCTTTGTGATACTTGGTATTACAGGCGTTACAAGCAACTACCGTAATCGTAGACTTCCCCAAAGACCTCTCGCAGCCGCCGCATATTTTAGATGTTTTATCCATCGCTTCTGTATAGTGCGAAAAGCTGCTAAAGGTTCACAACTACTTCGATAGGTGGCGCTGCACAAATCGATGAGACGTCTTGTAGCCAACTAGTGATCGATGTGATACCGGCACTCGACGCTAGATGTCGCTCCCAGTCTCGAAAAACGGCAATTACGATGATTTGTGATTGCAAAAATACTACCCTCACTGTGTGTGTAAATGTACGTACGTGCTGTGACGAAAAACTGATTTACAAGGAGATGCGCGCTTGTACAGCCTCACAAACACTCACACAACGGCAACGGAATATTACGATCACAATTCACAACACCAACTGAATATAGACGAGTTTTTACTACTATAAACGAGTAAAAATACGGACAGGTAATTAAGTTGCTTTGACGTTTGTGACGTCACTCCCATGAGCACTCTCTATTCCTTTTAACTCTCATAACCCAGTGGGACGGACGACTGACACGACTGGCGAGAGATCAGGCGCAGGACCAACTTTTACATGCCCATCCGTGATCCGATGCATGGATCATCTTACTTGTCAGACCATATTTTTCTGTTCTGAGTATCAGACAATCAGGTGATCAGCTTGCAATGTCCTAACCAAACTTGGAAATAACAATTAACAATTTGTTTCCAACGCGGGAATCGAACCCACGACCTCTGAGTCAAGAGCCACGCTCTTAACTACTGGTCCACGGAGGCGTTTATAATAATAATATAATCAGCACGAAAATGGATAAGATTTTTAAAATAATCATTATTCTCAACAAATTGTCATTATTCTAAGTAAACACGTAATTTTCCACAAATTTCGTCATTGTCATGAACAACAGTTTTTACTTAATATTAAATATCTCTTAAATTATTTAATTTTTTTTCGTGACTCTTACAGAAAGGGAATTCTATTTCGGTGCCTTTTAACACCAGAAACATTCAGAGCAATATTTAAGGGTTTTTTAAAAAACACAATTTTTGGCCTAAAATAACATTTTGAGTAGATTCACCACTAAATATAATTATACAAGAACTAGCTGTTGCCCGCGACTTCGTCCGCGTGGACTTCAGTTTATAGTGCGCGATGTCAACAAAATTGGTGTCAAAAGCTTTTATAAAAAAACCCTGGTACCCCTTAAATCAAAACACCCAAATTTTAAAGTAAGTATATTAATTAGCCCCCCAATTACATAACTTTACCCATAAACTATTTATCATTGATAGGTTTAAGGTTACGTCACTGCATAGATAAAGCACTGAGTTATTTAATAACGTAAATAAGAAATAACAATCGAAAACATCGAAAATTTAATGCAATATGATACCACCTCTTACAGAAAGACCTTTGATTAAGCGTCACCGCGATGTAGGAGACGGCACGGCGCCATCTATTATGAATTTTTGGAACTAGCTTAATTTGAACAAATTTACGCATTTTCATGCCTTTACAACCCTTTTTTCCAGTTAAAAAGTAGCCTATGTCCTTTCTCAGGCTTTAGACTATCTGTGTACAAAATTTCATTACAATCGGTTCGGTAGTTTTGGCGTGAAAGCGAGACAGACAGACAGACAGAGATACTTTCGCATTTATAATATTAGTATAGATTAGTATAGATTGCTCGTTTAAAGATATAAGATAAAATATGATTATACAGGGTGTAACAAAAATAACTGATAATACTTAAGGGTGTGTACGTGTTCCTTGTAGAGAGTTCACTGTGAAAGTAGCAGCGCTGAAAGACCAAAATTTTTTTTCACTTTTGTATGGGGAAACTCGTGACGCTCGGGCCCTTGCCCATACAAAAGTGAAAAAAAAAATCGTCTTTCAGAGCTGCTACTTTCACAGTGAACTCTCTACAAGGAACGTGTACACATTTCTAAAGTATTATCACTTATTTTTGTTAAACCCTGTATACAATAAAAATGATAATAATAGTACTAAAAACGAAATAAATATTATATATTTAAGCTGTAAAAATTTTACTTCCAAAAATATCCCCAAAAAATGTTAGCACCTTAAAACCCACAATATTTATTTTTTCCCACTAAATTAAAAAAATAAATCGTACATCTGGCAATACTGCGTCGTTCTTGCGATATACCAGTGTTGCCATATATACAGATTTCTCCGTATTTATACAGATTTTCGGTGAGCAATACAGATAAGTACTGGATACAGATATTTATACAGAATTACAGAATTTTGTAACTTTGATTAATTTTGTTAAAAATTCAATAACGCAACAGGCTAAATACAGACACCATTGAAGGTCTTTTGCATACAAAGTAACTGATTGGTGCAAAACCATGCTATAATCTAGATTCTAGAGGTTGATGAGCAGTTGCTGTCGATTGAAAATTATATTTCTATCCTATTGCTATGTTTTTGAAGTGAAAACTTCTTTAGCGGCGTTGAGCACTTTTGTGGGATGGGTAAAAACTGTGAAACTCGCGTCAGATTCTCGTGCTGATCGAAAAACCTTGGAAAAACCGTAAGACGGTTGGAGAGTAGTGTTCGAACTCGAACTCTAACTCGAACTCGAATTGATACGAACTCGAACTCGAACTTGAATTGATCGAGGGTTTCGACTTTCGAATAATTAAAAAAATCGATTTTTTTAAAATCGATTTTCATAAAAAAATCGATTTTTTAATGATCGATTTTCATAAAAAATGGGTTAAAAAAATGCACAACGTTAATAATCAAGTTTTCACTTCTGCCGGCACTCCCGGAGTGCAACCCGTCTTTTTTTTTTTTTGTTAAGGGCCTGTTTCACCACTTTCTAATAAGTGCTGGATATTCTATCCACAGACCACAACTTAACTTGACAAGTCAACTTAAAGTATGGAGAATCTGTCAAAAAAGTTGTGGATAGCCTATCCGGCACTTTATCACGAAGTGGTGAAACAGGCCCTTAGTGTGTTAAATTTTTGTTTCTATTAGATTTTAAATTTTTGTTTAAAATAAAAAGTTACCAATTTATGTATATTTTTATTTATTAAACGATTATCACCTGTTAAGGGATACGTATTGAGGTGTTAACCTCAATACGTATCCCTTTTTTCATAAAAAAGCGTAAATAATGATTAATAGGGTTTTTTTTTTGTTGACTTTAATACAGATTTTATACAGAATATTGAGACAATAAGTATGACATACATATTTTATACAGATTTTAGCAGTTCCCACTACAGATAAAAGGTTGAAACCATCTGGCAACACTGCGATATACTTCCATTGCGGCGTTATTATCGCAGCAGTGTGTGACTACATTCAGAGCGGCCTCATACAAAATGTACTGAAAACATATATCGCGCCTGTCTGCGGGAGCCTTTATAATAGATTCTGAAGGAATTATTCATTGACTTATGAAACAAGTTAGAGATCTTTGGAATTAAGTATTCGATTTTTAGTAATGTCTATATTATTACAATATTATCCAATATAATTTACTCATAGAATTATAATCCAAGATAAATGATAATGTAATATGCCCCTTAATGTTCATGTTAAATGTTAATTATTATAACTAAAACTAATAATTTTTAAAGTTTGTCAAGGTTGATTATAATAAAAAAGTCTAAAGTTTATAACCAATGTGTATTTATTTGCATTTAAGTATACTATTAGCAAATATTAAAATTAAAAAGCAATGTCAGGGGTCACCATGACCGCCGTTAGGTGGTTGTGTTACTCAAAAACACG
The DNA here is from genome assembly GCA_963422495.1 of Polyommatus iphigenia. Lineage (NCBI taxonomy): Eukaryota > Metazoa > Arthropoda > Insecta > Lepidoptera > Lycaenidae > Polyommatus > Polyommatus iphigenia. Next base: position 39,141,752 of record OY730183.1, on the reverse strand, counting down.
TTAGGTAGCTAAGGGCCGATTCACACCGGAATGGCAGAGGCGAGGCGAGCAGTTTCAGTGTCATATGATTTTAAACTTTATCTTCATTATTGTAATACATAGTATCGCTTGAGAAATCTACGGCCGCCCGTGGACGCTCGTGGCCGCTCGTGGCCTCTTGCGGCCGCCGGCGGCGGCGATTTCTCAAGCGATACTATGTATTACAATAATGAAGATAAAGTTTAAAATCATATGACACTGAAACTGCTCGCCTCGCTTCTGCCATTCCGGTGTGAATCGGCCCTTAGGGTTAATTAATAAACAAACACCGAAAATTAATTAATATTTATTATTTTCTATAGTCATAAAAATCAATAGCTTTAATATTATGTACAATACTAAACATGAAGACGAATTACTATTTACATAATACTTAACAGCTAGTATGCTATTTACAGTCCATACTTAACATGACCATTAAGATCAATAAAACTTAATATTAAGTACTTTTACAATTTATCAGTTCCAATTTGCAGAGGCAAATTCTTTATTCGTTAAAGGTCCATAAATGGTCCATTACCTTGACAGCTTTACATCTAAATAGGCAAGCAATAGCTAAACTTAAAACTAAAAGGAAACATAATTTTAAAACTATACAATTAACAGGAATAACTAACTTCCATGATCATTGATCATACATTAAAAATGTTAAAATTGCTGATTGCCGCATAGAAGCAAAGTAGGTACCTCCTTGCTTACTAGTTACTAGTAACTAGTAAGCACATAATATACTTCTATAGCTTTCATATTATAAAATTGTCTGTAGCAACAACACAAAAATATACAGTAGCGTAACTCAGTCGCCTTCTTGCATAGCATTGTTCGTATGATCTAGACTTATTCTAGAATCTAGAGCATTGATTCCCAAAGTGGTCCAGGTGGACCCCATGGGGTCCACGGGAGCCCGATAGGGGTCTACGCTTGCGTGGAAAAAAAATGGGGGTCGGTCCACGAGTCGTTAACGGGGGTCTATAAAAATTAGGTGGCCCGATTTGACTTCTCCTATGAATATAGGCAGACAATATTATATTAATAGCAGATTAAATATTACAGAGCGAGGAGATTTAGAAATAAGTAAAAGTGTGGTAATTTTTGTGTTGAACAGCTACAAAACAAGAAAATATTTGCGTTTACTTTTTACCACTCCGAAGTGAAGGTTATTGGTTCCTTGTACTGTGACTTGTGAGTCAAACTTAGAATACAATAATTTAATTTTAAAAAGATAAAACCGACTTCAAAATTGTACGTAATAATTGAGAATTAAAACTCCCTATCTCTAAAACTACTGACCCGATTTTGAAGAAACTTACACTATTCCCTAAGTTGAACAATACGTAGTACAACAAAAAAAGAATGATTGAAATCGGAATAGTGCTTTCAGAGATATGCGAACACAATTGGGCAGTTCTGGAAATGTTACATACATACGCGTCGAATTGATAACCTCCTTAGCCTTCGTAGCTGTGGGGTCCACCGAATCCAGCAAAATGTTTAAAGTGGTCTATGAGAAAAAAAAGTTTGGGAACCTCTGATCTAGAGTTTGGTTTGGGTAATGGGTGGTTTAGTTTATAGGTGGCCTACTGTATTTTATTTATATGACGTGGTGTAACAATTATTTTGTATCTATCTATTCAAATTAGTATATCTACATACTTAATAACGAATGGCACATGTGTACAAAAATCCTTACAAAATAATTAATAATATTATGAATACACAGAAAACGTACATTTTAAATGCAAAATATCAATGTTCAATCTGCGTGATAATTAAATAAATATTTCTCATATTTTATTTCAAGTAACCAACTAAAATATCCTTCTGAGTGAGTTGGAATATAATCGAACATTATTCTATAAATGCAACACAGAACACTGGGAAATGGAATAGAATTCGTCAATTGGTCAATGGTCATAGAATAGTTTCACCGGCTGAATAGTGATAATGCCTAGGCTTTCGGTAGGAATTCTGCTGCGGTGGTCGGTAGGTCGCATACTTTTGCGAGTGTCGACTCAGGGTGTGCGGGTGAGGGGTGTAACAGTGCAGGGTGAGGGGCGTGGGCGGAGGTACTGAAGGGCACTTGGCTAGCACCGGCTTCCTGGGCCCGCTCATTCTCCGCCAGAGTGCCTTCAGCCTAGGCGTCGCTATCCACACTGCCACCATAACACCAAGTATCTGCGTCGCGAAGATTCGAAATAGGAACACCCAGAACGCCGGCCGAGGCTGCATCGACGGCTGAACCGACGGCATTGGCGCCGACAGCCACTCATCTCGCAGAGAGTACTCGTATATCCATGTGGCAAGAATGCACGCCGACGGCACCGCATACAGCGTCGCGAACGCGCCCAATCGCAGCAGATTCTGATCAGTGTGCTGCATGGGAGCGTTCAGCAGAGCAGACGGAGCGGGCACCGGCGCCGGACGACGGAGTATAGCACGCAGACCGGACGCCAGGAACACACTCCCAAGCAGCAGACAAATCGCCTCTGGGATGATCACGAGCGCCAGCAACGACTTCGTGGACTGGTTCCCCACGTAGCATGTGCCTGAAAAAAAAAAGAAAAACTCTGTATCGCAAAAAAAAAGTCGAGCGGATACGGATTCTTTAGTTGAATAACATTCCGATTTCCAATAAAGCGGGTTCGGAGCGGAGTGCGGACACCTACACAAACACGAGCGGCGAGAGAAAAAACGCTGCATTAATAAGGACCCGGTTAAAAGGGCCGTTTTGAAATTGAAATATGAGCGTGCGAGGAGGAAAGGTGCCGTATTTAACGGCTCGAATAATGCCCGTGCATTTCTTTCTGTCGCTTACGAGATTGGATATAAAAAGCTTGCTTTAGCTGCATGAGAATCGGTTTTTAGAGTACTTCTCTCGTGTATCGGTAACATGATAATGAAAGACGGTGCCTCATGTTTGCGAGATTCGATTACATTTTCCCGTTAAAAGAGTTGAGTGATTGTAACATAATATTATTATATTATGTATATTCATCAGAGATATCTTTACAGTACTCGACATGACGTCTTCACTTTTTTGGTCTGAGCCCTGAGGTGAGGACTGGACGTGATCATTTTGCTGACTGCTGTGATCTTACAGACGGAACCTTATAGAGCCATGGATAAAATGTTGATGAACATAGATGTGTTCGACCCATATTATGGATACCAATTACCAAGTACGTCGATACTTGATACCTTCTCAAGCCTAAACTGGTGAACGAAAATATGTGCTGTCGCCTGTCTCTAGAGTCTAGCGCAAGCGTCGCGGGCGACATGACTCAAGCCTAGAGAAAGCTCCTTGCCAAGTATGGCTCTACATTTGACAAGTAGGAAACAGGAACGTACTAGTAATTTAAAGTACTATGGATAGTGGTTATTATGGCATTTCCAGGTATTATTCTTATCATCCTTTGTTTCAGGGCTACTGTATATTATCTTTTTATCGCAATTGTGTAATGATTATCTTCATTATTATCTACTCGGTGAGTATAAACACTGTTTTGATATTGCCGACTGCGACTACTCAAATGTTTGGAATAATAGCGGTTCCTTTGCTCTCCAGACTTGGCCTAAGGATTTTGTTATGATAACATTTTGTAATACCGCGTAAAGCGTTTTTCATATTGTTATTTGAACAGTGCACGTTAAAACATCTTTGAGGTAACGCTCGCTGCATGCACCTGTATTTATGTAATGTTAAACTGATACCGAATTCAAAGTGTACCGCCACCGCTAGTTCTTTAGAAAGTGCGGAGGGAATTATTATTTGATAACAGATCAAGAGTACGGTCTCTTATTAAAAAAGTAAAAACCCATGGCCACATTACCCACATCTTCACGCGTCACCATTGCGCGCGCGGCAAAGTTTTTTTTTACCAATTTCGCCAAACGCATTTGTCATACCACTCATACCGCCTCAAGAATTTCGAGAGTTCGCCATTTCATCTCATTCCATGAATGATTCCACACATGTGGTACCACAATGAAGCGTACAAAATGAATGCTAAACGTATGAATACGTGCTTCTGTTCACTATTATAAGATTTTATCGCTTTGAAAACGCCGCCGATCGAATCAAAGGAGTATTAATCGGTAAGATTCGATTATGAAGCGTAACGCAAGCTTGTTAAAATAATGGGACTCGATCGTAGAACGTGAATGGAGTTTTTTTATTAGATCGTGCCATATATTGAGTTGTGAAGCTTGTTAGTAATTGTTCTGTACGCAGTCTATTTTAAGGTTCTAAATTCGAGTTATCCATCAAAGTAAACGTGTTCAGAACTCTACATAATACATCTATATATATAAAAATGGATTTTCAACTGTGTTAGTCGCGCTAAAACTCGAAAACGGCTGAACGGATTGGGTTGATTTTGGTCTTAAAATATTCGTAGAAGTCCAGGGAAGGTTTTAAAGTGACACGAAGTTCACCGGGACAGCTAGTAATCTATATAAGTAAACGTGTTCAGAACTCTACGTGCGTGATTATGATCGAAGAATTCTGTTTAAAAGAAGTCTTTGATTATGATCGATTTATTTTCATAAGTATCAACTTTATTTCCTTAAGCAACAAAAGAACGAAGGAGAGCCAAGGCAATCACTGTTCAGAAACATGAGTAATATTTTTATCGTGTCATACTTTTTGCAATCTTAAATTTAAGTCCCCCTCAAATATCTGTATCCTGTACCGGAATAGCTATTTCTGCGCCCCTTTTTTGCTGTGTCTGTGTTGAATGTTGATCTTTTTCAGCCCAATAAGTCACATCCACCGAGAAATTATTATGGCTGTTATAATTAGGCGATTTTTTCAATCAATAAATAAATATACACAATGCATAGGTACCTACTAACTATAATTTGAGTTAACCTGATTCTACTACTCACTTAATAAACAATGATTACATAGACTATAGAGAAATACTCTTCTTTTTCTCATTTTTGTTTCTCACCCATGGCGTCCAGGCAGCTAGCTGTGTGCCTTTTCCTTTCGTATTTCTACTGCGGCCATGGCTAAAAAGGCCCATTCACTATCCTGCATGGCAGTCCGCCGTGCCGTCCGCCGGCTTATAGTGAATGGTGTCGCAGGCTTGCGGCCTGCCGCCATGCAGGCCTGCGACACCATTGCATAAGCCGGTGGACGGCACGGCGGACTGCCGTGAATGGACCCATTAACCTTTCAGACCGTTCATCTTTATCCTAGTCTATACTCGCAGTATACTCATCCTGATTCCTGCGGGGACGAGGACTTTATCAGTGGACCGCGTGTATCTATATGAAAGTCTATAGTCTATAACTCTATAGTCTATACCATAGAGCAGGGGTCACCAAATGGCGGACCGCGATCCGTATCCGGACCGCCGACCCATTGTGTGCGGACCACCGACCAAGCATTTTCGAAGATGAACTTCGTTAAAAATAAATTTTGGGCTCTACTTACCTACTGATGAAAATCTCCACGATTTAATGTCAATAGCTTGCACCAATTTCACTCCAAACAAGCAAAAATTTGACACTTTTCTCACTTATCAATGAGTCAATAAATACCTTTGTTATTCCCGTAATTACCTTTGTTTCAATTTACCTGTCAACTCGTCAGCATCAACATCCCTCGTGACGAGCACCGCAGCGGCCAGCGCGGCCGGGACCCCCCAAGCCGCTAGCTGGAGGAGGGAGGAGTGCCGGTAGTTCCGGGGGGTACCGGGAGGACCGGGGGGTCGGAGTACACTCGCTCGCCACGCACCAGCCACCACCACCCACCTAGAAAGAGAGAGAGATATTATGTTAGATTGTTAGAGAAGTACGAAAAGTAAGTACATACTTACAGAGTACCTAATATGAAATATCACAGTTAGACTACCAGTTATTTTATATTGAGGTATTTCTTACAAGAAAGCTTGCAAATCGCTTTTCTCTGAGTGTTTCTAATTTCTTCTATTATCCCATCAAGCCCCATAAGCTCACCGGTGAGCGAGACACAATAAAATAACAATAGATTTCCAATAATCCACGATCGGAGGATTATAAATGGCTGAATGTTGACACTTTTGAGTTTTGATATTCATAAGTCATAAACTCATAACTTAGCGAATATGCAGTTAAAACAGGACTTTATAAAATTGATTCACGTGCCAATTATTGCCATAATCCGTGTAAATTTTGCTACTAAAACCTAATATGTATTCTGTGCTAAAACAGACATAATTAAGAGGGTCATGAATATTTAATTGCAATTACAAGCTCATCGCAGTTAATAACTTAAGTTTAAGCAGCCATTAACATGTCCAATCAGCTGTTGACAGCAGGTGGATACACCCCATATAAAGTAGTTGTTGAGAACAAAGATTCTACGGCAAGTTTTTAATTGGTACCTCACTATTAAAATTATTGGAAGCTCCTTATAAAGCTGTGGTTGGCCTTACTGAAATATTTAACGATTAAGTGTAAACGATAATAATTAACGTAGGTATTCCTTCCATTGTATAATTTTGTTGACGAGTTTTTGTTGATTCAAAAACTTATTTTAATAAATGGAGGCTAAATACCGACTAGATATAGCATCAAAAGGTCCTGAAGGCTGATGCTGTAGGTATAAAATAATAATAAAAAGTTTGAAAACACAAAATTCTAAAATTATTATTTCTCAATTACCTACAAAGTCGGCGACTGTAGTTAAGCCGTGTTTACACGCTCGCGCAGCGCGCTATATTAAAGTTCCCTGTAAATTACGTATACGGTATACAAGATTCTACTAAGCCCGAATCAAGCGACAAGTAAATCCCTAACGGACAGAAAAGGTGTCGCGGTGTTTCATGTCACCAGCTTAAGAAGACCCCTGCTTTATTTAGAAAAGTTCGGGCGATATCAAAAAGGGTCTGGGCTGCAAGGTACAAGTAATTTGGAGTAGGGTAAGGTGGCGTTGCACTTGAGCAAACAGTATATCTGTTTGTACAGAGTCCAAAGTGGCGATATGTTAAACACCAGTGTTTAAACACTATGTTTGATCCGGACGCCGAGCCGCGCCGACTAACAAGTTGTTCGCTTTCAACTTACATTACTATTATTTGCACGATTTGAACTATTGTTTGTCGAGAAAAGAGCTTCTTAACTTGTACGTGGACAACAGGGAGAACGACGAATTATGAAGTTCTAAGAGCGAATATGACTTTGCGCAAAATGTGAACAAAGAACTACATTTTAAGGGCCTGTTTCACCACTTACTGATAAAGTGGCGAATAGGCTATTCACAACTTTTTTGACAGATTCTCCATAACTGTCAAGTTAAGTGGTGGATAGTCTATTCGGCACTTATGAGAAAGTGGTGAAACAGGCCCTAAGTGTTTTCAAGCTGAAAGTTTTTAGATTTGAAGAATTTGAAGTACGCCTTCCTGCCAATAAATAATAATCGTGTATCTTGGGGCTATTTCGAAATAGCCTATAGTAGCTGTAGCTAAAGCACTGTAATTTATTTTGTAGTTGGAGTGTGACAGGGACATTTACTGTCGCCTTACGCCTATTTCAATACATCTCATAATTTATTTCTGGCTTCTAGACTCTACACTCTACAGTCTACGAGCATAAGTGTCGATGATATTTTTATAAGATGCGATAGAAATAAATACTAACTTATTTTTGTCTCACAAGAAAATGCAAATGTTATTACGGCAAGGCGCGAAGTGACTGGCGCCTTTTAGATGTTTTTACTTTATTTATTTTCTTATCCACACTGGTCGTTTGGTGATAAAATTATCTGGTGTTAAAATATTTATTGTACATTTACCTTAATCGAAGCTTGGAACATGGATGTTATCAAAAGCAATTTGAGGATACTCTTGCGTTTAATTTACTGTTATTTGTGTTTACTTTGCAGAAACCATTAGGGAAATGTTATAGGGAATTGGTTGCGGCATTAACGTCAGCTATAAGCGTTTATTTATTAGTAGTAACTTTTATTCCTTACATAACTGTTAGAAAAGGCCAGGTAGTAATTTTAACATTAAAATGAAAGTTGCTTAATAGTATTACTAAGAAATTTGAAATTCCTACAATAATTTTCATTTTTCACCATGATATTTGCTTTTATCTTACTTTTAGAAGCATCAATTTATTTTATAATAAATCGGTTAGACCTAGCCTCGTGTTTGCGCAAAATAGATTTCCTGCGAATACATAATATTATTATAATATTAACGAGGACACTAGTGTTTCAAGTTTTTCTACCTCATTAATTTAAATCTACATTAAGGATACAAAAACTTACTTTGCGATGCCGCACACGACGCTTATAAGATTTTTTATCTGCTAACCGCGAGACATAAACGTCAACTTGACTTATGCAGGTAGAGTCTTCTTACAAAGTTTCATTTTTATAACGTCTTCAATAATTTACCCTAAGGCAATAAATTTTACTAAGGAGCTGATGCAAAAATTAGAAATCGATGAGTCAAGTAGACTTATTAAAAGAGATTCGGATCAAAAGCTCATGCGTCAACGGTTATGTAGTAGTTAGTACCTATACTTAGTAAGAATAAAGGTACCTTTATCCTCTCTTTTACCCATCTTCATTTAACAGCATCTCGAATGTTCCTTGACGTTGTTATGAGTTACAGTTTATTACAGACTGGAAATAAATTCGGCCCGTCTAACGATGTGAGGAGGGACCGTTTATTTCGGGACTCGTAAAATCGATTATCCGCTCAATTCGTATGCGTCTGCGCATTCGAACAGGATGCACCACTCTCAGTCTCCAAGATTTCTTACCAGTAATTTGTATAAACAGTATAAATTTTAGGAAATTTCGACAATTAAGACAATTTCGTATAGTTCTTCAATATATTTTCCAAAGAATCATAATCGTCAAAAATCAAAATCTTCATCTTGTTGTTTTATTACAAGCCTTATAACAAGCCATAGTCAACATGACGGTTATTATTTAAAAATACATATGCAATAACTATTCCTGTCCTTTCACATCCTTTCTTTTAATTGGCCACTTAGTCACAACTGAACTTTGTCTATTACCTAGAAGTCTTTAGCCATAGTCAACAAGGCTCATACACTTTTTCAACAATTGCACCTTTACAAGCCTAAAATGGCAAACGAGTTCAAAGCAGGTGGCTAAATATGGATTCAGTCATGTCGAACATAATACCAGAGAGAACAGGACCACATCTGCCCTTAAATGTCAAGGAACGCTGCAACCGTTGAGGGATCAAGGGATAGTGGTGGCTGATGAATTTTTAAAAGGATCTTCGATCATACTCTGATTAAAAATGGAATGATTAATGATGGTATCATAATGATTATAAGGCTTGGCTCTTAAAAGATTAATTATTTACTTAAAGGCTGACTCCGAAGTTGAGGTGTTCTCTCGTGAGGTGTTCTGTGATTGCAGCTGATATAATATAAGCACATTGCAAAAAGACATTTAAATCTATAATATTCTATAATCTTTAGCATAGATTTCTTACCGTATAGACTAGAAATTACTACCAATGTCCTATACAGAATACGGACTATGCTATGTATAAAGCTCAGAGCCGTAGAGTAAGTAAATCCTTCTCCAATGTTTAGCAAGTTCTTCGCCACTTCACCACCTCCTTTACCACACTTTACCATCTCCTTAGATAGTCTTTCTGACTCTACAATCATACCAATTGAAGAGAAAGCAATGTTCTTTCAATAATACGCAAGCGTGTAATAAATAAGTACTACACAAATTTATTATAGGTCTACCAGAATCTGATGGCAATTTTTGACAGCAAATTTTCAAAAAATATCCTTGATCATTGGATAAATTTTTATATTTGCATGTTTCACACACAAAATAAGCCGCTAAAGGAATAAAAAAGGATGAAAATGTTTTATTCCTATTACCCCGGTATTGCTAGAGTCAAATTATTTTCTCACTTTTTGCCATCAGATTCTGGTACACCTATAAATACACAAGAAGAACAACTATGTATTAGGAAGTTTATTAAGCTTTTCTGCCTAGTCCTAGCCTCACTAGATTCCAAAAAGCTACCTAAAATATGTAGACCGTAAAGACTCTTTGTTATTTTTTACCAACATACTTCGGAATCATAAAACGGAATGCAATCAATAATTCATAATCAATCGTTATACGTTAGGCACGCCAGTTTTTCTCAAAATACCATAACCAAAGATATTTAATCGTCTTCCTACAATCTTCCCGGGAGCTGATAAATATTGATCAGTGCATTACCGGGAAGTACTCGCCTTAGAACTGGTTCTGCCTTGTTAGATGTTCTCACTTATGCCAGTAGCGACTACACGCAACTGGATTTGGTACCATGTTTCATTTGGCTTCTTTTATATATTTTTAAAGGAACTACAAATATTTATACTGTGGGATAAATAATTATTATTTGCTGTTCATTATATTGTGACAATATTAATGAAGTGTAAACACGGCTTAAGAATATTTTTATTTCTGTACTTGTTATTTGTAAATTGTTTATTATGTAACACACATCGGTGTGTTTAATTAATAAAATTTAATTTATTATTTAATCTACCTACCTAACACTTTTAAGTTTAAACAATCTTTGGCAGGCTAGCATTTGGATTTTTGAGTAAGTACTATTTCTTTAACAACCTTGGTGCATTATGCATACAGCTATGAATATGGAACTAGGTACCTTGATACTACTGTATTATATCAGCTGTACTCTGTAATTCTTACATGGTCATTAATTCATTTAATTATTGTGGTACAGCCTGTACAGCGAATACGAAATATTTTGTTTCTTTATCTGTAGAAATTAGTGGTCATTATCGCAGCTTTACCGTTTCTTTTTTTAAGTATCGAATAGTAAGATTTACCGATACAACCCAAAATTAACATTTAGTTTTGAAACACTAGATGTTTGCGTCGACATTCATATACGCGCGGGAAACATGTTTTCGGGATAAAACTATCATTAATCATAATTATTTTAGTCTATTCCCGGTCCACACCAAATTTTATCTAGATCGCTTCTACAGCTTTAGCGTGATAAAATTACAGATATTTTGATCAATTTCAAATTTATAATTTCAGTATACATTACACTATAAGGCCGAAAAACTTAACCCTCCCTTTATCGGCAGTACAAGTCTCCCTATCTATTACCCAGAAATGATATCCAACTTTTTACAGGCTATGCTAATGTATAAAAGTCATCTTGACCACGCCATTGCTTCCCGGAATACCCTGGCCAGTTTTTATCGTGTGCTGTCTTGACTCTGATTAATCGATCAAGTATTACCAGTCGGAAGAAAAATCTTTAATTAATGTCAACGCCTATTCTAACAGTATGGCGATTGTAAAAAGTGGTAACAGTAAGGGAAAGGCACTAATGCTAGACACTGAACTAATAGATGACACTTACGACAAAAATACCATAAAAATAAGAATTACTCTAATTATTTCTCAACCTGTAAATTTTATTAGCTTCTTAAGCTATCTGTTGATGTGAAAAAATATATTAGGGACGCCTTCGGGAACAAAATTTTAAAATGGGATCAGTTTTCGTAAATAATGTGACCGTGTCAACACGCGCTCGGCAATTTCTTAGCAAATAAGTTAAGGAAGGCGAAATTTTGCACGTACGTTTTGAATACATTTGTTTGATTTTTTGTAATTTCTATTGATTTCATTGAATTAATGGTCATATTGTATACACTAATTAATGTTTATTTATGATTTTTTATCTATTTTCCCTAACAATATAAAGGGTGTCTACTATTAGTTCTTGAAAATGTAAAAAACCTAATAGATGACATGGATCTTATCTTTTAGTTTTGCAATACATACTAAAGTTATTTTGTAGTTTATTCTACTGCAAAAATTATAATTCTATTAACAAACTAACAACTTATAACTACTTTACCTAAAAATGGACATGGTGTCTAATATTAGACCTTGTACTGATCTAAAAACCGATTGCTTTAGTTTTTTAGCAGTAAAAAGAAGAAAAAGGAGAGCTGAGAAAAAAAGAAGAAAAAAGAAGAGGCAAGAGAAGCATAGAGACTAAAGACTGAAAATATATTATGAAATATAATAATAATATATATGAAATTTGCTAGGAAAAAAATATGAAAAATAAAAATAAAAGGAAAGATAGTTTCAGCATGGAAGAAGAATGGATAGAATCTGGAGACAACGTGGATAATATTTCTGATGCATGTAGTTATTATGATAAGTAAATGAAATCTTTTGAAAAACGGCAAATAAAGACCTAATAATATGAAAAATGTAAAATGTAATTTAATGTTCTATGTCAACTATTAGTTTATATTGGTGTCTACTATTAGTGATGTTCGTTTTTTGTGATGTCATCTATTAGCTCTTTTGACTAAGTTTACAAAAAGACCAATAATATTTTATTTTATAGATTTGTCAGAGAATAATTATAATAGTTTTATTTTATAAGAGTTACTGATAACACGGAAGAAGTTACCAATCCTTTATTTTTATAAATATATATTTTATAACATTCAAATGTTTCATTTTTCCTTAAAGTGTCTGCCATTAGGCCTTTTCCCTTATTATAGACTAGCTGTCCCGGCAAACGTTGTTTTGCCATTTAAAGTATTTCTACTTCATCAGTTGATACAAAATCTTACCACCTCTTTTGCCCCCTAAGAGGGGTGGGGGGAAAAATTTTATACACCAGATGTTAAGTTGGAAAAACAGTTAATAATATGAGGTAAGTCCATTAAAGAAAAAAGTTTGATACAAAATCTGACCCCCTCTTTGGTCCCCTTAGAGGGGTGGGGGGGGGGTAATTTTTATACACCAGATGTTGAGTTGGAAGAAGGCAAATATATCTGCGAAAACCGTATGCAAATCGGATCAGTAGTTTTCGTGCTAAAGCAAGTCTTTAAATACAAAATCTGACCCCCTCTTTCGTCCCTTTAGAGGGGTGGGGGGAAAATTTTTATACACCACTTGTTAAGTTGGAAGAAGACAAATATATCTGCGAAAACCGTATGCAAATCGGATCAGTAGTTTTCGTGCTAAAGCAAGTCTTTAACTACAAAATCTGACCCCCTCTTTCGTCCCTTTAGAGGGGTGGGGGGAAAATTTTTATACACCACTTGCTAAGTTGGAAGAAGACAAATATATCTGCGAAAACCGCATTCAAATCGGATCAGTAGTTTTCGTGTTAAAGCAAAAGTCTTATACAAAATCTGACCCCCTCTTTCGTCCCTTTAGAGGGGTGGGGGGAATTTTTTTTAGACACCAGATGTTAAGTTGGAAGAAGACAAATATATCTGCGAAAACCGCATTCAAATCGGATCAGAAGTTTTCGAGTTAAAGCAAAAGTCTTATGCAAAATCTGACCCCCTCTTTCGTCCCTTTAAAGGGGTGGGAGGAATTTTTTTTATACACCAGATGTTGAGTTGGAAGAAGGCAAATATATCTGCGAAAACCGTATGCAAATCGGATCAGTAGTTTTCGTGCTAAAGCAAGTCTTTAAATACAAAATCTGACCCCCTCTTTCGTCCCTTTAGAGGGGTGGGGGGAAAATTTTTATACACCACTTGTTAAGTTGGAAGAAGACAAATATATCTGCGAAAACCGCATTCAAATCGGATCAGTAGTTTTCGTGTTAAAGCAAAAGTCTTATACAAAATCTGACCCCCTCTTTCGTCCCTTTAGAGGGGTGGGGGGAATTTTTTTTATACACCAGATGTTAAGTTGGAAGAAGACAAATATGTCTGCGAAAACCGCATTCAAATCGGATCAGAAGTTTTCGAGTTAAAGCAAAAGTCTTATACAAAATCTGACCCCCTCTTTCGTCCCTTTAAAGGGGTGGGAGGAATTTTTTTTATACACCACATGTTAAGTTGGAAGAAGACAAATATATCTGCGAAAACCGCATTCAAATCGGATCAGTAGTTTTCGTGTTAAAGCAAAAGTCTTATACAAAATCTGACCCCCTCTTTCGTCCCTTTAGAGGGGTGGGGGGAAATTATTTTATACACCAGATGTTAAGTTGGAAGAAGACAAATATATCTGCGAAAACCGCATTCAAATCGGATCAGTAGTTTTCGTGTTAAAGCAAAAGTCTTATACAAAATCTGACCCCCTCTTTCGTCCCTTTAGAGGGGTGGGGGGAAATTATTTTATACACCAGATGTTAAGTTGGAAGAAGACAAATATATCTGCGAAAATCGCATTCAAATCGGATCAGTAGTTTTCGTGTGATAGTGGAACAAACATACAGACAGACAGACAGACAGACAGACAGACAGACAGACAGACAGACAGACAGACAGACAGACAGACAGACAGACAGACAGACAGACAGACAGACAGACAGACAGACAGACAGACAAAAAAACTGACCACATTTTTGGCTTGTATAGCGATGTAGTGACACCCTCCGCTTATTATTTTTTGAATATCTTTAATGTACAGAATCGTCATTTCTACAGTTTTATTATATGTATAGATTACAGTTTCATGATAGAAGAAGCGTTAAGGTAAATTAAAGTATAAAGTAGGTAGATCTAGAAACTTCGTTTAATTAAGTTAGAGCGAAAAGAGAAAAAGAGAGTTATGAAGGTTATATATATAATAATAGTTTCCTAGAAGTGTTTTTTCAACTTCCAAACTTTCTGACTTCCAATACTTTAATCCCCAAAGCGGAGGAAAGGGCTAGTCAACAATTTTTAAAATGATTTGATAACTTTTATATCAATTTTGAAATTGAAACTATGTAATTAAAATAACTAGGAATAAACGTTACATAACTATTTATTTCTCTACGCCGACGATATAGTTAATGATAGTAAAAATCTATGTAGATTGTAGGCGTACCGCGTAACTATGGCTCATAAAATTACGTTTAAAATTGTTATAATAATATATGTTTACTGTATAGTCTACTAATTATGAAGTTTATAAAACCAATACCTGTCAATTGTCATAAAAAAAATCTCGCTTTCCATTATCTACCAAACCGTACCTGTTTTTCCCATTTCAATGATTTTTACAGAAGGAATACACGTAACATAGATCTAAAATCTAAATAGAGGTCAAGAACCAAGATATTATTTCACTGAGACAGGTAATTATATTAACAATGGCTATGAAAATAACATTATCATAAAGACCGCTCTGTGAGCTGAGTGGTCGCATACAAAACGGCCATATTTACATTTCTTTGGCCCCGCGCCGCTGATTGGCGACATCTGACTCGAATCTTAAGTAGGCCTCAAGTTAGCTTCAAAAGGTTAAAAAGTGGTAAGTACCTTTGTGGCGGTTTTTATGGAGTATCGACGGGTCGCTTTTGGCCTTCGTTGACATTTTGTCAAGTATGGGCTCCCATATCTCTTTAACAATATAACAAGTACATAATATTATGTTAGCCTTTTAGGATCTAAATCTAGAATCCTAAAAGCATTTTAGGTCTTAAAATTAATAACAACAAAATTATAAATCTTTAAAAGAAGCTGATTCAGACTTCCAAAGAACCAAATGCAATATTTCATGTCCTGTCCACATTCGCATATAAATAGTTAAATCTATTTTTATTTTGCAAGCGGGAGATCTTCGTAGTAATATTATTGGCTGAAAATATAAATTTCTAGACACCACAGATACCAAACTAAAAACAAAAAAATTGACTCTACATTCTACAATGACTCTTATCGCAGTGATATAGGCTGAAAATATAAATTTCTCGACACCAAAGATACCAAACTCTACAACGGTAAAAACAAAAAATATGACTCTACAATGTATCTACATATTATGTAGGTAGTTTTAAGTAAATTAGCAATACGGTATTGCCTTTTATTCTTTACAAAAATTACGTTAAATACGCAAATAATTATTATGTACTCTATAATAATAATAATAGCTTCCACGCCAGTTTCAGTGACGGTGGCCGGTTTCATTGAAACCAGGCCAGCTACGCAGGAGTAATTTTATAGTGCCCAAGTGTGTGCGCTGTACACAAGAGCACTCTCTATTCCTTTACTCTCATAAGTCATAACTCATAAGTCATAACCCAGTGGCACGGAAGACCGACACGACCGGCGAGAGATCAGGCGCAGGACCGACTTTTTACATGCCCATCCGACGCATGGATCATCTTACTTGTCAGACAATTAGGTGATCAGCCTGCATTGTCCTAGCCAAACTTGGAAATAACATGTTTCCAACGCGGGAATCGAACCCACGACCTGCGAGTCAAGAGCTGCGCTATATACCACTAGACTACGGAGGCGTCACTGTACTTTATAATCTACTTACAAGAAGTATAATAAAAATAATAATGCCACAGCCAGAGTAAGGGTCGGTTCACATTGCGATGTACTTTTGAAACAGAACCTTATTTGCTACACAAGAAGATACAGAATTGCCTTGCCTCGAATCTATTCAATTTTGAAAACTCATTCATCTCATCGCCTCGTTGCGTTATGAACTGACCCTAAAGCCTGAATCTCGACGACGACAAAAATGGAATAATGGTTTATGTTAGATACATAAACCAATTTTATTATTTCAGCTATTTTGGCCCCGTTGAAAGAAATTTTGTACACTTGAAAAACAATACCCTCCTTCTGGCGCAGTCAGTAAGTATGCCAGACGCCTATACGTATGCCGTTGACTTTTTGTTTCTTATTGTCGGTACCGCGGGGTGCAATGCCTCCATAACGGCTGCACTCAGACTCAGGCCTCAACCCAATAATCGGCTTGACTTGAATAAAAAAATATAAGCAGCCGCATACATAACAGCATTGAGATCATAACAGCCTCCTTGGAAAACGAAAAAATATGTGTTCGATTTTTGAATGCATTTTTTTTATTTGGGAAAAGCGATGATGTTCAAACTTCAAGTATTTACGTACTCTATCAAACCTCTTTTCTAACGGATCAGACAAGGACAAACAACGTATTATAACTTCTTCACACAGGGTGGACCATTTTGTTAAAAAGTAATAGTGAAGTTGATTGATTGAAAAAATGTTATTGTGATTCCTTTGGGACCTAATATCAAGATTCAAGAGCCAGAATCCACCCTTTCTTACCCGAACACAAGTCAAAAACGAAGTTTTCAAAGCTTTCTTCATAATCTGAGAAGATAGTAAAAGACAAAAGTGCTTACATGTTAGTAAAAATACAAACAACCGAACGTATTACCTCCTCCTTTTTGGAAGTAGCTTAAAAAGTGCTTTTCTACACCATATCACAGAATACATAATAGTACCTTACGGTAACCATATTCCATGTAGCCATTAAACCACAATATTTATTTGTGACATCTTGATTAATTTTGAAAGGCTTGAAACATAAAAGGAATTTTTTTATCGAAACCTCCGAAAAACCATATTGGTGAAGACAGAGACAGCCTGATTATGAGCGAGATGGCATCATCTGGGAAATGCAGGTGTGAAAAGGACACGCGCACAACATTCCTTACCTGTTGAGCCTACACTGTGGTTCTCAAACTGTAAAAATACTTAAAATATTAGATTTATTGAATTAAGTCCTGAGTTCGGAGTTCTGACTAGATGAGTAAAGAAAATATAATATGTAAGTACATATTATTATGTTAATCAGTGGCGGGGCAAGACCTAAATTTTATGTGGGCAAGATATATCTTGCGAGGCCCCCTAAAATATATTTTGCGAGGCCCCCTGATGGATGATGCTAAAGAACGGATTTGTTGAGAGCAATAATTTTTGATAAGTACTCAAAGTTTTATTTACTTGTGTATAAAACTTTTTATTTATGAATATTTGAGTATCACAACTCGTAAAACCTTTAAAAAAACTCGTGGTCCAAGAGGTGCGAGGCCCCTAGGACCGCGAGACCGTGGGCGGTCGCCCACACCGCCCACGCCTTGCGCCGCCTCTATTGTTTATAACAGATAAAATAACAAAAATAAGCTGTGTAGGCAACTGGCAAGCATAGATAAATAAATTTGATTATTTTTGTAGAAATAAGAAGCTAACCTTAGCTTTTAGAAATAAATTGGCCAAGTGCGAGTTGGACTCGCGCACGAAGGGTTCCGTACCGTTATAGAGCAAAAATAGGCCAAAAATTGTGTTTTTTGTATGGGAGCCCCCATTATATTTTTATTTTATTTTAATATTATTATTAATTATTGAAGTAGACATACAATCAAGGCCTTCGTGAAAATATCATGTGCCTACCTGTTGCCATTACCGTAGAGCAAAAAAGGCCCAAAAAATCACGTTTGTTGTATGGGAGCCACCCAATAATTTTATTTTGTTTTTAGTATTTTTTGTTATAGCGGCAACCGAAATACATAAATCCGAAATAAATAAAGAAATAGAGTTACAGCCTGGAGACAGACAGACGGACGGACGGACGGACGGACAGACATCGAAGTCTTAGTAATAGGGTCCCGTTGTTACCCTTTGGGTACGGAACCCTAAAAAAGTACTAAATATGTACATATACAATACAGTACTCGGTAATAAATGAATTCTGAATACTGATAATAATTGATTAAATAAGTTACTTGAGTAATTAAAAAATAACTAATAAAAAATAAATGGTTTTGACAGCTGACCAACAAGATTGGGAAACACAGGTGAGCTTTACGCCCGTGCTTTTCCATCGCTTCTAGTTAAGAGCTTTTAACGAGCCGACCCGACCTTGTTGTAACCACTAAAAAGAGATAGTCATATTTAATGCAGGCTTGAAAGATAAAGACAACACACCACGCGGTCAACAATGAGCTTACTAACAAGATGCATTCGACGGGAAAAAATCTTAAGCGACACACTTTCACATTCAACAATAAATTCTATTGTATTTGCTTAGGGCGTAAAATACAATAAACAAATATGAGTACTTGTGTGACAGCTGATGTGTGCCCGCTAACGAGGATGACTCAGGGATAAACGATACGCAGCATTGAAAAATAGTTTTTATTGCACAGTAAATAAGTTTTAAAATAAATATTCCCTTTCATTGGATTTTTCAAATCGAACTTGAAAAATATTTTAATTAGATTTTCGTTACACAATAAACTTTAAGCGCTATTAACTATAATGTTAACATAATAATATTTACTCTTTATTTTACTCAGGTTTTCACAGAAGTTCAGATTTTCTGTGAAAAACCTTCTCAATGGCGTCGTTGATTAGTTATTTTTTGATGCCGGCCAATCAAAAGCCCTAATCCTGGTTAAAGAACCCTAAAAACGGAGCAAAATATTTTTCATGAGTTCCTGAAACTTCTTAACCCTCCATTGCATGAATTATGATAGGATGAAGAAAAAAAATATTGAACTGGCTAATATTGCTTTATAAGGGGTAATTAAGAAAATATTAGGAAAAAAAAATAGTAGGTACCTTATTTTAGAAAATAATTTCAGGAGCCATAAATGGCTTCGTATGCATAACAAGTACAGAATTTAGCTTTGTAAAAGTCTTGGAGCAGTTTATTTTCTCGTTTATGCATAAGAAAACGTAACAATTTTTACATTTTATATGCGATCGAAACATAATTATTAATTTTGATGAAGTAGGAGCATATTTGTCGAGGATAACCAACGTAGTAATATGGTGGAGGGCGCAAAGGAAGACCTTACGACTGAGCTAGAGTGTTTTTTCGGTCTGGCCGAAGTGGTATAATATGTAAGAATACTATAATATTATCCGACACGTTTAGAAAACTTTGATAGTGCGATGCAGAATTCTAGCGCTAGTTGGTCCTCCACATATCACCACAATAAACATGATTTTATTGTTTTTGAATAAAAGAAAGTTAGAAAACGGTAATTTATCATCATTGGAGTCAGATTTTGACTTATCACTAATGAAATCATCACCAGGGATAGTTTTTGTGAACTTATTGGTACCATAAACGCGTGGGAGTAAGTAAGATCGGTGAATGTATACGAAGCCAGAAGTGGCTCCCGCGGAAAATTGAGAAAATGTAGCAGAAAAAACAAATTTATAGCAAAACAAATATTACGGAAAATAAAAAGAGCGTCTGAACATTATGTTCAGATTTTTTATTAACACACGAACATCTTCCTTTTTTCAATAATATACATCGTTAAAGTCACATAAAATTTTACTTCATCTGTTTCATGCGCCCGCGCCGCTAAAAAGCGATATTACATTCGCAGATGACATTTTGACATCAGCATAAAAAAAGTTTCGATCCACGGAGAAGTAGTTGACATAGGAGTGAAAATATATAATCCATGCTCATTAAAATAAAGGCAGAAAAATGTTTAATCAGAAGAGCCATAAATGGCTTCATATGCAGTAAAGGGTTAAGTACCTATCGCGTCAGCTAGGGCTGTCACTAGGGATAAAATTTGTATGAACAGTTTCAAAGTTTGAAACGCTGTTGTTGTCATTAAATACATATTTAGTAACTTTGATACGCCGCCATCATAAACACCTCAAAGAAGCCGACATTTTGCATATCTAGTTTTGTACTAAATGAGATATATTTTCTAATTAGATATTATAGAATGTCACGAGTTTTATAAAACTTGAAATTTCTTAATGCGTATTTTTTTACTTTATTTAAAAAAAACGATGAAATAAATAACTTTGGACATCTAAAACGACTGAGATCTTAACGATCCAAAACTAGACACCAATAATTTGTTACTTTTAGAAAACCTATCCTTTGTATACGCCATCTCTTTTTTTCCGGTGCGTTTTATTGAGACGGAGATAAAAATAACAATAAAAAGTTTAGATCTTCGGACCACGTAGCGCAGACATGTGCATCTGCTTAGCACGATACAAAAGGTTCAATTTAGGACAGAGGAGTCATGGAGACGTGTTAGGCTTAAGTATGTTTTTTTTTATAAACTCAGTCAAAACCTTAACTTTTTGTTAAAACAAAGTACAGCTACTTTTAGTTTAATTTTCCAGTAATATAAGCCAGATGACTATTACAAACGGATGACTCCCGCAAGTAAATTGCGTCGAAATTCGTTTATAGCACAGGAAACGTAAATTCCGGTATAAAAAGTGTGCTACAGCTCGACAAGGCTTTAAATCAGTGATTCCCAAAGTGGTCCAGGTGGACCCCTAGGGGTCCACGCGAGACTAGACGGGGGTCTACGTTGGCCCTGACAAAAAATGGGGGTCCACATTTGTAGGCGGGGGTCCATGTAAATTAATTTGGTTAGCAGTGAATAACTTTTGTGTATAGTTGATTTCTCTTATTAGAACCCTGCCTTATCAACGTGCCACTTTTCTGAATCATCTCTAATAATGTCATAGACGTGCCATCAAATAATATTTTTCTTTTTAATTCTGACGCGCATGTTTAAAAGTATAATGGCCCTACTAGCCTAACTTGGCGCTTTTGTAGAATAATCACTATAATAATTTTGTGATAGTAGAATAGAAGTAGCGTGCTCAAAATTTTATTCGCCATACTTGGCATAGGCGGACAATTTGTTGAAAAGCACAGCGACTGTTACTTAAAATAATGCAATTAGTATTGAAGGGGGGGGGGGGGGTTGCTTCAGGGGTCCGCAGTATGCACCAACACCTTAAAAGTAGGCCACGGAACAAAGGAGTTTGGGAACTTCTGCTTTAAATGAACGTGGCGAAAAAAGGATTAAGGAACTAACGCTGCCATCATACAAAAACGTCATTTTTGACAGTTTTTGACAGTTCTCCTTTACGAGTAGCGCCACCGCCCACGTTCATTTAAACTTTAAAGCCTTGTCGCACTGACTATGTCCTTTCCCGGGACTTAATGTATCACGACACCCAGAAAAATCGGCTCAGCGGTTTGGGTGTGAAGAGAAAACAGACATGAGCACTTTCCCATTTACGAGTATAATATTAATTATAATAATTATTAGTATGGATAGAGATTCTCTATCTGTTTTTTGGTGGTAAAGTTTGGGCACACAGATACAATAATTGTTTACATCAAAGTAACATTGATCTGAAATACACTGCGCCGTAAACAATTTTCTAAAGTCTAACATATTTACAAACGTGGGAAGTCATAAACGTTAAAAGTTAACGTTTTTAAACGTTCAAATTTAACGAGGCAATAACAGCTCCATATATTTTTTATTCTACGCATCAAAACAATTCGGCTTTCGGCCTTTTGTATATAAATTACGTTCGGGATTTCTTCTTAATATCAATAAATCAATAAATATATGTGGCTGGGCCTTTTTCGATCCGACTTTAATGGAAATCACTGTTTGTTTAGGCCCGCTTCAAACGTTGTTATTATACGGGAGCCATTTTGGACGCGCAAGATTTCTGAAAATATTTTTTTCCTATTAAATTTTCTGCCTTTTAAATAGCTTTTGTACATAAAAAATAAGTTATTTATTGGTTATTGTAATTGGTATTTATAAAAATAAAGTACCTAAAAAAATCAAAGTTACATTTTGGGAACCAACGTTTAAAATTTTTGCAATCAATAATTATTATGATTTATGAGTCATGGGACTCATGGGCCATGGCAGATAGAAATCGTTCGTAATAATTTGTACTTAAGTAATAAGTAGACATCGGATTATATGCATTTGCATACTTGCATAATATGCAAATGCATATAATGGCACTTTTTAGGCGATAGTGCATATTTTGGCAATTTTTCATTGATAGTGCATATTTCGGCAGTTTTATGCCCTCGTAGTCTCCAAACTAGCTATCATGAGTTCATGACACACACCGAGGCCACAAAACAGAGGTACGATAGATCAAAACACTTCAAATATGTGGCTCCATAACCATTTAAAGAATGCAATACACCCAATAGGTACAATATCTTTTTTTGAAATAAATTTTTTCTTTGTAGTTGGCAACATTAGTAAAAAATTTGAATAAAGTACTTAACGATTTTATAAACTTCTATTGGCATTAAGATTGCAATCGGAAAATGTTGGTAGAAAATTATTATTGGTGCTGTATAAGAAATCAAAAATCCTGGATTTGATGAATTTATTATAAAAATTGGCGCTTTTATTAACGGCACCACGGCACCACCAGAAAACTCTTTAAAAAAATAATAAATTTAAATATTAAGTGACTTTTGATTGTGCATATTTCGGCCATTTTTCGTGCATATTTGCATGCATATTTTGGCACTTTTGATCGTGCATATAATCCGATGTCTAGTAATAAGTAATTTAACTTATGAGTAATGTACGGTGTACCTAAACACGTCAAGTTACAAAATAAGGAAATTATAGCAACAGCGTATTAAACAAGCAATCAATGATATTCTACATATTATACAGATCTGTTACGTTCATACTATTTTCCGGCTTAAATCTCTTCCGAACAATTTTCAAATTCAAAATTGGACTTTGACAGATAAGTGAAACAAAAGATACGAAATGCCATTTACATAAAAGAGACAGACTAAATAAAAGACGACCCAATTGGGTCGAATTTGAAGCTTCACAACGCGCGCGGTAGTGACATAATATCTGCTTTTAGTTTTTAATATAATATATCATTGCAAGCAATAAACAATTAAAACATCTTAACCACGTCTCAGTTTAAATATTTTTTAAATTTTAATTGCATGTTTTGTTATCTTACATCTAGTTTAATGAGAAGGAGGGAGAATTATTCTGTTTTTAATTATGAAAATATTAATATTATGCGTAAGTCGTGTATAATATTATGATTAGATATTATAATAAGCAGGTAGGTCACTTTTAGCCGACTGCCCGACTTAAAGGAGAAGGTTCTATCATCTATGTACTATCAGAGGTACTATAGGTCTACCAAAATCTGATGGCAATTTTTGACAGCAGATTTTCAAAAAATATCCTTGATCATTGTATAAATTTTTATATTTGCATGTTTAACACACATAATCAGCCGCTATAAGAAAAAAAGGATCAAAATGTTTTATTCCTTGCTATCGAGTCAATTTACTCTCTCACTTTTTGCCATCAGATGCTGGTAGACCTATATTATGTAGTATCATTTACACGTATGACGCAGCGATCATAATTATTATACAGCGTGTTTGCATCTTGAACGTAGAGATAAACTATGATAACATGGCGCGCCCCTCCAAAAGTCAAAACGTTTGATATGCGTTGTCAAAACGTTTGAAGTGCGTTGTCTTGCGCGGTCGGCTAGTTATGATTAGTTGACCAACAAATCTTGGTAATAAGTGACATTAGTGAAATATTACGAGTACTGTTTGATTGGTCGAATACTTACTACGTACAAACTCTTTCATAAAGATGTGACTACACAGTACACACATTGAAACAGTAATTTGGAGGGGCGCGCCATGTTATCGTAGTTTATCTCTAACCACGGTATTAGCCCGGCCGCACATTGTCCGAAATTTCTGATACGAAACATTTGAACTGCCAGAGTACTCTGGTGTTTCGTCCCAAGGTTTTTGGGCCCAGTGGGCCCAATGACCAGATATTATGAATTTTTAGCATTTTTTCATCTGGCGATTGCTTCCAAGTAATTATTTTTATGACTTTTGGGCTTATGTCTGTAAGGCTAGCAAAAAAGTTGTAGATTTGAATAAAAAACAAAATAATTATTTTGTATGAAAAAACACACTGAATGAATAAATTATATTTAAAGAAAAATAATTCAATGGACATATATATCTATATATATTATATAAAACTCAAAGGTGACTGACTGACATGGTGATCTATCAACGCACAGCCCAAACCACTGGACCGATTGGACTGAAATTTGGCATGCAGGTAGATGTTATGATGTGGCATCCGCTTAGAAAGGATTATAGATATATAAAGCTTATATATATATTTCTTTAATTGGCACATTATATATAAAATTCTTTGTAAGATAACGACTTATTAATTAATTTATTTTATATAAGTAAGTTTCATTCAATTGTGCGCCATTGTTATGGCAGAATGTTAGAACTATAAAGGTGGGTTTGAACCAAAAGAACATAGAGCAAGAACTGCACAAGAACTTTATTTCGTATTCGTTTAGTGTAAACTATAATTCGTTACAACATACTTTAGATCGTTTAAACCAATCAAACCAACAAGAACATCAAGAATAAGATTTTTTGCTCTATAGATGAGAATCATTCAGACCAAACGAGCGAATGCTCATTGCTCATTCGTCAACGATAAGTAGGGTTCACACTACACTATGTCTGACTGTGATAGCGATATTGTGATTTCAAGTGCTGCATTTATTGTTATAATTATAACGCAATTAATGTGAAATAAAAAATAAAGAAAGAGTGGCTGGTGGGGAACAAATTTAATACAAAGAAGAAGACTCGATAATTTAAAAAACCCGCCAAAAAGTCAAAATTTTCAAGAACACTAGAATCCCTTTGAAGTGACTGCCTCGAACAGCGAGCACGTCCGAACACGAAAGAACGCTCTAGGCAACTGCTCGAGCGCTCTTGCGTCGGTTACACCAAACGAGCGAGCATTCTTGGAGCATTCTACCTATTTACCGCCGAACACGTGGCGAACACACTAGATTCTAGAACAACGAAAGAATGCTCGTTGTTTGTTTACATCAAAAGAGCTTTACTAGAATGAGCATTCGCTCGTTTGGTCTAAACGGAGCTTAAGTAGTTAATAAGACCTTTATATCAACAACATTCTGGCAATAAAGACATTTGAATTTGAAAATGAAAAATATTTTGTATGACGTATTATGGCAACTTTATGCCGATATGCACGAGCAGCTATAACCCGGCCGAATTTTATTTATGATTTGAATAAAAGAAAAACTTCCCAAGTCTATCGTACTACTAAGATATAATCATTTTACTGTGGGAAAACAACCATTATTAAAATTTTACGCAGTACCTATATAGCAGGTATTTTTTAAACTTGATTCGACGCAGTATGTTTAGGTATTAATAATAATAATAATAATAATAATATAAGTTTTAAGGTGATAGTGTTAGATATATTTTAGCCTATCAACCCCCATAAGGACACCGGCGACCGCGAAAACAATAGAATAACAATATATTTCCAAGAATCCGCGATCGAAGAATTAAATGTACAAAACAATATTATGGTTATAACTTATAACTGATTATTTTTGTGCTAACCCTACTTCAAAATTTCTTGCCAGAAAACAATGGATCATAAAAGTGGGACCAATCGCCAGATGAAAAAATGTTAAAAATCATATCTGGTCATTGGGCCCAATGGGCCTAAAAACCTTTGGACGAAACAACAGAGTACTCATCCGATCGACGTCATTTGACAAATAATGTCACTCTGCTCATATATTTTGTGTCCGGCCCGGATGAGTTGTCAGATGCCGTCTATCGGATGGCAGAAATTTTTAATTGCTTTCCGGCGGGCGTCCGAAATTTTACGTCAGATGACGTCGATTGGTAGCAGTTCAAATGTTTCTGATCAGAAAACCGGATCGCGCTCTCTCTTACATTTTGTACTGAGCCGAGTGAGCTCGAACTCGCCGGAAGGAAATTTCGGATAGTGTGCGGTGTAGCGGTCCGGCCGACGTTCAAATGTTTCGTATCAGAAATTTCGGACAATGTGCGGCCAGGCTTATACCAATACTGTCTCGGTAATTTTTTTTCCCATATTATGTACTGTTAAAATTTCCAATGTACTTTTAATAATGTCTACTTCTCACTCAACCCAGGTTGAAGGGTCTAAACTTGAATAACTATATTATACGAATTACGAAGAGCATTTCTCAAACTGTAAAAACATAATTGTTTATGGTCAATCTGTGCACTTGCTTTCGAATCTCTAACTACTGTTCGAAATTCGAAAACAGCCTCAAACAAAATATAATATACTTTTTCAACGCTGCGGCGGCGGTAAAATGAAACAAAAAAACCTACCTGCTCTCCCTGAGCCCAACAATGCCTTGTCCAATTTATTCAGGCGAACCCTGCAAGGTTTCGAATCGTGGTAGAATAAAAAAATATTGACTCCGGGGACCTTGCAAAGTTTTAAATTTTCACGTTTTCGGAACAATAGACTTTGAGAAAAGGACAAAATATGATTTAGATTTATAATGGTATTGTGAAAAACTGTTTTAATTTATTATAGCTTTGTTCAACTACAAAATATGTATGTACTTACAGGATTTAGGGAGGATGGGGGCATGCCGCATGCATTTTTAATATTTTTCTATAAAAAGAAAACATTTTTCACGATTCTAAGGAACTCAAAAGATGTTCCTAGCCATGCTCGTTTTCTCAAGTAAAACGCAAGATTTTAAAAAGCTTTTTATATCATACAATGTATGGCGCATGTTCTTACCAGTTACTATCTTATTACCATGCCAGCGAACGTACAAATTAGAGTTAATTTTGAAATTCCTGTCAGAACATACGAGGCGGGTTCGTTAATTACATGCCTATCCATCATCGAAAACCAACAAACGAGATACAGAAATACAGCCCACCCACCGCCAGGTATAATAGCACTCTGTTGCTGAAATAGCAACACCAAGCAAAACTGCATATAATATAGATTAGCTTTTAATAAATCTGAAACATGCTGTAGATTTTCTTTCGGTTTTTGATTTCCTTTAAACATGCATTACATTCCATAGCTAATTTACAATTTGTGTAGCAAATGAAAAGATAATAATAATAATAAACTTAACTTTTGTAATTTAAAAGAAATGCCGTTAAGTATAAAAAAGTTTGAGGAAACACTGAAATAGGAACCCCTCAGTCGAAAGCCCTGGCGCTAGATAGCATCAATTAATAAAGAAATAAATATGATATCGAAAAGAAAAAATATACTTATTAAATATACAATTATTATACTAATGGGGTCGTTTTAAAGAAAAGTTTGAGAAACACTGAAATAGGAACCCCTCAGTGCACAGCCCTGGCGCGAGATAGGATCACAACACCACGTCATGCAATATCTGGAACCGTGCATCGCACCTAACAAGACGTTTATTGTGTCGAGGACCAGCAGGTTCCAGATTTAAAATTGATACCAACATTGTTGCTATCCAGGGATGAGAAACGTAGGTCCCAAGGCTCGTTTATCCAGGGATGGTAAACATTTGTTATTTTGCAGATAGACATGTTTATCATCCCTGGATAGACCTTTAATAAACGAACTTCGTTTTGTCGCATTTTTATATCGTATGGGGATCATGTCGCTAACGAAGATGGTCCAAGAGACCAAGACCGGGAGAAATTCATCGAACTGACCGCCGAACTTCGATTTATGAAGATGGCACTAGAATCTAGATTGTAGATGATGATGAGGTTGGGTAAAGAACATTTTTGAGGTAAAAAGTAAAAACTACTGGTACTATGTCCTTTCCTGGGAGTCAGAGTATCTCAAATCTCTTCACGTAATAACAGACAGTCGTCTACTATAGTTTGTGCGTTTTAAGATGATATGGGTGACACATTATAATTGACAATAGTAGGGAAGTTACCTAAAAATTTTAATCGATAATTTAAAAATATCGAATCACTTCGTAAAGGAATTGCAATCGAAATTATCGATTTCGTACTGACGTTTCATAGTGGCGCCAGCGATTAAGATGGCCTCCCTTTTTATCGATTTGATTTCGATTCAACAGTGTCAATCTCTATCGGCATAAGTTCCGTTTCATGCATCTGACATTTTTCAAATATTTTCGTATCAATAATTTCATACTCCTATTTCACTGTTAATATTTATAATGTTATATTAATAAGTTAGCATTTAGCAACTTTTCATTTTTATTCATTTACAGTTGTAGGAAACATCTGTTTTTGTAGATGGAATATAATTTATTACATTTTGTATTTTTTTGTTTTCTTGTAAAAAAATCCGTAGCAAGGAATATGAGAACTGTCACCCATATCATCTTATAACGCACAAACTATACAATACTGTAAAATTATACCTTGTGCGTTCTAAGATGATATGCGTGACACATAATAATTGACAATAGTAGGGAAGTTACCTAAAAATATTAATCGATAATTTAAAAATATCGAATCACTTCGTAAAGGAATTGCAATCGAAATTATCGATTTCGTACTGACGTTTCATAGTGGCGCCAGCGATTAAGATGACCTCCCTTTTTATCGATTTGATTTCGATTCAACAGTGTCAATCTCTATCGACATAAGTTCCGTTTCATGCATCTGACATTTTTCAAATATTTTCGTATCAATAATTTCATACTCCTATTTCACTGTTAATATTTATAATGTTATATTAATAAGTTAGCATTTAGCAACTTTTCATTTTTATTCATTTACAGTTATAGGAAACATCTGTTTTTGTAGATGGAATATAATTTATTACATTTTGTATTTTTTTGTTTTCTTGTAAAAAAATCCGTAGCAAGGAATATGAGAACTGTCACCCATATCATCTTATAACGCACAAACTATACAATACTGTAAAATTATACCTTGTGCGTTCTAAGATGATATGCGTGACACATAATAATTGACAATAGTAGGGAAGTTACCTAAAAATATTAATCGATAATTTAAAAATATCGAATCACTTCGTAAAGGAATTGCAATCGAAATTATCGATTTCGTACTGACGTTTCAGAGTGGCGCCGGCGATTTAAGATGGCCGCCTTTTTTATCGATTTGATTTCGATTCAACAGTGGCAATCTCTATTGACATAAATTCCGTTTCAGCATCTGACATTTTTCAAATGTTTTCGTAACAATAATTTTATACTCCTATTTCACAGTTAATATTTATAATTTTATATTAATAAGTTAGTATTTAGCAACTTTTCATTTTTATTCATTTACAATTATAGGAAACATTTATTTTTGTAGATGGAATATAATTTATTACAATTTGATTTTTTTTGTTTTCTTGTAAAAAAAATTCCGTGGCAAGGAATATGAAAACTGTCACCCATATCATCTTATAACGCACAAACTATAATATATATTCTGTGCTTTCGTATTCAAAAAAAATTATAGTATGGACGTTTTGCAATCTTAGTTATTTATCAAGGCTCAACGCGGAGGCTTTAAGTCAGCTATTTACATTAAGTCAGCTATTTACATAACTATTCACAAGTATGGTCCCAAACTCTAGATATCAACAAATAACTGCGGTTGAACAAAGCGGCCTCCAATAATGGGCTTCGGGCGATAGGATCTTCGGCCGCTGATCACTCGGGGAGATACATTCGAATTTCGAACCTCGGCACCTTTTGTACTTTCGAGACTCCGTTGAGGTTTTTGTTTTGTAAACTTACTGGTTTTTAGTCTGTTATTGTTTCGAGCATTTAATCCATATTAATAATATAATAAATGCGAAAGTGTGTCTGTTACCTCTTCACCCTATACCGCTGAACCAATTTTCATTATCAGTCTTCACTTTAGTTTATGAGTTATGTCACCTATCTTTGATCTCTACCTAAAGCTCTATTTCGTTACAAATTACAATATTTTCTTTCGTTAGTACTGACTACTGCCTATGTTATTGTATAGAATTAAATACACCTGCTGTCAGCGTTGTAAAAACTAATAATTTCTGTAAGTACATTATACTTAGTACTTTAATTGTATACCTAGAACTTACTAAAAATACGTTGAAGTATAACATGGGCATAGTTATTGGTAAGTTGTTATAAGAGAAAATCATTCTGCCAGTGCAAAGTACAGTCATTACGCGTTGCCTGAGGGAACGCCAGTTATTGCTGGATGATTGAAGACCCCTCCGCCTTCGAGATCCTCACGAGAGAGAGAGAGCAAACGAGCGGGAAAGGGACGGCGATAGATCAACATCTGATTAGCATTCCAATTACGGCGCGAACGCAGTCGGATCAAATCTTCGGGTGAAGTGATGTGCCGAGGTGCAGGGGTATCGATAGTTTTGACGTTTCGATAGACGCGAAGCACGATGTTTTGAAATTAACGTTTTCGTTATTTTATCTGTACCTTAATTTTTTATTGTTAAAGAATAAAGACCATGGCGTATTAAAAGTGTACAAATTGTATAAATTAGGGGAAATATAAATATTGTGTAGGTAATACATAATTACCTACATACCTATTCAAATTTTAAGTAATATACCTACACTATTCCGGTTGAAAATGATGCTTTTTTTAAAATTACTATTTTCGGATTACTCACCAGTCTCCCAAGTGGCCCAAGTGGGCCGCGATAACAATAGATTTCAAGAATCCGCGATCGAAGGAAAACCACTTATAGATTGTTCTTGGAACAAGAATCAGTTTCGTTTTATTATGACTAAAAAATTTTCATAATTTCAGGTTTCTGGAGAAAATATGAAGACGAGAGGCACAACCCTATTAACAAGCAAGCGGTGTGAGGCGGGGCAGTCGTGTTCAGATCACATCGGCAGCCGTAAGGAAATTTAAAATAAACAAGAAATTATGGATCACGCAGATTACATGGTTCGTGGAATGGGAATGAGAGGATGTAGCTGTAGTCAGTATTGCAGGATTAATTACAAGAGTCGAGAACAAGTAACAACCTCCATCTGCAAGGCGGTGAATTTTAAGGTTTTAATACAAGGAACACGTAACTAAAAATGGTTTATACTCTGGAGAATGGAGTTACACAATTTTAAGTTTACATTTGAAACTTTTTAGTCATTGGATAGTGCCGATTAGAGACGTAAGGCAAACATTATAATATTTTTATATATTTTTCATCTTTTAAGATAACACTGAAAAAAAACCAAAGGATTAGCCTCAAAATTAACCTAGCTTAAGAGTGTTATAAATTACAATATTAGAATGATTAGTGAGCTTAAGTCAAGTGATATACAATCAGAAATTATATTAATTTGCTTTTGTTTCGTCAAAACAAAATGGGAGTCATTTACGGACATAATGGGAAATGACTAAAGTGGTTACATCTAAACGTGCCTAAAAGCAATGAGATTGTAAGATAATAATTGTGCTCCGTCGGTCACGAACTTAAAAATTGGTCCACAAGAACTTAAATAGAGGTTTAACCGGATAGAACCAGCAAGTGCTATAAACATTTTCAAGATTATGTTATTGCTTAATGTTTAATCACACTAAACTATAGTAACTGTTAAATGTAAACCTTTTCTGAGGGTTTTTGACAGGAGTTTGTGTATTGAATATGTTGAGGACAGCGGCCTCGCTCCCGAAAAACGTATAGTGAGTGCACATAAACTAATTAAAGTGAAATGTGAGAAATAGACTCAGTGCAAATCAGTGTTTTTACAAACAGACTTTAAAAGTGAATTACGTTAAATCTGTGGCTCCCTAAGAGATAAAATATAGTTAATTTAATAAGTTAATAAGTTATCTAATAAATACAGGAAAAATTAGTTGTGTAACATATGTAGTTTGGAAAATATTAGGAAAATTGTGTGTAAAAATGTGTAAATTCTATTAACTTTTATGTTTACTTAGCTATAATTACGTTAAAATATAAGTGGTGATACTTAGATTAAGGTACATATTGTGGAACGATGAATAAATAATCTCCCGAAACGCGTTTTAATTACCTGGCTCACGGAAAATGGCGAAAATAGGGGAAAAGTAGCCGTCTCCGATAGCAAAAGTGAGACAGAAAACTTGCGAATCGGAGCGGCTTACTATATGGCATTCGCCCGAGCCAGGTAAGCGAGGTGCGTTTCGGGAGCAATGTTCTCCTCGACTCTCGTGTGTTTTATTTACGCCCCCGCTCTGCAAGATTACCGGTGTAGCCTCGGTCTTCGAGTCCGATCTGAGCCAGCGGCGAAAACCTATGGGCGAATACAGTCTCGAATAGTGAATTTGGTCCTTCGAACCGGATTTGAAGTTTGTCTTTTGCGATCCGGATTTGAAGGCGACACTTAGAAGAATTTCAAGAGCCAAGACGACACTTAGAAAAATTTCAAGAGCAAGCTGGACTTAGAAAATTTGGGAAGACCGGACCCGAAGAAGACTGGACTCGGAGACGACTGGACTCGAAGATACAGGTCTACACCACCAAGGGGAAGCAAGGATTCGTAGATTTTTGTCACAAAACCTACTGAAGTTCCTTGAAGATTGAACATTGAACATAGAAGATTGAACATTGAAAATAGAAGATTGAACATTGAATATAGAAGATTGAAGATTCAATATAGAAGATTGAAGATTCAATATAGAAGATTGAAGATTCAATATAGAAGATGGTCATCACGAGGAGTCAGAGCGGGGCCGAGGAGAACCAGCAACCGAAAATATTTTCGGATCCGCCCAGGTCGCCGTCTGCAGCCGCAACCAGCCAGCCACCGACCGAGGGGAGGGCGGATCTGCTTCAAACTGTGTTGAAACCGAGGCCGGGCACTAGCAAGACACCCGCGCCATCGGGAGTACCTGTAGCCAGGGAGAAGGCTATTTCAATTGGGTCGCGTCGATCGACAGCAAGTGTCGTCGCGCGCCTGCGATACGAGGCGGAAGAGAAACTTGCCGCACTCCGTAAGAAGGAACTGCAGATCGAAGCAGAACTCATCAAGAAGAAGCTCATCGCTGATGTCGCCACCGCCGAGGAAACCAGCAACCCCGACGAAGACGAACCTTCAGAACAGGTGGAGCAACGGGTCCGAGCCTGGCTAAGCGAACATGGTCCTGACAACGAAGAGACGACCGAGGAACGGGTCGTGCCAGAGGAGGAAGGGGACGCGCCGAAGCCAGAAGACATGCCACCTGCGGGAAAGAGACGCGAGCCGCAGAGATCGAGGTTCGAGCGGCCTGCAGCCGGGATCAACGGGGTGGAACAGCTTGCCGACACCCTAGACAAGCTGTTGAACCAACGACAGCCGCGCCATCAGACGGAGTTGCCCATATTCACGGGCTCTCCTTTGGAATGGCTGCCGTTCAAAGCAGCCATGGAAGATACCACCGCATTTTACAAGCTCAAGCCAATCGAGAACCTGGCGCGCCTGAGAAGCTGTCTACGGGGGGAGGCTCGAGAAGCAGTGGCGCCGTTGCTGAGCATCGCAACACCACCCGAACAGATCATGAAGACTCTGGAGCAATGCTTCGGCCGGCCCGAGGTGATGGTCGACCGCATGATGGAAGATTTGAAGAAGCTTCCGAGGCTCGGAGGCACGGCGGCAGAGCTCAAAAAATTCGCGATGAAGATTCAGAACATGGTGGCCATCCTGAAGAAGTTAAAGCACGGGTATCTCTTCAATCCGTTGCTTGTGAGAGACATCCTGGAGAAGCTCAGCCCATTCGAGAAGAGCAAATGGTACGACTACGCAGAAGAGACATCGCGCTACCGGAACGAGCCCGATGTCGTCCTTCTCTCTGAATGAGAGAAGCGGACAGAGCGCTGCGCTACGGATTCACCACGGCTCCGGCTGCAAGAAAGGAAACATCGCGTCCACCTCCCAACAAGAACGAAGTTAGAACGAGAAGACCAGTCTTCGCGATAGCAGAAGAGGGACGAGGCACACCGAGCCACAGCCCGCCGAAGAGAATGCGCGAAGAACCAACGAAGTGTCCGATGTGCACCGACCGCCACGCTCTGTTTCGCTGCGCTGCTTTCAAGAAACTGAGTGTGCAGAAGAGATGGGACACAGTCAAGCAAGAAGGGCTGTGTTTCCTGTGCCTATCGAGCCGACACAGAAGATACAACTGCAGAGCGAAGCAGTGTGGTATCCAGGGATGCAAGCGGCCTCACCACCCACTACTACACGAGGAGAGGTCCGACGGCGCTCCACCGATCGAGGACGCCGTAATCACCGCATCGGTTGCCTCCGACCGCGCGGTGAAACTGAAGATGAGAAGAATTCAAGTCGTTGGGCCACGGGGCGAAGCTGACATCTTCGCGCTGTTCGACGAGGGCTCGACGGTGACTCTGCTGGATGAAGACGTCGCTGAGGCTATCGGCGCAGATGGTCCACCGAAGATGCTGCGCATGCACGGGATCAACGCCGAGAGAAGGGAAGAGAGAAGCCGCCTCGTACAACTGGGCGTACGAGGTCGCGACGGTACCAGACACGACATCACCGCGAGGACTGTGAACGGGTTGAATCTCTTAACTCAATCCGTTCCGGAATCCCTTCTGCAGCTCGCTCACCTGCGCGATCTCAAGAACGAAGAGATGTGCTACGAGAACGAGAAACCCCAACTTCTCATCGGCACGGACAATTGGCAGCTCATCGTGTCTCGGGAGCTGAGAATCGGGAAGAGGAACCAGCCCGCAGCCTCTAAGACGAAGCTTGGATGGGTGATACATGGCAGCATCCCCAAGCGCATCATAAGGCAGGACGAGAACGAAAATATCCTGCATATATCCACGGAGGAAACCAGAAACGATCGTCTGGAAGAAATGGTGAAGAAACACTTCGACATAGACGCTTTGGGAATAGCGGCTAAGGCGAAGCTGAGCAACGAGGAACAGCGAGCCATCGACCTGTTTGGCAGAACGGCCAAGAGAACGGAAGACGGTCGATTCGAAGTGGGACTCCTGTGGCGCAAGGATGGCGTCAAACTGCCCCTCAGCTACAATAACGCGCTGAGGAGGCTCAAGAACTTAGAACGCAAGCTCGACAGAAACCCCCTAGATGCGGCGCAGTATCATGGGCAGATGGAAAACCTCATACGAAAAGGATATGCAGAGAAATGCGACGGGACGGAGGCCGGAAGCGAGAACACATGGTACCTGCCGCACTTCCCGGTCAAGAACCCAAACAAGCCGGGCAAGCTGCGCTTGGTCTTCGACGCGGCGGCCAAAACGAACGGCGTGAGCCTCAACGATCACTTGTTGGAGGGGCCCGATCTACTGACATCCCTGCCGAGGATATTGTTCCGGTTCAGGGAGGAAGCCGTGGCAGTGAAAGCAGACATAGAAGAGATGTTCCTACGCGTGAAGATCAGAAAAGAGGACCAGCCGGCGCAGATGTTCCTGTGGAGAGAGGGCCGAGAGGAGCCGCCCTCTAAGTACAAGATGATGGTCATGATATTTGGGGCATCGTGTTCACCGTACCTGGCACATTCAGTACGGAATCGAAATGCAGAAGAACACGCAGAATCGTGCCCAGAAGCCTATCGCGCCATCACCGAAGCCCACTACATGGACGATTATGTGGACAGCTATCCAGACCATGAGAAGGCCAAGCAGGTCGTGGAACAAGTGGACCGGGTGCACAAGATGGGCGGATTCCACTTGCGGGGATGGACGAGCAACGACCGACGAGCGCTGACGGGGCT
This sequence comes from Polyommatus iphigenia, assembly GCA_963422495.1. Classification (NCBI taxonomy): domain Eukaryota; kingdom Metazoa; phylum Arthropoda; class Insecta; order Lepidoptera; family Lycaenidae; genus Polyommatus; species Polyommatus iphigenia. The sequence goes on along the minus strand of OY730183.1, from coordinate 39,105,595 downwards.
ACCAGTGGACCGCCTAGCTGATGATGTGGCGCAGCCTGTCACCAAGGATGAACAGAAGACCCTGGGGATACTGTGGGACTCTCGAGGGGACACGCTAAAATTTAACACATCTCTATCAAGAGTCCCTAAAGAGGTCCGAGAGCTGCAGCGCGCACCTACCAAGAGAGAGGCCCTTAGCACGGTGATGAGCATCTACGATCCGCTGGGGCTACTGAGCTGCTACACCATCACCGCCAAAGTCATCCTGCAAGGTCTGTGGCGTCAGAAGCTGGACTGGGACGAGCCGCTGCCGGCGGAGTCAGCTGAAGACTTCACTCGAAGGCTGAGAGACATGGAGCACATCAGCCACCTCGCGCTACCCCGAAGCTACAACGGGGGGAGCCCCACAAGAAACCGGCAGCTGCACGTGTTCTGTGATGCGAGCAAAGACGCGTACGCGGCGGCCGTCTACTGGAGGCTGGAGCAAGAAGATGGAGAAATTCGAGTGATGCTGGCCGCAGCCAAGGCTAAGGTGGCACCACTGAAGACACAGACGATACCACGATTAGAGCTGCAAGCCGCTCTGGTGGGAGCGAGGCTCGGGAACGCCGTCGCAGCGGAACACAGATGGAAGACAGATGCGATTTTCTACTGGACCGACGCTCAGGTGGTTCTGTGGTGGATACAGAACGGGAGCAGGAAATATACACCATACGTCGCCCACCGATTGGGAGAGATCGCCGAGCTGACATCCGTACACCAATGGAGGTGGGTGAGCACGAAGAATAATATCGCCGACATGGCCACCCGAACGGGCTATGTCACCAAGAGCGAAGAAGATCCGTGGTTCAATGGACCAGACTTCCTGCGCAGGCCTGTGAACGAGTGGCCCGCGGAGAGTCCCGTTCAAGCCGAGGACCAAAAGGAGCACGTCGCCTTCCAGACCACGGAGGCGAGCGACATGGACTGTCTGCCAGAGGTGAGTCGCTTTTCAAAGTACGAGCGCCTCGTGAGATGTACGGCGATGGTTCTACTATTCATCGAGAAGTGTCGCGATCGCCGGGCCAGTCTCGACGTGCGACACCTGGAGAAGGCGGAGATATTGTGGTACCGAAAATCACAACACGATAGCTTCGCACGGGAAATAGAGAAGATGAAAAATGGAGGGACGGCGCCAAGATGGAGCTCCTTGTACCGGCTCAACCCGGTGTACAGGGACGGCCTGCTCACGCTGGACGGGAGGATCAGAGCAGCGCAGGTGCCGGATGAAATGAAGAACCCAATTATCCTGGACGGAAGACACCCCTTCACGAGACTGCTGGTGGCCAGGGAGCATGCCAGAGCCGGGCATGGGAGCCGCGAGAGAGTTGTGAACGATCTAAGACAGAAATTCTGGATCCTGAAGCTACGGCCGACGGTGCGGAGCATCATCCACAACTGCGCCTTCTGTCGGATGAGGAGGGCGCGCCCGAGAATCCCGCAACCTGGAGACCTGCCACCGGAGCGCCTGGGGGTGTTCCAGAGACCATTTTCCTACTGTGGTCTCGATTGTTTCGGCCCAATGATCGTTACCATCGGCCGACGTCATGAGAAGAGATGGGGAGCGCTGTTCACCTGTTTGACGACGCGAGCGGTTCACCTGGAACTGGTGGCCTCGCTGTCGACCGATTCAGCATTGATGGCAATGAGAAGAATGGCCGCACGGCGGGGATGGCCGGCGGTCATGTACAGTGACAATGGGACGAACTTCAGAGGCGCGGACGTCGAGCTGCGACAGGCGTACGCCGAGTGGATGCCGGCTATGACCGAGCTGGGCCTCACACACCGCATGAAATGGAAGTTCACTCCGCCAGGGGCGCCGAGCCAAGGGGGCGCCTGGGAGAGACTGGTGAGGTCAGTGAAAACCGCCCTACTCGCCACACTGAACGAGAAATCACCGAAGGAAGAGGTGCTCCAGACCCTGATGACCGAGGCGGAGTACTCCGTGAACGCTCGACCGCTCGTTCACGTTTCCGTGGACCCCGACGACCCAGAGGCGATCACACCTAACCATTTTCTCATAGGGTCATCCACGGGACAACCATACGTCGGGCCGTGCGTGCAGGCCGACAAGAAGACGTGGAGGGTCGCGCAGGCCTTGGCGGACGAGTTCTGGAGGCGATGGGTGAGGGAATACCTGCCGACGCTCACGCCCCGTTGCGGGGCACCGAGGAGCGGCCGCAATCTGGCCCCGGGGGACTTAGTGATCGTCGTGGACCCCGCGCTGCCGCGTAATACATGGCCGCGCGGAGTCGTACACCGTGTCTACCCGGGCCCGGACGGACGAGTGCGTTGCGCGGACGTGCGTACGCGCAGCGGAGTGTTCCGCAGGCCAACATCAAAGCTGGCGGTGATAGAAGAATCGCCGCCGGAGCAGCAGACGGCGCCAGGAGAAGAGCAGACGGCGCCCGGAGAAGAGCCGGCGGGCCGAGACAGCCCGCAGTCGCCAGAACGAGTCGCGACGGGCTCAACCAGCTCGTGCTCAGCAGGGCAGTCAGCGGCGGGCCGAGACAGCCCGCAGTCGCCGGAACGAGTCGCAACGGGCTCAACCAGCTCGTGCTCAGCAGGGCAGTCAGTGGCGGGCCGAGACAGCCCGCAGACGCCGGAACGAGTCGCGACGAGCTCAGCCAGCTCGTGCTCAGCGAGGCAGCCAACAGCGAGACCGGCGAGCCCGCAGTCACCAGAGAAGGCTACGTAGACCCTGGCTACTGCGCCGGGGGGAGGATGTTGAGGACAGCGGCCTCGCTCCCGAAAAACGTATAGTGAGTGCACATAAACTAATTAAAGTGAAATGTGAGAAATAGACTCAGTGCAAATCAGTGTTTTTACAAACAGACTTTAAAAGTGAATTACGTTAAATCTGTGGCTCCCTAAGAGATAAAATATAGTTAATTTAATAAGTTAATAAGTTATCTAATAAATACAGGAAAAATTAGTTGTGTAACATATGTAGTTTGGAAAATATTAGGAAAATTGTGTGTAAAAATGTGTAAATTCTATTAACTTTTATGTTTACTTAGCTATAATTACGTTAAAATATAAGTGGTGATACTTAGATTAAGGTACATATTGTGGAACGATGAATAAATAATCTCCCGAAACGCGTTTTAATTACCTGGCTCACGGAAAATGGCGAAAATAGGGGAAAAGTAGCCGTCTCCGATAGCAAAAGTGAGACAGAAAACTTGCGAATCGGAGCGGCTTACTATATGGCATTCGCCCGAGCCAGGTAAGCGAGGTGCGTTTCGGGAGCAATGTTCTCCTCGACTCTCGTGTGTTTTATTTACGCCCCCGCTCTGCAAGATTACCGGTGTAGCCTCGGTCTTCGAGTCCGATCTGAGCCAGCGGCGAAAACCTATGGGCGAATACAGTCTCGAATAGAATAGATAAAATCCTTTTAAATACCTCATACTTCACACCAAGTCAGTATTTTTAAAAATAATTTGTGGCATACTAACGGGGCGGTCTACTTCAATTCGAGTGAGTTTGGTTGGGATTTGGGAAGTTTTAGGCAGAGATCTAAATAACGGCATAATGTTTAAATCTAAGGTAGCAATTAGGTAATGTTTTTTTCTTTTGTAACTTAAATTCTTTTTGATTCTTAGGAGTGTTTGGCCTCAGGTCATGGGTTTATAGCGATAGTTCCCGCACGTGAGCACAAACCAATTTTGTGGTTCATGTTTCTCATTACTCCGCGACCGCAATATCCCAGCTATGAGCTAACTAGTTCCGTGATACTAAGTTCAGTCGTCGACAAATCCGGTGAACTACTTTTTGACTTTGTTGTGTCGCAATAGGGCATATAAGGTACTGAGTACTGACTAATACAAGATCCTCAGGAACTAGAATGCATAATGTATACGCATCATATTTGCAATAATATGTTTAAATATATGAGCATAGTATAATCCTTACTAATATTAATATTATAAATGCGAAAGTGTGTCTGTCTGTCTGTTACCTCTTCACGCCCAAACAGCTGAACCGATTTTGCTGAAATTCGGCATGGAGATACTTTGAGTCCCGGGTAAGGACAAAGGATACTTTTTATCCCGGAAAAATGTAAGGTACGTTTAGTTCTTTCCCACCTCCCAGATGACTCAGAAGAGTCTTAAATAGGGCGGCATGAATATATTTTACATTAATTATAGCCATCAACATTCAACAAGTTTCCAAACGTTGCAGATTAATAAACATAAAACATTTGCTTCATTAAAATTAGCTCATAAATTATTAATGTAAGTCTAACAAGTTACATTATATTTTCCAAAAACAAAAAGTAAGCGGATTTTACGACCAAAAGTATTAATGTTCTGCTTATTAAATTAAAGATAATAGATTTTACTTGTTTCATTAAATATTTGAATGTAATTAGTTACGAAAAGTATTTTTTCGATAGTTGTAAAGTTAGAGATACCACCAAATAGATTTTGCTGTAACTAAAGCGCAGATTACTAAATAGTTACTACGTAAGCTAAAGTACTTACATGGAATTCGTTTCGAAATGTACGAGAAGTATTTAACATTTGAACTCAAAACAGATGAGGCCGCGGGCATATCATTTCCTTAAACATATTTCAAAATCGTGTAGACATGTCAGTTGTCTGATTGTATACAAACTTCACAAGATGCCAGCCGAGATTTATAGTTCACGTTTAACTCATCCTATTCGTTATTCTTTATGACTCGACCTTATTTTAAAACAACCTTATGTTTTTTGTTATTTTTTCTATGCATTGTGGCCCCTCCTTTTTTATAACAAACCAAAGCAAATAACTTATAACAAGCTGTTGCCCGCAAATTCATTTGCGCATACCCGGGATGTATAACTAGTAGTATATTATACCTAGTCCTTTCCTGGGTCGGATCAAGTCAAATCGGTTCAGCAGTTTATGTGTGAAAAGGTAATCGACAGACAGATAGACAGACACACTATCGCGATTAAAAAACCAGTATGGATGTGTCACACTCAGCTGCAGCTCTAACCCTATACAATATACATACTTTTCGTTCCAGAGCTAGAGCCTAAAATAGTTTGAAGCATTGAACATAAATTAGAAGCGTTGCGGGCCTTACAGCAGAGGCCAGAGACACGGTGTAATGAACTTATAAATGCATGCTACGATTTTAAGAGGGATACCCACCAACCTTAGAGATTAGTACGATTTGAATGCAGGAGATTTTAAGGTAAAACATGTTTAGTTTGTATTAGAACTAAATTACACGAATAGTTAAAATGTAAATTGTGATTAGTGTCATTTACAAAAATATATAAAAAATATTTACACAGATCTTTTTTATTTTGGTTATCGAAATTCGAAACTATCGATATCATCGCGATGTACATATTTGCCAACCCTAGCTTTCTATGCATTGTCGTTCCTCTATCCATTTATGCAGCTGCCCTTACCACCTTATCATAATAACAAATAGATAGGCATTGTCGAATAGGTTACCTGTTTGGAATATTTTGTATTTTTTTATCAACGTACTTTTGTCCCAATTCAATGAAAAGGTGACAAGACGAATTTCATTCTTATTGTGCTAGGTGACAAAAGCTATAGCATTCATGTTGATTTTGCTAAAGTTTATGTTGCACAGCAGGTAGGTACCTAATGTGTTATTTGAATCGTTGATTGTGTTTTGTGAATGTCCTCCGAGTAACGACTTACACAGTACGCACAAAGGAGCGATTCACGAGAAATTCTCTGAAATTAGAGTCTATTTTCGCTTCGAAAGCAAATTACACTTGCAGCATCGGCGAGAAGATTTTACTTGTGTAAGCTTTGGCATTCTAGTTGATTCTAGAATGTAGAGTTCTAGACTTAATGTTCTAGTATCATAGTTTATTATAGTAGAACAACAGAAATTCGGTACTCACCAAACAGAGGCAGCGAGCCCGCAGAAGTATAGCAGCAGGAACACCACGGCACAGTTCGGGTTGGCCAGCCCGTCGTGGGCCAGCAACATCCTCGTAGGGGTGGTGGAGTCCTTGGCGCAGCCGGCCGCGGTCCGGCCCGCCGCCGCGCGCACCCCCCAGCCCGCGGCGGCGGCGCAGCGGCACAGCGCCACTAGCACCAGCGCGCGGTCCCCGGCGCCGCTCCGCCCGCCGCACGCCAGCTGCGCCGCCACCGCCGCGAGCGTGCACGCGAAGCTCAGCGCCGCCCAGGTCGCCAGCCACACCTCGGCCGCCCGCCTCTCGCCGGCGTCCCACAGCACCTCCGCGTCGCAGTACTGCGCGCACCGGCTCGAGCTCCGCACCCACACCCAGCTGCCCGGCTTGACCAGGCGGCGGCAGGCCCCGCGCCCGCCCGCGCCGCCCGCGTCCAGTGGCACGGAGCCGCCGGGCGGAGCGCGCTCCCCGGGGCCCTCCATACACATGTGCTCGTGGTTGTTCTCCGCCGGGAAGTGCGAGCAGTCCAGCTCGGCCGGCCAGGGGAAGCCGAAGCCGCGCAGCACGGGGTAGCATCTGGAGTAGACGCTCTCGCACAGCCCCCGACACGGCCCGATCGGCAGCGCCACCTTGTCGGTGCACATGGGCACGTACACGGCGCACAGGAACAGGTGCAGCTGCGACGAGCACCCGTACTGCACGAGCGGGCTAAAGGTCTGCAGCGTCACGTCGGCGTCGGCCTGCAGCGTGTGCCGCGCCAGGTTTGGCATACCGGTTTGGTTGTACCCGATGTTCTTGCACATAGCCACTTTGATGGGTTCACATGTCCTCACCGAGGCCTCGGCGGCCGCCTGGAGCGCCAAGTTCGCGGCGAGTAACACGACACTGAGGCACTTCATCTTGAAATACATTGCACGAGACCACTGTCCACTACAGAGATTTCATTGTATCGTCATAATATTATTTCGCGCGCACTAAAATAAACCGAACACACGTTGCGCACGGGCCGCGTCCCGAGCGATTTGAATTTTGTTATTTGACGCGCGGGCGCGGGAGGTCGCCGCGCGCGGGGCGCTCCGCTCCCCCCGCCGCACCGCCACAAAAAGGTCGGCCCGGCAGGTATGCCGTTGCCGTACCCTGTATGCACGTTACTATCAAAAGAAAAAGTAAGGAAATTTGTGAGGAGTCATGCTGTGAGGCGGTGCACCCTGATCGGGTCTTGTTAACTCGGAATCTCCTATTATGGCCGCAATTTATTCAGTTTTAAACTTATTCTACTACTACGTCATTCATTAATGATAATAATACTGCAACTTTAAATTGAAACCTCGGTTGTGACAAACCCAGAGTTAGATATGTATTAATATGTCTTAAATTAACGGGATTCCTAAAATGGGATCCAGAATCTAAAATAGGTACACAGGCGGCTTTATCTAAGACAGTATGTTATCTAAAATATATCGATTTTCGATAAAGCCGATAGTGAATTGATAAAATTAAACCAGCCAAGTGGGATCATGTGAAGTTCCATACTACTGATTTGCTTGCAGCGTTTAGCTAAATTACTTATATTATGTTCAAGCCTCAATGTCCGCTGTTTGTCTGTATTTTCCAGTAGTAAATATCCCAGACAAATATACAGGCCTCCATCGTAGTTTCTGTAGTTAGTGTAGGCCTAGAGTCTAGACCAGCTGTGGTCCCCAGCTTTTTTGGCCACAAACATGTTTTGGTCATGGTGTCGCGTCCCGCGGGCCGCAACAAAATTTTTTTAGGTTTAAAAAATAACGTTCTTCAAAAGTAACGATTTAAGGGAGATCGCAGACGACAGACTTTTGTGCGATTAAAGTCTGCGGCTTCCATACAATCTGATGGCGCGCGCCATGCGGAATGTATGTAAGCCGCAGACTTTGATCGCACAAAAGTCTGTCGTCTGCGATCTCCCTTAATAGTAAAAAAAATTCAGGACTTTCACGATGACTACATTATTTTGCCGGTGGGCGTGAATTTCAAAATGGTTTAACATCACGCTAGCCGCTAGCGGCAAATACCTATACCTACACAATCTGTGAAAATTTCAGAAGTCTAGCCACGGAGCTATTGTATTACACTCCGTGAGTCTAGCTATAGCGGATCTTGAGTTACAGCCTGGAGACACACAGACAGACAGACATCGAAGTCTTAGTAATAGGATTCCGTTTTTACCCTTTGGTACGGAACCCTAAAAAAAGGCCTATTGACTTGATTATTAAAGTAATGACTAACATGAGATTTAACATCAAACAAAAAATTATAACAGTTTTGAAATGTTTTATTGTACATACGTAGTTTACTACAATAATAATATGAATCAATGTATGTATCCATTTAACATAAAGGTAAATATAATGGTGAACATTCGTTTGAAAAATTGGACCGAGTTACAGATTTCAGGCCATCAAGCTTCAGACTATAGTCCAGAGTTTATGCGAGAGCGAACCTTATGTGGTTGGAATAAAGGCTAAATTGCTCTGAACGATTTGTAATGGGAGTTTTTCGACCATAGAGTATTGACTATTTTTTTCTCAAGACGGCGCCGCTTACTTCATTAGTCACAACTCATAGTGCTAAAATAATACAGACATAACATTGTGATAGCATACAGTCAAGAAAAACTCGCATTAGACCAAGGAAATTATGAACAAACTGGATACTGGAATACTGATTGCATTAGGATTGGATTGTTAATTTTATGTATTAATTAATATTTAAAAAACATTTTACTATTTCAAATAGTAAGAGTAAATTTTATACTACAAATCTTACTTAAAATTAACCTTAAATAGGCTTCTGAGTAGGGCTTGAGTACTAAAATCAAAAGTCACAACAGTTTGTTTATAAGTTCCTTGTTATACACATATAGGTGAGATGCAATTAAATATATTATTTACACATATATTAATGGACAGTTCGAATTTGAATAAAGAATAATATAATTCTTACAACAACTAAAACGATACAACATACTATTATACTTATATATTATGATACAAAGAGTTTTCACACATTTTCTATACTAGTATCCATTTCTTTTATAACTTTGCTAGTTTTAATGCTACATTATCCCTTAAATGAAGCATCAAACTCTAATTGATAAGTATTTATTTAAAAAATCAGGTTGGTATAAATTTATTCCATCTCGCTTGCTGATTTTACAGCTCAGGAAAATATCAGTACAGTTGCTATGTAGAAGGATATTATTGGCTTACAGGTATCCCAAATAGGTTCATTGAATAGTTACTTGATACTGACTTAAACAACATTATAATATTGTAGCCAAATATCTTTCTGCTTAGCCAATAAGATGTAATTAACATTCTTAATAAATTCAGTCCTATACAATATTTTTATCACTTATGCAAGTGCAATCAAAACATGCAGCGCGCTTTTCCGCTATCAATAATTCAATATGTAGAATAGTAGACTCACTAGACACCTCGGAGGTGACAAACCCAAAGAACTTTATTCTGGAGTTTATCTTTTCAGGTAATCTCCAGAAAAAAATAGCAGTAGTAAGCTAAAAACGCGCGAATTGTCAAAGAGTTTTTACAATAACATTTATACAACTAATATAAGATACACAACATTCATGCATGTCTAACGGAGAATATGCATATTTTTAAATAAACAAGTACTCGCTGGCTGCTGCAACTGATTAGTTACTGTACTTTTTGGATTTATATTAAATATATCATACTGTCAATGCATATTCTCAATTAAGGTTTTATAATAATCTTGTATTACAAAAGGAATGCAATGCTAATTTTAAGCAAGTTTAGCGCGCGATATTTTTTTACATAATATAAAAATATAATTACAATGAAATCATCACGCTAAATGCCACGAACTTGTAAATCACTTAATAAAAATACATACAAAAGTATTACAATACGTAAAACCGAAAAACATTTATAAAAAGCTACTAAAATTATTGTAATTGTGACTTAGATCCTTGGTACTTGTATGTTGTCTATTCGTTTGCAAAGCTCAGCTGATTCGCGATCTAGAAGATGTTTTGAGGTAGATGTTGATTTAAAAATCGAATAGGTTCTAATTTTAAAATATTGCAAATGGGAAAAGTTATCAAAATACTCTAATAAGGTAAATGACTAGTAGATTGGACAGTACCAGTCATTGGAAAAAGCACAAAAACACCATATTTATTAATGTTGCTTTAAAAATTTCCTGTATTTAAAGTAAAAGAACGCCTGTTTTTAAAGAAAAACAGTCAGTTTTTAAAGCAACAATAATAATTATGGTGTTTTTGTGCTTTTTCCAATGACTAGTACTGTCCAATCTACTAGTCATTTACCCTATGATAATCTAATCGTGATGATTGCATGATTCAAGTATTAGGTACAGTTTATTTAAAAGACAATAATGAATAAATGATAAAGACAATATTTATTTAACTGTTTATATGTATTATACCTCTCTATGATTATAAACATTAGCTCACTTTAATCACGATTCACGTATAGCCTCTTTGTAAAAACGCAACGCACAATGTTGACTGTGTCAAATTAATATTATTGGAATTTTTAAATTTGGAATATGCTCCTTATCTAAATAAAATTTTAAAATTATAAATTATGCTCCAATGTTAACTTGGCCAATAACAGAATGTAATAATAATTTATGTGAGATTACTTTACATAATAATGTATTAAATTATAAAGCATAAATATATTAATATACAAAATAGGATAAAAATTTGATGAGATGTGATGTATTTGTTATTGAGTAAAATGTTACCACAACTAATAAATAGTCGCAGCAATTTGAAACCTATCTAATTTTACTAAATGGCGGCTGTACACTCTCGCCGAGACACAGCGAGGCGGCCCGAGTGCGAGAGTGTAAATGGGTGCGCTCGCCTCGTCTCGCCTGTCTCGGACCCTCTCGGTCCGGTGTCGGTATTTTTCGCCCGAGACAAAGGGTCTCGCGAGGAAAGCGAGCGCATTACTGTACACTCTCGCGTTTTTCACTACTAGTCGCGCCGCTAGACAGTGCAAAACAGAAAAATAACAATAATAAACGTCATTATAAGTCATTAACTGTGAGAAATAAAATTAAATATTATTAGAGATCTTTGGATTACGATGATATCTTTCGATGCAATGGTGAATGGTGATCATTGATCGTAGATACGTTTTCGCCATTTTTAGAAAAAAAAAATGATTCATCTTTTCTGAGTTCATAACTGCGATTGAACTAAGCGGGAATGTACATGATCGCACTCGGGCAAGGGGCTCTCGCACGAGACTCTCGCCCGAGAGCTCTCGGCGAGAGTGTACAGCCGACAACTAAGTTCAAAATATTACTTAGTGCGATACCTCGTACAATCAGATATGAAACATTGCCAAATTATTTACTGATTTCGAAATAAATAAAAAGGTGGGGTCAAAGGAAAATCAATAGCGAATACATCATATCACAGGGCTCGGCACGTCTCCACTCGATTATCACTTCGAGCGGATCCATAGACAAAATATCGGGTCACTTAAATTAGTCCAGACTGGCGCTATCGCATTTTATACATACGAAATAAGCGAGATAAACATTTTTACTAGAGATATATCGATTCGCAGCGTTTCGGGCCCGGCCGACGCCGTGGTCTTTCGAATCGTCGGACGCTCATCGTCATATCGAGATTATCCTCGTCCCGCGCGCTCAGTTTCCAACCTCAGACCCTAAACCGACGACCGAAACCTAGCTGTCTCAAATTACTGACAAAATACAAAGAAGAAGAGCCGACGCGAAAGGATATGCCAACTTAGAATCTCAGATTACAATAGACAATCGTAGCGGGAGCGATGTCGAGCTCGGTGTGGAGTGTGGAGTGTGGTGTTACAGGGCGTCGGCGCGCGGGTCGAGGCGCACGGCGAGCGCGCGCCGCTCGCGCTGGGCGTCCGCGAGCTCGGCGCACAGCGCGCGGCACACGCGGTGCAGCACGGCGTTCTGTTCGTGCAGCGCGCGCACGTCCGGCTCGTCCGCGCCCGCCGGCGACCGCCTGCGGTACACCTCGAACGCGCCCTGCATGCGCGGCCCGTCCTCGCGCGCGTACCCGAACCCCTCGGCGTCGTAGTCGCGCGGCGACATGCGCGGCGGCGGCTGCGGCGGCGGCGCCGACTTGAGCCGGTTGAGGTCGAGCGAGCTGGAGCGCGTGTGGTTGCGCAGCGGGCGCGGCGGCGGCGGCGGCGGCGGCTCCTTGCGCGGCGCGTGCTGCAGCGACTGCGGCCGGTCGTCGCGCGCCGGCGGCGGCGGCAGCACGCCCGCCCCTTGGCCGCTCTTGGCCGGCTTGCGCGGCTGCGGGCGCTGCACGGCGGGGGCGGGGGCGGGCTCGGGCTGCGGGCGGCGCGGGGAGGCGCCGGCGCGCTCGTCCCGTCCGCCGTCAGGCGTCGCGCGCAGGGCCACCGGGTGGAATATCTTGGGGTCGCGGTCGAGGGCGGCCTCGAAGTCGAAGTTGACGGGCTCGGGGCGGGGGCTCGCGGCGCCGAAGGTCGGCGAGTCGACGAACTTGGTCCACTCCTTGGCGGGCTCCTTGGGCGGCGTGAGGGGGGCGTCGGCGGGGCGCGCGGGGGGCTCGGGCTCCGGCGCGGGCGGGAAGTCGAAGTCGGCGGAGGAGCCGGAGCCGAACATGTCGGGGGCGAGGTGGGCGAGATCGGCGGGCGGGGGGCGCGGGGGCAGCAGGCGCGGGGGCAGCGTGGCGGGCACGGGCACGTCGGCGCGCCGCAGCACTATCAGGTGCATGGCGATGCTGAACTCCTCCAGCGACAGCATGCCGTCCTTGTCAGTGTCCGCCAGCTGCCAGATCTTCCTCAGGTCGGGGACAGACAGACGCGACTTTTCGAAAAATAATCTGGAAAGTAGTTTGCAAGGTTTTACCGAATATAAACCTTACTATTAAGGGTAGGTAAAAAATAAAAAACACGCGTAATATGTATAACAAGGTTGCCTTGAAATAAAAGACGTTGGTGGATTCGGGTATGAGCCGGAAGTAAGTATTTGGGTACAACGCGTTAAATTATGGATTAAAATTAATATAGATGAAAATTTCCGATAGCTATACAAACTACTTTCGAATGATACTCTGGTTAACAAGTGCCATTTTCCTCAAAACCTGATCTCATGCACCGAAAATTATGATTTTAGGCTCATTCGATTCGGAATACCATCTAGATCATTCTATCAAAATTTCAAGAGGGGCTGAAAAAAAATGCAAAAGTTATAAACAAATAACAATAAAGTAAACAAAAAAAGAAAGGTTTGGTTTTTTTTTTGATATCTCAAAAACTATTTGAGATAGTCAAAATTTAAAAATTGATCCTTAAAGAGCAGGAAATTTCCTAAAAGAAGTCCTAACTCCTGGAACTGCACCTACAATCCTTATAACTTTAATTGTAAAACGTGTAGTTCGTGTTTCGCGTGATTTGCCGCAATCCGCCACGTGAACTAAAAAAATATTTTAAGTGATTAAATATTAATATTAAGGAATAAAAAAATTTGGGTACTAAGTAGACATCTAGACACGCGGTAGCGTGTTAAGCCAAGTTCCAGCATAACAGAATGGCGAGCAGCACCGTGTGTAATATTACAAGTTGCAAGTACTTTTGACCCTCTCATAATTCAGAAACTGTTTCACATAAACGTTTCAAATTTGGCTCATATAATGAGACTTGCGAGATAACTACATGCTCTAAATTTCATAATCACAGCTCAAACGGTTATGAAGATATTAACGTCCGAGAATCTACATTTTTATCACTGACTGACTGACTGACCTATAGATCAAAATTCTAACCCACTTCCAGATGACCTAGAAGGCTGAAATTTGGAAACCAGCTCGGTAATTATGTGAAAGCGTAGGGAAAAATCAGAAAAAAAAAAATCGGTCAAGTGCGAGTCGGACAGTGCGAAACTAGTCAAAAATTGTGTTTTTTGTATGGAGACCCCCCTTAAATATTTATTTTATTTTACTTTTATTATAAATTATGAAAATAAAAATATAATTAAAGATTTTGTGAAATTTCCAAGTATTTACCAGCTGCCATTATTGATTTAGAGCAAAAAAGGGCAAAAAATCACATTTATTGTATGGGAGCTCCCCGTAAATATTTATTTGTGAAGTGAAAAAACTTTAGGAAATTAATAGAATGAAGTATGTCTGTCTGTCTATTACCTCTTCACGCCCAAATTGCTTGTACCGATTGTTCTTAAATTTGGTATGGAGATATATTTTGAGTCCCGGGAATAGACATAGAATTCTTTTAATACGTCTGTCCGTCTGTCTGTCCGTCTGTCCGTCCGTCTGTCTGTCTGTTTGTTAGACAGCTATAATAATAGCTACTCTACTTCCGCACAATAAGCTGTACCCTATAGTTAATGGTTGGAAATACACTTGTGTTCTGCCGTATTATTCCTATGCCTCTTGATGATAGCTGCTTTTTCCATTCGCTTGAATTTTCTTTGTTTTATTCGTCTGATACTCAACAAGGCTTAGGGGCTATTTCCCCACTTCCTGATTAGTTTCAGATAGGCTATCCACAACTTATCTGACAGATGAAGGATCTGTCAGTTAAGTTTCAGATAGGCTATCCACAATTTATCTGATATATGAAGTATCTGCCAGATAAGTTGCGGATAGCATATCCGATACTCGCCGGGAAGTGGTGAAACAACACCTTAAGGTTGCGATTGAACATAGTCGAATATTATGTATGTTTGAACTGGGAAGATTAAGATGTCTACTGTCTACCCTTGCTCGGAAAGTTTTCTTTACAAAAAGTAATGATATGCCACCAAAAACATAAAATATGTAAAAATGGAAAGCCAAGTTCCATACAAACGTTATTCTTGGACTTCGCCGTAAAAAGGTTGGAGATCTAAATGAGTGCCAAGTTCCATGGAAAATCGAAATATGTATGTATAGGAACCAAATAACATTATGAACAAATAATAGAGTATTTCTTTGCTTTATTGAATATTTATAACAATTAATGTTATTTAAATAATTTGAGATCTTAAACTAGATTAGATTCCACTTGGCTAGTTTTCATCAGAATTAAAATGTTCAATAACTTTATGAAATGACTGATGTAATGAAAACTGGCCAAGTTAGATCTAATCTAGTTTAAGATCTCACATTCTTTAAGAGCGTTTCTCAAAAA
The DNA here is from genome assembly GCA_963422495.1 of Polyommatus iphigenia. Taxonomy (NCBI): domain Eukaryota; kingdom Metazoa; phylum Arthropoda; class Insecta; order Lepidoptera; family Lycaenidae; genus Polyommatus; species Polyommatus iphigenia. The sequence goes on along the minus strand of OY730183.1, from coordinate 39,090,478 downwards.
ATTTGTACCATTTTTTTTTAATATTATAAAATAAAAATTTGTTTAAATATTACTGATTTTTTTATTTTAAGATATGGGTAAATGTCTATAAAATTTGAAATAGAGGTTGTTTTCAGATATAAAATGTTTATAAATAGCAAAATCTATTATTAACTATTATACTATTATACTATTTCCTATTTTGTTACCTTTACTAGATTACGTAAATTCAATGTTGAATTGTGTTATTAGAAATTTTATTTGATTAAATGGGATGATAAAACAAAATTTAATTTGTTTTTAAAATATACGTTACCACTCAAAAGTAACAAAAAAGGAAGTAACAAAAAAAGTTAAATAAACTTTTCAACTTGTAATACGCATACAGCTAAAACTTATACTCGTTTATGATTTGACTTACGAAATCAAAATTGGGAGCTTTAGTAGATCTAAAGGCGAAATAATAATAATATTAGAGCTTACCTGCGTTTCTTGGGTAACAAAGACTGGAAATTTTTTGGACCACTACGCTAATAGACAACCTTCTGTTCGCGCACGTGGAACGTAAAAGAAATATCAAAACGAAAATAAGATAGATACCGAGCTTAACAATTTTGCCACCATACTGAAACATATTTATACCAAAATAGACTCCAAAATTTTAAAAAATATGGTCACAAAAAAGGAATTTCAAAGAGGAACTTTTTCCGCGATACAATAAAAACATTATAAAACAAATAAAATAAACAAGAATATTTGGTCGTATTAGAACAAATAAATTTGTTCTAATACGACCAAATATTCTTTTTAAATGATTTATGGTCTTGCAGCCCTAAATAAATACATAAATTGTTTCAAAAATTTCCGCAAGGCCTTACAAATACAATCAATTGTTTGGGAAGGTATGAAATTGGGACACTTCACTTTTCATACAACTAGATTAGACCGATTTTCAAAATATTTTTATAATGAATAATTTATTCATATAATTCTTATTTGTAGATGTTTTTTAGTGAATTTATTTAACTTACTACGTATACAATTTAATAGAAATGGGTAATGGTCTATGTTATTTACTTATAGAAAAAAATATTTTAAAATGTGGGACAAAGATTTAGATAGAAAGTACAAATTTTTTGAGAAACGCTCTTAAATAACATTAATTGTTATAGATATTCAATAAAGCAAAGAAATACTCTATTATTTGTTCATAATGTTATTTGGTTCCTATACATACATATTTCGATTTTCCATGGAACTTGGCACTCATTTAGATCTCCATCCTTTTTACGGCGAAGTCCATAGACGAAAATAATGTTTGTATAGAACTTGGCTTTCCATTTTTACATATTTTATGTTTTTGGTGGAATATCAATAAACAATAATTAATCCGCCAACAAAAATAAATTATCACAATTTGTCTAATTGTTACGCTTTTCTTAATTTATTATTACTTATTAGTCACCATTTTAATGTTAACATAAAAACGCTGACTATTTCAAAACAAGAAATCCAGATTTTTTTCTTATTCTTTTGAGCTAATCTTAAAAGGGCTTAGAAGAGATCCCCATCGAAAAAATTCAAGAATTTTGAGTTTTCACTTTTTTATTATCATTCAAAAGCATTCAAAAATTATTCATGTAAATAAAGCCTTAACGGTATTTTTATGTCCAATTATTGTTTCTATTTTGTTTTGTTATTGTTAGAAGCCAGTTATCAATATATTTTTTTTTATTTATAACTAATAAAATTTAAATAATAATTTTTATTGATGAAAAAACCCTAATTATTGCTTTATTTACATGAAAAATTCTTGAATGCCTTTGATAGTTCATAAAAAAGTAAATAATCAAAATTTTTGATTTTTTCCAATGGGGATCTCTTCCAAGCCCTTTTAAGATTAGCTCAAAAGAATAAAAAAAAATCTAGATTTCTTGTTTTGAAAAAATCTGCGTTTTTATGTTAACATTAAAATGGTGACTATTAAGAAATTTAGAAAAGCATAACAATTAAACAAATTGTGATAATTTATTTTTGTTGACGGATTATTGTTTATTGATATGTCTACTTATTACCCAATTTTTTTTTATTCCTTAATATTAATATTTAATCACTTAAAATATTTTTTTAGTTCACGTGGCCGATTGCGGCAAATCACGCGAAACACGAACTACACGTTTTTATCGTTACTTTCGCCGCTCAATTAAAGTTATAAGAATTGTAGGTACAGTTCTAGGAGTTAGGATTTTTTTTGGAAATTTCCTGTTCTTTAAGGATCTATTTTTAAATTATGACTATCTCAAATAGTTTTTGAAATATGTATTAAAAAAAACCGAACCCTTCTTTTTTTGTTTACTTTATTGTTTATAACTTTTACATTTTTTATTTGCCCCTTTTTTATTTTATTTTGGAATTTTGATAGAATGTTCTAGATGGTATTCCGAATCGAATGAGCCTAAAATCATAATTTTCGGTGCATGAGATCAGGTTTTGAGGAAAATGGCACTTGTGTACCAGACTATGAGTGAAGATGGCTTTTGTTGACTGGCCAACGTCAATTTGCTTCTTTGGCACGTATTTATCTGCACTACGTATGTCCGCCATGTGCGAATGCTTACGCGACATAGTTTCGTGTCACGTTTTCATCACGAAAGAAGTTGCGTGACATTAGTTTTACCAAAAATATTTGTATAGTACAAAATTAATCTTGGTCGCGAAACCGAAGCATTATTAAACTGAAAATTTATACGTGAAATTATTGATGTAAAGTCATTAATAATTTCACGTGTAAATTTTCAGTTTCATAATGCATGTATCGGTTTCGCGACACTTTACAATTTTAAATATCATACAACTTATTTGACGACCTCTGTGGCTCAATAGTTGAGCGTGTGGCGGATCAAACCGTGTCGGTTCGAATCCCGTCGACGAAAAAGTTCTAACGTCAAAATTGTGACCTTAATAAGCAATGAAATTCGTGTTTAAAAGTTACATAAGTAAGAGGCACTGACCTCCATTAGACAAGTACGCTGGAGTCTGGACCTATGATACCCTTTGAAATGACAACTGTTTTTTGTGCCTATTTGAAGCGGAATCAGCGCCCCAATGCGGGGGAAGAGAACTAAATCTGACGCAAACATGACGTTTAAAAGTCGCCATATTGGCGCTGATAGCAATAGTGGGAGTACTTGGAACTAATACTAGTTTCTACCACCGTAGTGATTATATTCTCTTTGGTTTCTACAACCAATAGCGATCGAGTGGCCATTTGCAAGTTACGTCAGATTTAGTTCTCTTCCGCCGCATTGGGGGCGCTAATTCCGCTTCAAATATGCACAAAAACAGCTGGGTATCTTAGGGTTGGACCTCATCTGGCAGCACGGAATCGCATTTGTTCCGCCTGTGCTACCACGTGCTGCAGTGTGCTGCCGCATGCGAACGCGCGCTGTCGCATTCCGCAAACAAAAAAGGCGATCGCACGCGTCGGTGAAAGAATGCGTTAGCATGCTATCGCGCGCTTCAGCGTACCGGAGTCTCCCTGCCGACCATTGCATTTTGTCCGTGATGCCGATCGCCTCGAGGATTCCGCCGCGTGCTATCGCATTATGCTTTCTGTCTCGGTCTAGCAAATGGCAGTTCTAAGCGACAAAAAGAAAAAGGGCGACGGAAAAAGGCGATTCCGTGCTGCCAGATGAGGTAAAACCCTAATGTCCAGCGTACTTGTATAATGGAGGTCAGTGGTAAGAGGGTGTAGTCCAATGGGCATTGTCCAAAAAAAATCACATGTACTTTTTATTTTTTTTTCGTTAAAATAGGGTATTTTAAGAATATAAATTAAATAATTTTGAAATTCATTGGCTTTCAAAATTATTTAATTTTGAATAAATTAGTTTTTTCTCAATACATTTTTAAAGTTTCGCTCTGACGTCATCATCGGCGGCCGATTGACCTCTGCAGTATGTTTTAAATTTCCTTTCAATCTTATTTATAATGGCTGGTTTGTCAAATGCAAGTTCTTATTATGTGAAAGCTGATACGAGAAGCTTACCAAAAGTTCGTAACGTAATGTTGGTCGAATTTATTGCTAATTTAACGCCATTAAAGGTCAAACTAAGGTTAAACATATTTGTTCAAAAATATAAGTAACTAATGGGTATTTTTTTCATTTATATGTACATATACAGAAAAACGATCACTGACCTTATTCCTCGAAATGTTTTTGTAATGAGCAAAATTAAAAAAAAATGGACAATCCCCATTGTAATTATCTAGTGGCGTGGCATAATCTAGCCGCTAGCGGCACATACCTAGCGGTGTGTCCGGACAGCAGGCCGCGCTCGGGGCGCAGCTGCGCGAACTGCGCCGCGTAGTGCTGCGCCTGCGCATCGCTGATCACGAACACGTCGTCGTTAGGGCCCTCCGCCTCCCCGTCCTCATCTGATGAGTGCCGGTCCGACGACTCCTCTTCGGTGCCTGGAAATATTGCAAGGAAATAATATAATTATTAAAAAAACTAAAAGAAACACGCTTATTTTTTTTTTTAATTTTAAGAGCCAATGACAATGCATAATTTATTGCATTGTCATTGGCTCTTAAAGTTTCGAATTAATTAGACTACTGGAGATAGGTAAAAATTATGCTCAAAGATTCCGTTACATATACTGTATACTGCTCAAGCTAATAAAAAAGTGTTAAGAGCGAGCTGTCAAATTTTGCTATGTTTTTTAATAAGTATTACGATCCCGGAAGACGATTGACTTAAATAAAATTGAGATTTTTTAAATCATTGTATATTTATCTGATACTAGCCTAACGGAAAACACGTTTCACTTATTTTGACTCGATAGTTTTATTTTTCGAAATTATGAATATTTCTGGGCTTTTCAACAAATATCTGTTACACTTATTCAGTCACTATCATTAAATAACTTGCACTACTACAATCATACACTTTGTAAAATCATAGCTAAAGGAAATATTAGTATTGTATTTAGTTTTTAAGAAATCATCAAAAAACTGTTTTGGGACTTTACTTTCGTGCTATAATGCGGGAACCCTTGTTACGCGATATTGTTCACTACTAGCTGCGGCTCAAAGTACAATTCATGCAGGCACGATTCATGGAATCATTATATCACGATTGGAGGATAGCGGGGTATGTAGGCGGGGCTAGCGTGTTTTGATATTTTTGGCAGCCCAGTCTTAAAGTTAGAGATTATACATTTGTAACATAAATATTATTTTTATTTATTTATTGCAAAATTTCCACAACAAAGTTGCTTCCGCCGGTTCCGCGGTACGCGTACGATTACTTCAATTCAGAAAAATATTTTTAAAAATTAAAAAAAGCGTAAAAGAGATCCTTTTATCCTCACCACCTCTTATAGAAACATGTTTGAGCAAGCGTTTGTGCGATGTAGGTGACGGCAGAGCGACATCTATTGCGAATTTTTGGAACTAACTTAATTTGAACAAATTTACGCATAAACACCCCCTTACAACCCCTTTTTGCAGTTAAAAAGTAGCCTATGTCCTTTCTCAGGCTTTAGACTATCTGTGTACAAAATTTCATTACAATCGGTTCAGCAGTATTGGCGTGAAAGCGAGACAGACAGACAGAGATACTTTCGCATTTATAATATTAGTATAGAATATATATTATAAGCGCATGCAAACAAACAAACTCTTCAGCTTTAATTTGGCACAGATATCGACACATGGCAGACACTTTTTGGAACGAAGTTCCTTATCGCGCGTTGCGAAAGGTGGCTAGACGGAAAAAGTTACAACTTTTGACTGACACTTTTTGACCGAATTTTAGTACGTAGTGCGAAGTGGGGCAGAGGGCGTTGATGTGGCGATGACGTCAACTGGCGAGTTTAAAATTCTACCATTCCTGTATGGCGGGAAATTTGTTTTTTTTTAGCAGGGTAACTAATATGTATTCTGTGGCTGGGTGACGGTACTCTTCATTCTTTATTTTTTGTTTCTTTGTTTTTTTTATAACTTTGTTCAATCCGGGTGTCCCTACTCAAGTTTTTTTTAATATACGGTATGCAAAATTCGTGGATCCGCGCGTCTAGTCTACTTACCTAATAATTGCGTATGTTCTTCCGCGGTATTGACTGGCCACACTCCTCGTCCGGTCGCGCTGTGTTCCCACACGGGGTGCACCTTCTCCGCCACACTGTTAGTCGGAGTGGGACTCTCACTGGCCGTACTCCATGGTGAACCGGCTTTCGCTCTGCGCTGTAAAAATATTTAAAATAAGTATAGAATAAATTTTAAAAAAAGGAAAATTTTGTTTTTATTTAAATCAATGTTTTTTTGACAATTAACACTACATTAATTATAAAGTTTAATATTAATTAAAGAATAAGCAACGCTCTAACTATTAATATAAAATATACTTTTCATTATTGACTCAAACAGTCTCTACCATAATAATTAGAGACCGGATTATATGCAACATAAAAAGCTTGTTATATGCATGCAAATATGCATGAAAAATGCTTGAAATATGCACGAAAATTGGCAGAATATGCAAAATTATATGACAATATGAAAATTCAAAATCTGCATACAATAATTAGTAAATTATTTTTTGATAGGCAATAATAGACCGTAAAGTATACATTATAATATGACATTAAAAGCAAAGGTAAGCAATCAAATATTTTTCTAAATTTTCAGTAGCTTGATTGTATATACGATAATTTAGAATATTTTCGTAAATAGAAAAGGTTCGCTCCACATTCACTGAGGAAACTGAGCAGAATTTGAACTTGGGTGCTATGTTAGCACGTCTTACAGTTTCTGGAAAAAGTTCTGCCGTTTCATTTGCAGTTAGCGAGCGTGACTTTCTTCTGTCTCTTTCATTTTATTATCGTAACTGTCAAAACAAAAGATGCGCATGGCTACAGACTGCATTCGAAATGCAGTAAAAAGTCACAACTATTACTCTATAGCATGTCAATAGCTCTTATGTTTTGTAAAGTTTCTGTTATTGTTATTTTTGGTCGCATTTCGAAACGCAGCATTAGCGTAAATGTTGTAAATGTACCGATAATATGCATCATAACTAGATTTTAGGTAAAATATGCTATTACTGCTAAAAATGGCTAGAATATGCAAATGCATATGCAAATATGCAAATGCATATGCAAATATGCAAATGCATATGCAAATATGCAAATGCATATAATCCGGTCTGTAATAATAATTAACCATCTTTTAGGTTGCTACCCGAAAGAGAAAAGCCTTACTAATACTGCATTGACTGTAAGTGTCATGCACTATATTTGAATATATAATAATGGTGTATTTGTTGCTTTGATGACAAATACTAAGTAGACCTCCCATACAACATTAACCTATCAAGCCCCATAAGAGCACCGGTGATCGCGACAACAATAGAATACAATAGCATTTCTAAGAATCCGCAATCGAAGGATTATAATTTAAGTAATATTTCCTTGAATTTTTGTGGAGCCTTAACCCATTAATCTTCAAGCGGCACCCGGGTGCCACAAAACAATTGAAAATCTATAGTGTCTGCGATTCCCACAATCCAGGTATATTAAATTACACACTTGTTCTTAGAAATCATTAAGAATTAATAGACTATTTTATTATGATACTACAACATAATATTATAATAAAATACAAATAACAATGAAATGGAATTTTTAATAGTAGGTTATTTTTCTAGGATTTTTTGCTGCATAATGTTAATTTACTTTATCAGAAGTTAAATAAACAATTTGTTAAATCAACTGTCACTTTAACATTACTGATAAGACAGCAATTTCAGGTGAAGACTGAAGACAATAAAACATGTAGATAATACGCTGATAATGTTTAAAAGTTGTCATTTATAAATTTTCTCTTGCCAATAATTATAATATTAATCCCTCGATCGTGCAAAAAACGAGACACACACATTTTATATTGTGTTAAAGTTTATCAGAAGAAAGGAGGGGATAGAGATATTGTTTGAAATAATGCTTAGATATACAGTAACACCTCCATCATGGGTATCGCAGACACAATAGATTTTCAATTGTTATGCGGCAGCCGGCTTCCGCTTGGGGATTGATGGGTTAAAATAATATCACTATACCAATTATTGCTAATACATTTAAACACATAATATATTAGCCAACATTAACTTCATAAGGAATTTTACATAAACAGTCTACATATTTTAGTCAGCAAAAACTACTATTTATATATTATAACAAATGAAATTCTAATCATAAAAAGAACAAAAATTTTATATTTCAAGTGCATTGTCCTTTATAAAAATTCAGCATAAACTGCTACTATTAATAATTGTAAGTTAGACAGTAGATACATACATAACATACTTACACATAATTTTTGTGTATAATATAAAAGTTAGAAATACTTACACCACATGATCCTGATCTTTGTGATGTTGTTTCCGATTCAATTTCAGAGTCTGTGCTGTGTGCCTCTGTGTTGTCATGTGACAGAGTTTGAGGTACATCACTGTCAGATAGATTTGCCGATACTCTCATAGGTTCATAGGCTCCTATACTTCCCACAAAATTTCTTTCTCTTTTAGGTATATGTTGTTCCTTTGGCGAATTGGATAACTGTATGAGATCAGCATTAGCATCCGAGTTAAGGGCCCAAGTGAATCGAGGCAAAGGTAAATCTAGGGGAGTGGCCAAAAGCTCAGGTTTTAATGTTCTATTTGTTTGATGAGCTGCTATTAGTTTAAGGGCTGAATAAAATTGCTTTCTGTTCATATGATTCAATGAAGCGCAGGTACTCGGCGCCACACTAATGTCCATGATCTACAATAAATAAAACATTGTAAATATATAGAACTAAACAAGTGTTGATCATTAACATTCTGTAGCACGTCTCACCTGTTTTAGGACATCGTTAGGTATATTAGAAGATCTAAACAGTTCTGTAGCTTTTAAAATTGGTATTTTTCCGTTTGATTCTTCGTCACAACACAAAAACAAATCACCGAAATATCTCATTTCGGTCTCTGTCAAATTGAGATCCTCCATTATAACCAAATTACAAACTGTACCTTCCACACACTGTTACAGTTTTTTACCAAATTCGGATAATACGCATTTATTCATTATCTATTAATGTAAACCATATTCATTGATATACAGTCGAATTAGAAAATGTAACATCACAAAATTTACACGAAGCAAACGAAAATGTCATTGACAGCTGCTTGACAGTTTCAGTTCTTCTTTCTTTTTCTTCTTTTTTGGCAACTTGACACAAAGGATGTGTATGTTGTGCCACAGACAAGGTAAAAAGGTAAGGAATATGGCGGGAAAACCATATTCCTCCTATTATAATTTTCATCATCGTTTTCATGTATCGTCAGGTCTAAAGTCTAGTCGAAGTCTAAGTAAAAGTCAATACAGTCACAGGAGTCAAGTCGGTCGATTCAGTAAAGTGGTAGACGCTTTACTGAAACTTTCGATGGAGTTTTGGAGGGAACACAAAATAGCACGTTTTTGGATATTACATCACTTTCCTACACTTGTGCATGAACACATATATCTAATGGTTAATATTCTACCAATATTACACATTAAAAACCCAGCTAACACAATTTTAGGAAAATAATACAAAAACACAACAGCACTCTTTCACATGCCCGCCAAAACTCCGACAGTTTCAGTTTCAGACAATCACAGATTAGGTATCAGACCACAGATAAAACCCAAAAATATTACTATACACCCCAAAGATCTCTAAATACACCCCTTCGTTTCATTTCCTTCTAATTTAAAAATTAAACATGAATTAAACCTTCCTTGGACTTTGCACATTTGCGAATATTTCCACTTTCCAGACTAAAATCGGTTCTGCCAGCTGCCGTTCTCAAATTTTAGCAAAACCAGTCAGTAGATTTAGGCTTTGTCCACACTTGATCATTTTCGCGTATACATTCTCCGTCGCGTAGCATCGAAGTTATACCGTATCACGTTCGCTAGTGTGGACGCAAAATGATCGCGATGATTTTGCGTCCACACTAGCGAACATGATAGTGCAGGGGTTCCCAAACTTATTGTGTCTACCAGCCACTTTGAGAACAAATTTTGTTTTAGCGCACCCGGCACCCCATTGTTTTAATTTAAAATGAACCCAGATGAAATGAAATTACAAATCACCCCCCAAACCTCTACACAACGCCCCCTTTTTTTTCTGAGACCTACAACGCCCGGCCCCCCTGTAGACCTTCAAAGCCCACACGGAGGCGTTATCGCCCACTTTGGGAAAAGCTGTTAAAGTGCTATTGTACATTTACGTATCTAGTTACTATTCACAAGTTATTATGGTAAAAATAAAACAACCATGAATATGGAATAAGATATTATTTATTCACTTTGTAGTTTGTATTACCCATTAAAGATATTAATTCAATAATTTGTTCAGTAATACAATTTTTCATTAAAATAAGTTTTACATACGGTGTTAACTACATTTTTAATGCAGTTAAATAATTTAGGTTGACACATCTACACTCATGCAATGACAATAATCTCATCTTAACAATACAAGTAACATTCAATTATACAATAATTTAATCCTTGGTCTGGATGTACTTGATAAGATCTACAACACGGTTGGAGTAACCATACTCGTTGTCATACCAGCTGATCAACTTGACAAAGTTGTCATTTAGAGAGATACCAGCCGCAGCGTCAAAGATGGACGAGTGAGTGTCTCCAATGAAATCGGAAGACACAACTTGGTCCTCAGTGTACCCAAGGATGCCCTTGAGTGGTCCCTCAGCGGCTTCCTTGACCTTTTGTTTGATGGCGTCGTAGCTTGCTGGCTTGCCAAGACGGGCAGTCAGGTCAACAACAGAGACGTTGGCAACTGGCACACGGAAAGCCATGCCAGTAAGTTTGCCGTTGAGGGCGGGGATGACCTTGCCTACAGCTTTAGCTGCGCCGGTGGCTGCTGGAATGATGTTTTGTTGTGCTCCACGGCCATCACGCCACAGCTTGCCCGAGGGTCCATCGACAGTCTTCTGGGTAGCGGTGGTAGCATGGACAGTTGTCATGAGACCTTCTACAATTTCAAAGTTGTCATGGATGACCTTGGCGAGGGGAGCAAGACAGTTGGTGGTGCAGGAGGCATTGGAGATAACCTTGTAGGATGGGTTGTAGGCGTCAAGATTGACACCGACCACAAACATGGGTGCATCAGCACTGGGGGCTGAAATGATGACTTTCTTGGCACCACCTTCCAAATGAGCCGAGGCTTTGTCAATGGTTGTGAACACACCGGTAGATTCTACAATGTATTCAGCTCCAGCCTTGCCCCATGGGATGGCCTTGGGGTCTCTCTCACAGAATACTGCAATCTTGTTTCCATTTACAACCAAATGTCCATCAACAGCTTCAACGGTTCCCTTGAAACGGCCGTGTGTGGAATCATATTTGAAGAGATATACCATGTAGTCCAAGCCGATGAAAGGGTCATTGATGGCTACAACCTGGGCGCCCTTGTCGACCGAAGCCCTGAGGACCAGACGACCGATGCGGCCAAATCCGTTGATACCAATCTTAGACATGTCTGAAACAGAAATATAACTATGTTCATTTCCTTGACTAAATTGAAATAACACACAATTTTTTTGATATTTCCTAATTCCATTAATTCATGAAGCCCCAAGCGGCCACATCCGGCCGCGATAACTATGAAAAAGCTATTGTGTCTCGTTTTGCCAAGATTGATGGGTTAATTATTATATTGTCAATATAGGCTCAAAAGAGGGTAGTATGCATTAAGTTTAAAGTCTAATGATGCAACAATATTGAGGAATTATTAGTCATGTTTTTCATTTTTTTTAACTTTAACTGTGAACCACATAATATTCGTATTTCGTTTACATAAAATTAAAATAAAATTTATAAAATGTCATATAAATAAACAAGCAGGTTATAAAATATTTGATGAGGCTCTATTTATGACTTTTTTTTATGAACAAATATGAATATTATATTATTTTATTGGTAAATTACAGGAAAATTAGTATTAAAAATAAGATGACAACCACAAAAGAGGATTCGTCGTATTAATCTATGGGGCCGGTATATGGAGGTCGAATAAAGGTCAAGCGGTAAATATTATGAAACGCAGTGGAATAAGAAAGTTTAAGTGTTAAAGTACAATAATAGAAGAAAATAACGACGTCTAGTGCCTTATTATCGTAGAAAAGTAAGAATATCAATGGGCCGACGTGTTACATAGGAGATTTAAAAAACCGCAAAAACTATTGCAATAAACAATCAAAGTATTAGCGTTTCATAAGAAACAAATGTGTTATAATAGGCTTACAAAAATCACAACAAAAATGCTTACCGGATAGAGTTTTGTATAAGAATTCTAATAAGAATTATGAAACAAGATTCTCCTACAAAATGGAGAACTGAATAGTGAAATGTCAAGTGAAGGACAAGGTGACAAGACAGCAGCAGCAGGCAGGAGGCGGGCGGGGCGGGGTAAAAATCACAGATTCAATAAAGTCATAGATAATAATGCAAACAAGATTCTCCTACAAAATGGAGAACTGAATAGTGAAATGTTAAGTGAACGTAGACAGAGTATACCCTTCTCTCTCTACGCAAGTGAAGGACAAGGTGGTGACAAGACAGCAGCAGCAGGCAGGAGGCGGGCGGGGCGGGGTAAAAATCACAGATTCAATAAAGTCATAGATAATAATGCAACTTTTTTCTTTCTGTCGCATGTCGCGGTCGTCGCCAATGAGGTACATACTATTGGAGGTAACCTTATATTTTGACAGTTGATAATGCTACTCTTTCTAACTAACGATGCAGTAAGTTGAGTGAAAGAGAAAGCTCATATCGGTGTATAAACGTCAAAAGTTTGTTATGCTGCCTCCCCATATAGACGAACGCACTGCCAACGCGTTGGCCCACGCGTTGGCGGTGCGGCGCTTGCTTACAACGGCGCTTGTGAGTAATCCACACATTGGAAGGTCATTCAGTATGCTTTGGATCGCGCCAATGTGCGGACGTATTCAAAATGGATGTTGAGTCGCTAACAGCTGAAGCTGTATATTTATTCACAGCTTATAATTACTTTATAAATGTGGACAACAAAAAGTTTTTAAAGGGTATTCTCGAAATAAATAAGTAAAAAGCGAGAAAACGTAACAAACAAAGAAATAAACACACTTTTACATATTTTACTTATAATATTAAAATAATATAAGCTCATTTTGGGTAACTTTCAACGGCGGTTTAACTTTGAACAATACAATAATGTATTGTTCAAAGTTAAACCGCCGTTCAAAGTTACCCAAAATGACTTTAATTATTTTATTACTTATTATTTTTTATACATAATAATTATTACTTACCTTATAATTATAAATATCATGATTAAAATATATTTATTATTTATGAAATATTTAATTTATTTTGTTTTTAGTATAATATTTATTGTTAATAGCGACAACAGATATAAGTACACAATCTGTGAAAATTTCAGAAATATAGCTATAGCGGTTCTTGAGATATAGCATGGAGACAGACAGACAGATAGACAAACAGACAGACAGACGGACGGACAAAAAGGCAGACAGACATTGAAGTCTTAGTGATAGGGTCCCGTTTTTACCCTTTGGGCACGGAAAATAGCATGTCCAAGAACCTTATTTTTTTAGCACTTTTGATATGATTTTTTTGTTCCACAGGCAGATTTACTCTGATAGTTAACTCAATAAAAAATGTTTACTCGATACTTATATTGTTCGCTATTTCGTCAAGTTAGCTGTTAATTCGCCACAGGAAGGAAACGTGCACTCTTCAGCGCTGCTCCGGGCGAACTGATCGCGCGGCCTATGTGTGGATGGAACGCAATCCTTGCGACAAGCCTTGCGACAAATTTCCTTTGATCATTCCGACACCGCTCGGCAAGCTCGCAAACGCGTTGGCCAACGTCTAAATACCTACCGCAAACGCGCGAACGCCTGTTCTACACATTGGGCCAACGCGTTGGCCAACGCGTCGGCCAACGCGTTCGCCTATTTGTAATGCCGACATAACGTTAAGTCCTACCCAATAGGACATAACAAAGGAGTCGGTCTGCAATATTTCATGTTTAAAAAGTGCTAATAAAAGTGTTTAGTGAACGTTAAATGCAATATCTTGTTGGGTTTTGTGGTTCCGCTATGTAATAAACCATAAAAACGGCCAAGGAATGCCTCAAACACGTGGATTTAACATAACATACGTAAGTTTTCAACAACGTTTTTTGGGCTTATCAATCGATATTTTTATAATCTAAAAAGAAAATTTACAAGTCTAATAATCCCTCAATCATGTTATTTATGGCATTAGTGATAAAAATGTCACATCAAGTAATAATTTGGCTAAAAATATTGCATAACTTTTTACGTGTACTTTAGGGATGCACTTTACTTGAAGTATAGTTTATCGATAAAAATATTGTCATGGACTAAATGATTTTTTTTTTCAGGATTTGAAAATACTTCAAAATAGACGACAAACAGAAATATTTAGACGCAAGTTTCATGCAAGTTTTTAATCCTTACTCCCTCATGAAGGCATCACAATATTGGGATTATCATTTCAAACGTAAATTTGAAATAATGATTTTATTGAAATAAAAAAGTTCTAACGGAGGGTAAAATGATCAACAGCTCTCACACCTCCCCCCTGTAAGTACTCAAATCGTTACTTGGATATACTTTTTGAAATTTTATCCTGGCGTTACTCTTTTTTTAATAAAATGTAAAATTTTAATAAGGCTAAAGTCATTACCATTTAATAAAATAAATTTAATACCTCGAACATCGAATTTCAGACACAATAGATATTCAGTTGTTATGCGGCACCTAGGTTCCACTTGGGGCTTGATGGGACATGCTTGATGCATGCATGATTAAGCATGGAAAAGTTACATAAAGCATATTATATATAATATGTACATACATGTTTTATAGTATTAAGTACATTTAATGACACTAAACCAACTATTTTTTTAGGTTATTGGAATGCTCCTAAAGAACAGTTCAATATGGTGGTGACTGAGAGACCTATAATGAAGATAATATTATTTTTAAGTTTAGATTATAACCGAGTATTCTGGTGGTGAGATGGAGTGAGGAGGGATGGTTTAAGTGAGGAAAATCCCCCCCTTATCACTACCACCTTCAGCCACCTTCAGGAGACCCCCCCGTTAAGGAGATGTTGTCAACTGTTTTCAGTGTTTGAATATTTTTCATTTAAGAGGCCGGGTGCCATCGAAATTCTCATACATACATAATACCATAATCATTTTCTCATACGAAAATATTAAACATGTTTGAGTTATTTTTCAGCTTAAAATAGTAATTAGTAATTACCTAGGTTCCTGCACAAACATTTACTACAAAATATTTAAACACTAAAAAATATAGTAAAACAATAAAAATATATAAATATATAGTAAATTTACTACAAAATATTGAAATAGTAAAAAATATTTTTTACTATTTCAATATTTTGTTTTTTAGTATATATATATATATATATATATATATATATATATATATATATATATATATATATATATATATATATATATATATATATATATATATATATATAGTAAATTTGCTACAAAACATTGAAATAGTAAAAAATATTTTTTTGTGTTTAAATATTTTGTAGTAAATTTTTGTGCAGGAATCTAGGTTAAGCTGAAAAATAACTCAAACATGTTAAATATTTTCGCATGAGGAAATGATTTTGGTATTACGTATGTATGATAATTTCGATGGCACCCGGCCCCTTAATTTCTAATTTTTAATATATGTGTAATATTATACAATGTGTCCTAACAACGGTGTCCAATCCTTACATGTTATGATGTATGGCATAGGTATTTTATTGACTGAAGGGTCGGCCACTGGTGTTGGGACAGTGGACACATTATATTATTACATGTGTCTCGTCACCAGTATTCAATGCTTTAACGCATCTTTAACGTCTTTATTTCTCCGATAATACATAAAAAATGTTATTTTACAAAATTGTTGTATAATAGTTAAGTACATATAATAAAGTGTATTTGATCTTCTGTTGTTTTTTATAACAAACTGTTGATTTTATTGATATTACACTCCCATCAAGCCTTCGTGGCTTATGGAGTAAGTATACATAATTTTTATATTTTTAACTATTTGTGTTATTACATATATACTTAAATATTTTATTTATATAAGTATTTTCATATACTTAAATAAATATAAAATAATATCTTTTCACCAATTTGAAAGCAACTTCTAATTTAATGATCACATTTTAACCTAAATTGAATATGCGGGTCGAATTGATAACCTCCTTTTTTTATGTCGTTTAATAAAAATCTATAACATAAAATTATGGTCGATTATTGGTCTAGCTGTAGTCTAATTTTACATTTTTATCGATATATACAAGCAGATCGCCCATCCCTACACGCACACTACAGCAATTGCACACAAGCATAAAATGGCCACGCGCTGGCGAGCTAAGGAGCCATCTACCTATCCTTAATCTGTGGTCGTCGCATTACTGATTGCGCTCAGCGCATGCGCTAATTTAGAAATTAGTGTCAGTGTCAGTGCCATGTGCTAAAATCTGACACTAAACTAGAAATTATGTCAGATGTCTGTCAGATTTTAGCACATGACACTGACACTGACACAATTTCTATAATAGTACTAGCTGTTTCCCGCGACTTCGTCCGCGTTAATCCATCTTTGTATAATAACAAAGATGGATAGTTTTCCCCTTTTTGTGGTTCCTTATACAAAGGATAAAAACGGGACCCTATTTAAGCAAACGTCAATAAACTTTCATGTTTCTAAATCAAGAAATGACGGACTTTCATTCAAACTTTCAACCCCAATTTCACCCCCTTGGGAGTAGAATTTCCAAAAACGCTTAAATACGTAACCATTCATTTTTAATCAGTAGCACATAAATAAACTTTCATGTTTCTAACTTAAGAAATGACGGACTTTCGTTTAAATTTTCAACCCCTATTTCACCCCCTTGGGGGTAGAATTTCCAAAAACGCTTAAACACGTATCCAATCATTTTAATCAGTAACCCAAACATAAAATTTCATGTTTCTAACTCAAGAAATGACAGACTTTCATTCAAGTTTTCAACCCCAATTTCACCCCCTTGGGGGTAGAATTTCTAAAAACGCTTAAATACGTATCCATTCATTTTTAATCAGTAACCCAAAAATAAAGTTTCATGTTTCTAACTCAAGAAATGACGGACTTTCATTCAAACTTTCAACCCCTATTTCAACCCCTTCGGGGTAAAATTTTCAAAATTTCTTCCTTAGTGAGTGTCTACTTAATAAAACAACCCTACTCACCAAATTTCGCTGCTGTAACTTTAACAGTTTTTGCTCAGCGATGATGAATCAGTCAGTCAGTCAGTCAGTCAGTCAGTCAGTCAGTCAGCCAGGACATGTAATTTTATAAGTATAGATGAATGCGCATGCGCGAAAGCTGCACAATGCGTAATGAAACGACGCGCTACGACTACCCAGCAAGCACATAACACCATTATAACAAACTTATTATAGCACGAGTTAATGTACAAAGCATTATAACCAAATCGTATATCGGCTGTATATCTTTTATACGACTCTTTTGAGTAAAATTTGGGCCCCCCCTTTAGACAGCGTTGAGTTGTGTAAAGGCTATTTAATAGCATTATAATTATCATATTACTTCATTAATAAAGTCAGTTATGAGTATAGGAATAAACAAATGGCATTTTTTGCGACTTTAATACAGTTAATATATAGCTTTTAAAATTACAATCTGTTATTAAAATTTCATAACAATGCTTACTGTTTTACTTCCTCTTTAAAAAAGAAAATCATAATGATTTTAAAAATACAGTAAAACCCGTTTAAGACGATTTCACAGGGACTCAACCAAAAACGCGTCTTATGCGGGAAAGCGTATTATGCGGGATATAGGGACATAAAAAAACGAACCTACTATGCTACTACATACGTATGTATTAATATTTATTATGTTTTTTCGGATGTAGGTAGGTGTTCCTATCAATGAAGATAATTATGTGTCTACATATTTTAATCTGGAGGTGATCATCTAGAGCTTTTAAGTTTAACCAATCGATGAAACGAATGCCGGTCATCCAAGCTCGAGATCGTGCATCATAATCATGGACGTATAAAAAAAGGCGGACGGAGTCCCATCATACACAAAACTGTGTCGTTCAGAGTCGGCCAGCTGGCTGTATGTACACGGTCCGCACGCACACATTCTTGCGCTAGTCCATACCATTTGACAGGCGTCAGAATGTGTGCGTGGCCGACTCCGAACAAAAGTGAAGACACAGTTTTGTATATAACAAGACTCCGTCCGCCTTTTTTTCTACGTTCATGATCATAATATGTTACAACTTACAGGAAGCGATTTTACGTTTTTGAAACAACGTGAATTTTTCGCCTTACCAATTACAAGCAAACCTAACTTTTCTGACCCATCAGAATTGGCACAGGCCAGGACAGTCAGTCTCTCTTTATTTGCTTTGCCACCATGACAAGTCTATCCCTTGAAAACTTAGAATATTCTGGCATCAATTTAAAAAATTTACCGAATTCATCTGCGTTAAAAATGTTTCGCGGTTCGTAATTTTGCAACAATTCGGGAAGTGTTGCCACTTGCCATCCACGTATCAACTATCAACATCTCAATTCCCACTGATTTGACGGTGGACAATGCCGTAGCGATGAGGTAACAGGTAATATGTGTTGGCCGTTAGGACGTATTAAACGAGATGACGATCGTATTAAGCGTTAAAGAATGTATGAAAACATGTCTCAAGTTGCAGGGACCCATGCAAAATGGTGTATTATGCGGGAAATCGTATTAAGCGTGATCGTCTTAAACGGGTTCTACTGTATATTTATTCTGCTGACTGCTGTTGGTCGTGCAAAGTATTGTGTTGACCTGAATTAATTAAATGCAGTGTTATAAATTATAATATGTGACAACTAATATTGAATGGGTATTCTAATGCCTTTATTTCTGATTGTTTAGAGTGAAATTAGCTGCGCACATCATTTTGTCGGGTGAAATATACACGTTATTAGTAAAGAATACACGCGCCCTCGCTAATATACTTTATTATAGTATAAAATTTTTAGAAAACAAAACCTATTGTTTTAACAAATATAAAAACTAGCCTTTAGCAATAGGTTTAACAAATAAAGTAGCTTATAAAGGTATCCGTACAAAATACAAATAATTTCATTCCCTTTTTAGTCGATCTTATAGTGACTTGTATTCTTTTTATAAGATAGGAAAAGGAAAGCTAATGGCGACAAATAAAATTAAAGCTTTAGGCATTTCACGATAGCATAATAGTGCTGTTAATTTTAATATGGCCCGTTACAAAAATTAGAGCTCGTATCGCACTATACAAGACACTTACTTATTATGGTCAGCCATATTACAGCACTTCAGAAATATGTTATAATGTTTAAACTCATTATACGTAATAGTGACTGATCGTTATCGAGTTTAGCAGGGTACCGTAATCATTTGGTAAAGCCTATATATAATTTATGTTTTTTTGATATGTACAATTTATAAGAAGGTTAGTACCTTTAAGATATTAGAGAGAACAAAAGGAACTTATTACTGCTTACGACAATCGTTTATTTTCGAGTCTATTTTTACAATACAATAATAACAGTTGCTAGGATACAATATTAGAATAATAGACAATATAATTCAAATATATATGTGACCTTCTTAACATTCCCTCTCCTCTGAAGCAACTGTTCGTTATTAACTATTAAATATATTAAATAACTTACACAGCTCGGAAAGCCTCGGCTTGAATAGCGGCTTAGTCAAAAAGTCTTCTAGTTGATCTTTTGTATCAACCTTCTCAACTCTTATATCCTTTTCTAGGACACACTGCCTTATGAAGAAATGTCTCAGCTTTATGTGCTTTGTACGCTGGTGCGTTTCATAAGGTGGATCATAAGCCAATCTTATGGCGGATTCGTTATCTATGTACAGTGGCGTGCTCACTACCAGAGTGTTAGCCTGCATAAATTTGACGATCCATCTAAGCCAAATAATCTCTCTGGCGGCTTCGCTAGCTGCTATTATTTCTGCCTCTATAGACGATATAGCGACAGTAGTCTGACGTTTACTTTGCCATCCTATAGCACCATTGGCGTTAAGGCAAATCATACCACTGGTGGAACGTCCAGTCGATTGATCACCACCGTGATCAGCGTCACTGTAGCATTCTATGCCTTGGAAGACTTGTACGTGATACCGTACTCTATGGTGCCTTTAACATAGCGTAGGATTCGCTTTACTCTCGCTACGTCTTCTGGTGTTGGGCTATCTAGCTTTCGTGACACAATTCCAACCGCATATGCAATATCTGGTCTAGTGCCAACCATCAAGTATGAGAGTGCTCCAACTGCTTGTCTATATGGAAAGTCATGATAATCATTTTGATCTTTTGAAGCTAGCACGCTGTCTTTTACGATCGGGGTTACTGCGGCTTTGCAATCCTGCATTCCAAACCGTTGTAAAAGCTTCTTTGCGTAACTTTTCTGATCAATTTTGATTGAGCCATCTGACTTTCGGTTTATTTCTAAACTTAAAAAGTATGAACCGTTACTCGTCGTGATTTTGAATCTTTGCCGCATTTCGTTCAGAAACACCTCAGTTTCTATTGAACTCGCTGACGCTATTAATCCATCATCAACGTACAACGCTATCAGTAGCTTTCTCTTTCCCTCTCCTCTTTTAAACAAGCAGGGGTCGCTCTGACTCTCTTTGAAACCAAGTTTGAGGATGTGTTCAGTAATGGTGGAGTTCCAACATCGCGGAGCTTGTTTAAGTCCATAAAGGCTCCGTTTAAGCTTGCAAACCTTACCATCATTGTTTGGGTATCCTTCAGGAGGTTCTTTTAATGTGCCATACAGAAAGGCGGTTGAGACATCGAACTGGGATAGAGACAGGTTTTCTTGTGCGTTTGTGTGTTTAGTAGTGCTCTTATGGTGCTTGTTTTCGCAACAGGGCTGAAGGTTTCATAATAATCCAAACCCTTTTTCTGCGAAAAACCTCTTATTACAAGTCGGGCTTTATATTTATCAATCGACCCATCTGGATTCGTCTTGATCTTAAAAATCCACTTGCTTGAGATTGCTTTTCTGCCTTTAGGTAAATCTACCATCTCCCATGTCTCATTTTCTTTTAGAGAATTAATCTCATTATCCATTGCCTTTTTCCACTCATTTGAATCCTTACATGTCATTGCTTCCTTAAATGTGTTCGGCTCTATTAGTTTTTCATCGTTGATCGAATTCATACAAACGACGCAGACAAAGTCTTTATATTTGGCCGGTGGCTTAAGATTTGATCGCTCTCTTAGCGTCATCCTGCCTTCAGCTTCAACCTCAGATGCAGTCAGTGGGGTGTCTGCCCTTGACTCACTTGCATCGTTGACTTCATAATCTGCTTCGATGTCATCGTGAACATCTTGCTCGAATACTGGGTCATCAAAGGATTGTTCCGTCTCACAAAATGCCTGTTCTGCCACAGCCATGTCATCTTCAAAAGCAGCTCCATTCTCTGCACACGATGGTTCAGCATCATGCACAACTTGCTGAGAGGGTGATGCTATACCTTCATCGTGGCTTGTCGATGGCTGCTGGTTTTCCATGACGGCCGGTTTAAAACTTTCAATTTCACAAGGTATGACGAAGTCAAATGTGGTGTCAGGTATTTTATCAGCGGTACTGTTCGGTGTGGCTATGGGCTCGTCAGATTCTTCTGGTTGACCGATTAGAGGATTCTCATCAATGATTACATCTCTCGAGCGAATCAATTTGAAGGTGCTGCTGTCCCATATACGGTAGCCATCATCAGCATCATAGCCGATAAGTATTCCCTTCTGTGCCTTCTTATCTAACTTCTTTCGTCTTTGTTTCGGAATATGTGGATAACAGTTGGATCCTATTATTCTTAAGTGGTGTATTCTGGGCTTCTTCTGGTGCCATAGCTCATACGGTGATTTATTATCTACAGTGGTAGGACCTGTCCTGTTTAAAATATACACCGCTGCAGATACCATTTCAGCCCATAATGCAGGAGGAATTTCGGCATGTGCATACATTAGACTTCGTGCCATTTCCACAACGGTCCTGTTGTCCCTTTCAGTTGGGTTCTGTTGTGGCGTATAGGGCATAGTCAATCGTTGTACAATTCCTTCCTTCTTGAGAGTAGCTTGTACTTTCGCGTTGACAAACTTTCCGCCATTGTCGCTCAGCAGTTCTTTAATAACAACTCCAGATGCTTTGACTTCAGCGAGCAACTTTGCGTGTACTTCAGCTTTCTGTCTCATAAAATATACAAATCTGTACTTCGTATATGCATCTTTGAAGTGGACAAAGTATCTTAAGTTTGTAATAGAATATGGGAAGGGACCGCATACGTCTGCATATACCAGTTCTCCGGGTTTTGTAGCTTTATCTCTGGTCCCAAACCTTGGACGGTGAGATTTTTCATAGATGCACCCTTCACAGAGTTCTTTGGTTGCTGGTACTTTTATGGCCAATTCCTTCTCTATCACTTTCTTAACGTGACTCTTATTTTGATGTCCAAATCTTTCGTGATATAGCTGTAACAGATTAGAGGTTGTGGACAGATGATTAACTCGAGTTGGTTGTAGACATCTTAAATTTAGTTTATACAGTCCTCCAAACTTGTTGCGAGTACCAATCAGTTTCGTCTGTCCATCAATCTTTATTGTACATTTTTGTGTGGTAGACTCAAATAAGCTTTTGTCCGAAATATCATGGGTGGCGAGAACTAAGAATAAATTCTTGCTAATGCCGGGTACGTACCATACATTTTTCAGTAATATTGATACTGGTTTACCGTTTACATCAGCCTCTGCGAGAATATTTCCGATGCCCAGGGCTTCAATACATTGGCCATTCGCGCCAGTCACTGCTTGACGGCTCTCGAAATATTTAAAGGTCTGGAAGAAATCACTCCGATTGGTCACGTGGCTGGTCGCCCCATTGTCAACGTACCAATTTAGATCCTTCCTGTCACCAAAATCTGGCTGTATTGTCATTGCCTCTGCGGTCTTGGATTCCTTGGGAGGTTTCGGAGGTTTTCCATCCTGGATCCACCGCTTGCAGGTTTTTACCCTATAACCCTTATCCTTGCAGTAGTTGCATTTGAGCTCTTTGAAATTATTCTTTTTCTTATTACCCCTCTTGGTTTTCGCATATAATGTTTCTGCAGTTGTGTCGTCAGTAACTTGCGTGTCTGTCTGACGCAACACTCTCTCATGTGCGCATAACTGACTTGTCAGGTTCTCGACTGAGCGTTCCTTCTTTGAAATCAACAGCCAACTGGCCCTAAATCCAAAATATTCAAGAGGTAATGTGTCTAATATTTTACATACAAGGAGAATTTCTGGTAATTTCGCCTCGCTCTGTAGTTCTAAACACAGTTCGCTCCAGATATTCTTTAAAATTGACACATGTGTAATTATGTCATGATCTGGGTCCTTTTTGTAACTGAAGAATTTCAGGCATAAGTCGTATGTCTTGTCTACACACGTACCTCCATAGACGCGCTCGAGTTCATCCCACATGTCTTTAGCAGCATCAAATCGCAGAAACTTTTGCAAAATATCATCGGATATGTTCGTCGTTAGCAGAATTAAAATGGCGCTATTCAAATTTTCAAAACTTTGAAGTTCTTTTTCATATCTAGCTTTTTCATCGCTAGTTGCCGTAAGCGCCAAGGATGGTCTTATCTTCTTACCTTCGATAATATCTAAGCCTCCCGGCATTGCTTTTATTGCAATGCCGGGATATATAACCTCCATGTTTTGTAATTCTTGGAATCTAATTTTCCAATTTGAATTTTGCTCGCATTTAATGCTTGCTCCATTATTATTTTCTTTGCTCTGCTACCACTTTAAGATATTAGAGAGAGACAAAAGGAACTTATTACTGCTTACGACAATCGTTTATTTTCGAGTCTATTTTTACAATACAATAATAACAGTTGCTAGGATACAATATTAGAATAATAGACAATATAATTCAAATCTATATGTGACCTTCTTAACAAGTACTTAGTACTAACTAGAGTGATGATTTTTTCCAGAATAATGGCTTCAAGGAGTGCAGAAGAGAGAATTTTGAGATGGCTCGAAGAAGAAGACACTGATGATGGAGATATTTTTTGTTTACTCCAATTATTAATAAAATCAGTATTTAATAAATCCTTTTTAAGCTTTCTTTTGAATCCGCCTGTTTTTTTTTTGTTTTTTTCCAAGTCTTTTTATCCTTTCTTAAATATTAAATTAGCCAGTGTAATATATTCGCCATTATAAATAACCATTTTGTAAATTCTAATTACAATGTTATTATTGCTCATAGTTCTAACAATACTTTTATTTCGATCAAAATATAGCTATATATACTGTAGAGATGAATAGATCAGAAAGAAAACGGAGCAAAGGCATTATTTGTTATAAAATCAATGTTAATATAGGACTAGCATTAAATTAGCACAACCATGGACTATTAGAAAGCTTTTATTCCTACAAAAAATCAATATACGTTCAAAAGCACTATAAATTAGTTTATTAATGCTTATTTAAAGCGTAAAGTTTTTCAAATTATCAATGTAAGATAATAGTTTTAGTATAAGTTTGAAAGCTGTTTTAGAAGCTGTAGCCTGTAATTTAGAATCGTCCTATGTTAATTTAAGATTTTTGACATTATAACAATATTTTGCTAACTATATTATAGCAGTAAGCTTATATTTGATGCAATAAATGCTATAGAGTATTCATATTTGGATAGTAACGATTAAAAGAATTAATATGACTTCAAGACATAATTCTGTATCTGTTTTGGTTAATATAAAAGTTGTGTGCTTGCTGGGTAGTGTCAAGTAAAAGGCGGGAAAACAAAATTCTTATATTTTTCGTTAAGTAGGTATCGTCAAAGAGAATATAATCACTAGGTACGTTTTAGGTAGAATATCGTTTATCAAATGTTCATGAATAGTCAAAGCATATTTTGACAAACATATTCTACAATAATATACTACATATCTGTGAAACATATATTTGCTTTGCATTTGACAGCAATTTTTGCACAAAATGCACTATTTCAAATATTGTTCAAGCCATATTATTCAAGCGTGAAAAATGCTATATTTCTTCCAAAGTTGTAGTTTTTGATTTGTTAAGCCATAATGCCGTTAGCAGTGGGATTAAACGGTTTTGGACGTATTGCTAGAATTGTCCTGAGGACGTGTTTTATGAGATCCAATATTGAGGTATCTAAGTAGTGGACTTTATTAAATTATTAGTCTAACTCTAACTACTCATAGGAATCACAAACTTATCCTTTATATTTGTTCAGATAATTGCAATAAATGATCCAGTGATTGATATCGAGTATATTTGCTATCTAATAAAATTCGACTCAACTCATGGCAAGTTCAACAGTGAGATATCATATTCTGTTGATGAAATAATAATAAATGGTACATTTTACCATTATTTTTTTTACTTTTTTATATCCAACCATAATTACATTAAAACATGAATAATATGTCTAATAAATTGTTATTTTTCAGGAAAAAAGATAAAGGTCTTTCACGAAAAGTTCCCTTCTTCTATTCCCTGGCACACATTAGGAGTGGAGTATGTTGTTGAAGCATCTGGAATGTTTTCTAATATGGATAAGGCTTCGGTTGGTACTTAAGGGTCTATTCCAAAATCTTCCACAGAAGCTGTAGTTGTATAGGGCCATCCACAATATACTACGTCACACAACATTTTGATCTCACGAAAAGTGACAGCCATAGCTGTTGTAGCCTTTGGAGTAGCCCCCAAATTTCTTATGAGCTAAGCATGTAAAAGAGCGATAATATTCTTGTCTACTTACTTTGAGTAAAGGCGAGAGATTTAATCAAGCTTATTAGTGCTCCAAGGCTTGTTCATGGCAAAATGAACGTGGCAGGGGCGCTGCTGGACGCTGGTAAAGGAGAACTGTCAAAAAATATTTTGTATGATAGAATCGTTAGTTCCTTTTCTCGCCACGTTCAATTAAAGCTTTGTCGAGCTGTATTATCTTGTCATAAATCAAAAGTATTTTTCCTTCGAAGGGCCATTTAAACAGTACTAGCGTTAAGTGTGTATTGGTAACGACGCCTAGTGTTGACATCCCTATGCTGATCCTTGGGGTCAATGAAGATCTCATAGAAAAGGGTAAGTTGTATGTGGTAACTAACCCTCATAGTCATTGCATATAGTATGTAAATAGGTTAGTTCCTTCTTCTAACAATATAATACTCAATATTGTAGGAGGCATACATGGGCGTACCCAGGTAGGGGCAGGGGGAGGGGGGCAGCTACCAAAATGAAGTGTTGGAAACAAAATATCTTTTCAGTCAGATTAATAAAAGTCAATTTTCATGATTTTTTGTTTTAATAGGTATACCAGACCGACCTTCTCGATTCAGGTATGCTGCCCCCCGCCTAGCTAAAATCCTGGGTACGGCGTACCGTCTGTGGAGGTATGTCGCAGTTATCTGGTTTAATCTGTTATTCGATTGAATGACTAGCGCAGTCATCGAATGACACCATTCAATCGAATGACTAAAGGACGTTTAACGTCTTGACTAAAAGTCATATTGAAGTCAATAAATGGGATGCTATGATTTTTTTAAGTAGCTGTGGACGGGGTAGTTATGGGTAAATCAACGCTGTCATATTATTTTAAAGCCGTTAAAATAACACAGTGCTATCAGCTTTGCGAGCTGTTTGACGCCTTATTTGTTTTAGTGACTGCTAGCGCCGCAGTGGGAAAAAAATGAAATATTTACATTCAATTACCTGACTGATTTCATGTCCGCTATCTTCAAAAGGCTATGTTACAAATCGCTAACTAGTTGGACGTTGAGTGACGATGGTTCAATCGACGTGCAGCTGAGTCAGTCAATTTAATGGTGTCATTCAATGAATGGGCTAGTCATTCAATCGAATCGCAGATTTAACCAGATGACTGCGACATATATAATATAATATAGCGTCGAGTACATCGAAAATTTAGTAAAGGCGTAAGTTAGGCGTTAGCCTAACTACGCCTTTACTATTTTTTCGATGTACTCCACTCTTACGTACTATTTCGAAAATGTAAAAAAAAACAAATAGAACGAGATGCAACATTTATCATAGATTTGTCGGCAGCCTTGTCGTTATACTAACGGCGTTATTAATTTTCCTTTCATAAATAACAGATGAACGAGTAATAATATCATGTGCATCAAGCACGTTGTACTGTCTGGCGCCCATTGCGAAGATTTTAGAGGACAATTTCGGTATATCTGAGGGGTGTCTCACCAGTATACACGCTATGACGCCATCTTTGAAACCGTTGGATGGACTGTGTTTAAAAGGGCGGGTAATTTTGTTTTTTTTCCTGACCATACAAGAATACTTACGCATCGTTTACATTTTTCAATGCCAATGAGCTGCATTAAAATTGAGTGCACAATACTTACGCCGATCTACCGCAGAAGATTAATTATGTTGATTTTCATTAATCATCCTGCCACTTCTATGTACCCTACAAACGACATTCCAAACAATGTATAAAATTTGAACTGACAAAAAAAAACTATTTTTATTAGGAACCTAAATTAAAATGAAACTCAACTCTAAATGTTTTCAGCACTGGCGTGACCACAGGGGTATTCATCAGAACATAATACCAGCTGCCACGGGCGCCTGCAAAGCCCTGGGCAAAATTATACCATCGTTGAACGATAAGTTTTGCGGTTTGGCGTTCAGAGTTCCTACAGTGAACGTGTCGGTTCTGGACATTACTGTGAAGTAAAGTTGCAATTATATTATTCTACTAGGTTGTTAAATCAACTAAGTATGTAATATTAAGAACAGACAAACTCTTATATAAAAGAACAGACAGACGGTCCTAGGAACCATACTATCTCAAGTTAAAAACAATTTTGTTACAGACTCAACAAAAGCACAAATGTACAAGAAATTGCTACACTAATCGAAAAAGAAGGTAAAGATAAAATGAAGAACATAATAAGTACATCTTATGATGAAGCAGTGTCCTCAGATTTCATGAACGACGAGCATTCTTGTATTTTAGATATAAATTCAAGTTTAGAGCTAACACCTAACTCCTTTAAACTGATATGCTGGTACGAAAATGAATATTCATATGCGTGCAGAGTTATTGATACAATATTTTTTCTACAACAACGATTCCAAACCGAAAAACCTACCAAATTGCTTGTGCCCGTGAAACTAAAATCAGAATGTGTTTATAAGAACTATGATATTAAAAACCCTACAAGTAATAAAATGGTGAACACGATTCCCATGGGAACTGGTTTCGAAGATAACTGGAATAAAAATATACTAAATGTGCCACTTGCTAAACCTCTGGACAAGCTATCGGGTCAAGATGCAGAAGAAAATGTAGATGAAGAAAAAATAGTTAAAATGGTGTATTATGACGATCTTGACGAGAAATATGCAGAAGAAAATGTGGGGGAAGAAAAAATAATTAACAATATAGTATATGATGACCAAGATAATATAAATATTTCACATGTTGATGAACAATCGAATAACATTATGGGAAATAGAGAGAGGTTGGAATCTGCTAAAAAGGAGCTAGCCAAGATTGCGAGTAAAACTGAAGATTTGTTGAGAGAAACAGACCACGAAAAGGTTAAGGAAACTGGTACTGTCCTTGAGCCATTAAGAAGCACTAATACGTCAATTAATCCCTTTGACAACAAAAATACAGATAACATTGTTATTGTAAAGAATGTAGATTCATTAGTAAATATTTTAAGTGATATAAAGGCACAAAACACTAAAGGGGTCACCATAGACGTTGGAAAAGAAACAGATGCTACATACGAAAGCGTTATCGAGGATGTAATCGTTGAAGAAAATAGTATGGACGTTAGACCAAAAAATCAGACATTTTCCACACATAATGTGGAAGCCTCCATTATTATCAGCGATAAAAACGGCAAGGAACACACAATAGTATCAATAACTGGTAAACCAAACAAAAATACGCAGAGCATTAACAGAAACATAAACAGAACTAGTCGCAGCCATGAACATTTTAACTGTGAAAAAATATCTGAAAGAAATACGAGTGAACAGAATGATATAGCTTGCCCGTTAGAATTTCGAAACAAGAGGCATATTTCTAGGAACATTAAAATTAATAAAATAGAAAACCGTATGGAAAACAAGAATAGTAACGTAATACTTGTATCATCTAGTTCTTTAGACTCTAAAAAGCTTTTGAAATTAGATAAAAATTATTCCGATGATGAGAAACCACAAATAAGTGAACGAAGTGAACCTAATGAAAGTAATAGAAACGAAATTATAAAGAAAAATATATTGTCAAGTGTTTTACAAACATCGAATGGTGATGTGCTGCCTGCATTTGATTACTTTAAGCTTATAAATAAAAGAGAACGTAGAACAAATGATAATCTTTTGGATAAACTAGCTAGTGAAACCGACTCGGATTTTTCATTTCGGACGGACGAAACTAAGTCCCAGATAATAGATATAACAGATTTTTCTAGCTCCACCGACGATTTGGCGCGTATAGACAAAATATGTAAAATCATAGAAATATCTGATGAACTGTCGGATGAATTATTCTCGGCTCTAACTGTTGACAGCCAATCTGGCAGAAAGAAATGGTCGTTTAAAGAGTTGTGTGAAAAAATAAAATTGGATGAATTTTGTGAGAAGATCTTTGGGCATTCAGTTAACCAAAATTAAAAGAAATATCATTGACATTGTTTATTTTAAGGCACTTAAAATAACAAAATTCTTATAACGAGTGTTTAAAATTTAAAATATTGTATAAAAATATAAAACAGGTACATGAGTTTAAAGTGATTTGTAGCTGAAGAAGTGAAAATCTTTTGTGAATAAAATATTTATGTAACTTGGAAAATATGCTTTTCAGTCAATGAAATAATATAAAAAGTAAATAAAATATACCTAAATCTGATTCTGTTCTTTATGGAATGTTGAAAAATATGATTAAATTGATTATTACGATTGAATTTATGCTGGCAAGTGGCAGTATTATAGCTGTATGGCAAGTTTTGTAAGAATCTAAAGGTGCTCCCTCACTGGGAGCATTCGCGTATAGTATAACGCTACAGAGTCGAGCATTACAATGTGCATCTATGTAATCTTCTTACTGCATAGAAAAACTATACCGTTGGGTTTTAACATTATAGTAATTAAAGCAGTGGTCCCCAACCTTTTTTTCATGCAGGCCACAAACATGTTTTGGTCTTGGTGCCGCGGGCCGCAATAAATTAGGGTTAAAAAATAACATTCTTCAAAATTTACGATTTAAAAGTGGAAAAAATTTAACGACTATCACGTAGACTACGTTATTTTGCCGGTGGGCGTGAATTTCAAAATTGTTTAACATCACGCGGGCTACAATTAATAAAGTCCCGGCGGGCCGCATATTAAAGCAATATAACTTAAGAAATTGAGCTTTTACAAATGCTTATTAAGTATAGAGAGTATTAACTTTAAGTGTACCATCGAGGAAATTGATTCCTAGGCAGTTAACGGGCCTACGTCATGTGGTCGACTTGTCAATATTCTGTTAGCAGTTCCGTAAATAGCCTTTTTTGCGCCCTGTGCGTGCTTTTATAACTGCACCCTTGTTATTAACCGACTTCCAAGAAGGAAGAGGTTATAATATATTCGGCTATAGATATATTTTTTTACTACATTGGGAAACATCTCTGGGGCGCAGCGGGAACTTATCGGGAGCAATTCGATAAAATAAGAGTCTGCCTGGTCTGGCCATTCCTGCGCTCCCCCAGAGTCTACGCCCTGTGCCTGGGCACCGGTGGCACCGCCCTATCTATTTACGGCACTGTCTGTTAGCTCATAGCTGTGATCGGTCGGATAAGTTTGACTTAAGGCTTCTTACAGACGAACGGCACGTGTCGGCGGCAGTCGACGGCACGTGCCGGCGGCAGTCGACGGCAGCCGTTGACAGTTTATGACGCTTGCAGGGGGCCTACCACGACCTTTCCTAAAACTATTATGTTTCCAGAACACTTTGTTGTAAGATTACAATAACATTACCGTACTCACTTTTTAAATATTATTTTACTAAAAAACAGTAAAAAATGCAAAACAATGTTAAATTCGCTGTGAAATATCAACTTTTTTTAAGATCGCTAGCTTGACGTTGAAGTAATAAATTCTTATCTGTCAAACGGTGTCGCTTACGGCCGGTCCCTAATATTTGATCTATCTCTGGTTTTGCCCTACTAGAGATATGAATAGTTACCTATCTTATGTCAATTCAATGTTAGCTGCGATCGGTCGTATGTCAAACCAGAGATAGATTGAATATTGGGAACGGCCATTAGACATTAGAGACATATATTTTATGTCAATTCAATGTTAGCTGCGATCGGTCGTATGTCAAACCAGAGATAGATTGAATATTGGGAACGGCCGTTAGTAGAGGTGGTGGTAGGCCCCCAGTTGTGACGTACCTCCTAAAGGTAAGCGTCCACAGGTCGGTATCGTACGCAAAGGACGTCTCGCATCAAACGGATAATTGTTTCACAGTACGTCAGCTGAATCAGCAGCATACGGATTACCGATTAGCCTAGTAAATGAATTCTCAAAAGGGGGGTGTGGATGGAAAAGTCGAAAGTAGAAATTTTGACTTAGGAACTTTGTTTGGACTAATTTGAAGATAAACATACTGGCTAGTCGGTAATCCGTACGCTGCCGATACAGTGAACGTACTGTAAAAAAAATATCCATTTGATGCGAGACGTCCGTAGCGTACGATACCGACCTGTGGACGCTTACCTTTACGCGCTACGTCACAACTCAAGCGTGATAAACTGTCGACGGCTGCCGTTGACTGTCGCCGACTGCCGTCGACTGCCGCCGACACGTGCCGTCGTCTGCCGTCGACGCGTGCCGCCGACACGTGCCGTTCGTCTGTAAGCACTCTAACGTGACCAAATTACTTAGGTCCGCCATCTGTCTATGATTCAACTTCTCTGATGTACTTAACGAAATATTTGGTACCTATCTCAGCCATAGCTATTTGGAATTTCTCTACTCCGTAACAGCTTGTTGTTTAGCTGTATGATCGTTTTCGGGAATATCGCATCGTCTAAGTCTACGAAGTCAGCTATGACTACATTCACTGGTGACGGTGCTGACAGATTCATTGGCCGTCCGGGGCTAAAGTCCAATAGTTTTGGGTACAGCTCCTTTTTCACTGGCTTTGCGCATTTGTCTTTCAAGGTAGATGTCCATCTGGAATGACAAAATACTATTGACAATCAGAGGCATTTACGACTTTAGGCCACGCTCAGGGACATGTAATGAACTTTAAGGAGCTGCCTAATGTTTGGAAAAAACATTACATTTCGGGATATGATATTTTATTTATTTCTAAAAACTGTGCGTTTTGCGGTGCGACAAACGAACTTTGGCGCAGCCAAGTTATGGGCAACATCAAGTCTTGTAAATTTTTTTAATGTACTATCAGAGAAGTTGATTCCTATGCAGTTGACAGACCAACGTTATTTGGTCGAATATGTCAATTCAATGTTAATTGTGACCTGTCGGCTGGGTTTGACGTAACGTAACCAAACTAAGTAGGATCTGCATAGGAATCAACTTCTCTGATAGTACCTACCAGTTATCCAGATTTATATATATTAATTATGCTAGGGTTCACATCATAAATACTGAGCATGCTTCATTGACCATGAGTATTATTCAAGTAAAGTAAAATAATATCTTAGATATTTTACCCGACTATAGGCAAAAGGAAATGTATTGATTTTTGCAGTCTGAGTAAGTATATTATGACGCCAAAGTGGAACTACTGCTAAGATTTTAAGAAATATGACTACAGCCTACAGGTGACTAAACTGACATAGGCTATTTTTTACTTACCTAAACAATATAAATGCAGGTGTCGGGGTAAGCACGACTTGGTGCACAAACCCCATGTTCGGTGGTCTCTTCACATTCCGCAGGAAGCTGTACAGACCGCTGATATTCTCCTGCTGTGGCCACGGGGACGGCATCATCTGTGGCACCCAGAAATCACTCGTGGAGTATACTGATTGGTGTCTGTACACTACTATTACCTGGAAGGTTAGATTTTTTTTTATTAGAAGTTTTGATGAGGTATATTAGTACGAGATACGACTGCAAAACTGTGCAGGTATCGAGTACACGCTTAAAACCACATTTTTACACATATTTATTATAAAGAGAACCTATTTCTACTGAGGTGCCAGTCCAAATGTGGCCGCAACTATTTTTAAATATTTTTTAAAAAATTGAGTTTGCGGGATAAAATGTTTTCATCGGGTATTGAAAGCAAACATGGTTCATTTCACGGCAATGAGTATAGAGATTTAGAAAAATCCGGTGTGCCGTTAGGCACCCGGCCGCAACTCTGTCGTAACCAGGTGTGAACAGGTACCATTCCGAAATATTTTTGCATCCATAACGTATATTGATATTTTATATATCAAATGGAAGCTTATTTTCCTCTTATTATTATAATAAAGGTGTGCCTAATTAAATCTGGCCGCAAATAAGGGGTGCCGGCTGTCAAAGGTGGCAAACTATCGATGGTTGAGGGAAAGGGAGCTAGCGCGTAATATTACGGGCTTAACGAGGACCCGGCCGCAACTCTGTCGTAACCAGTTGTGAACAGGTACCATTCCGATACATTTTTGCATCCATAACGTATATTGATCTTTTATATATCAAATGGAAGCTGAATTTTATTGTTCTAAGTTAAGGTTAAGGTTTTCGTCAAATACGGCGTCCATTATGAACTTTTACTAGGGATTTGACAGTTCATTAGACATTTTGTTATGGTTAAAGTTAAAGTTATAGTTAAAGTAAGCGGGTTCAACCCACTCTAAATCTCTAATTTTGGTGGATACAAATATTTCCACCAAAATTATATAAATAAATGCAAGTATGTAAAAATGTATTATGTCAAAAAAATAAGAGGATTTCAACAAAGCCAGTCATTCTTTGATATAGATCATTTAATGAATATTTAATCTTCGGTTTAAAAATCTTTATTTCCCATTAAGACATTTCGTCACTTACATGAGACCATAATAAATTACAACGTTTTAAATTTCGACAGTGCGGGTAGATTAAAAAAAACATAATAATTATTTAAGAAGCGAATGTCTTTGCTATACATCTTGGGTGGTGGTCCAAGTACAAAACGCTATCACTGGTTATATTTGAATAATTATTATAATAAGGTTGATGATTTAGCTATCGTTAATGTAATTGCGTAATAATCGTTTGAAAGTATTCAAAGATTTCGCTTCTTTTACAGATTTTGGTAGTTTGTTAAACAGCGTTGCTCCCTTATAAGTAATGTTATTTTTACCGAAATTGGTTCGTATACAAGGTAATACAATGCTACTTGCTCGTCGCGTAATGTACAGTCAACGTTCAAAAGTCCAGTAGCATCGTAACGACTATATTCGTTTGCCGGTACAGTGCATATTTATGTGTGCGCCATGTTACCGCGTACACACTTAAATGTCGTACAGTATCAATACAAGAAAGTTGCGTGTAGTGGATGAAAGACAAAGATAACATATATTATGTTTGTCTTCTTCATTCATTCTTCTTCATTTATTGCACTGCACTGTGTCAATAAATGCAAAAATTTCACTAGACACGTAAGATAGTTCGTAGCTCCATCGGTAAATAGTTGGCCTCGCATCATAGCTAGGACGAAAAATGGTCACGGTTCAAATCTCAGAGTATCATATTATTTTAAAGTTTTCATATTGTTTTTATTATCTCAGCTTTTTTGAAAACTTAATGAAATGACTATTTTGAAAGTTTTATTTAATAAGAATAATATTAAATTATAACATAGTGATAAGATAATATTAAATGTAAAAGTATTTTAGTTAGATTATTATACAGATATTATAATAAAACAACACTTTCAAAAAAAATATTTTTATTTCAATGACATAACAATTATTATTGAACAATTGAATTGATTGACGGATGACGGTAAAATCTTTGATTCACAGGTCTATCAATATAATAATACCTATATCTATTGTGTTATCAATATTTCATATTGTTGAGGTTATAGTTTAATTATTCGTTTTCCGAGGAAAAGAGGATTAAAACTTAACCTCAACCTTAAAATTTTAAACCTACCAATTACTGGCCAGCACGTTCCTCTGTAGAATGCCCAATTGAAACTTACTAAATATAAATATTATAACAATTACTTTACACTTATTATTGCGACATAGAAATACATTTTTCAATTTAATAATATAAATAATGATTCTTAATATTTTGTGTAACCTCCATTATTTTCGATACAACTAAGAAGACGTCTGCGCATGGAAGCCACAATATTCTTACAGATATCTGTTCCACGTAAATCCTCCCACAACTGCATGCAATGAGATTTGAGCAGCTCCGGACATCTATCATCGCGTGCTCGCCATCTTTGCACCATTAAACCCCATATATTTTCAATCGGGTTTAAGTCTGGGGATCGTGCTGGCCACGGAATAACTTTAATATTAGAATGTTCACTGAACCAATTGCGAACTATGGAGGCTCGGTGAATTGGACAATTATCATGCACAAAACTTATTTCGCTATCACCATACACATTTCGCACAGTAGGTAGCATAATGTCCTCTAACACTTCTACATAATTTGCACTGTTGGCTCGCGTAGGTTCAAGTTCAAGTTCACCCGGCCCTTGAGCACTAATCCATCCCCACATGTTCACACTTATTCTGCCAGATTCAGTGTTTGACACCACGTTATTTGCACACCAACGGGTGTTATCTTTACGCCATAAATGTAGTCTTCCTTTTTGAGAGGATTTGAAAGTCTTCTCATCGGAAAAAATTGTTGTTTCCCAATCAAAATCTAAATACTCTCGTGCAAAGCGTAGCCGTTCGTCTTTATGCCTTTGAGTCAAAAACGGTTTTTTCGCCGGCTTTCGGTGGTGTAATCCCTCGTCATGAAGTGCACGACGAACGGTGACCAATGACGTGTTAAATTCATCGGCAAAACGACTTGTCGGTATGAAACCACATGTTTCATACTCCGCTGCCATATAACGCCGCTGAGTCTGGTTAATAAGAAGTGGCCTTCCACTTCGTTTACGACTCTGCAAGCCACCTTCTTCCTCGTATCTTTTCACCCATCGACTTACAGTATTTCTCTAAAAAAAAAAAGAATAAATTGTAAAAGACGATTTTAACCAATGAAAAAATACACATCACAATAATAATATAATTAATTACTACTTACTGAGAAGCCAATTTCGTTAGAAATTTGAGAAATATTCAGGCCATTCGAATATAGGGCCACAATTTTAGCTCTTGCTTCAATAGTAATATTTGCTTGCATATTGGATAAATTGTATCGCAACAGTAAGAACACAAACACTCGTAGCTGAGTTCACCAACCAACAACATTTTAATATTTTGTTATCTTCAAGCAATCGTTCCATTTTATTTTAAATCTACCCTCACATTTTCACGTTCCTCACGTTTCTAACTAAACGTTACTGTGCTTTTAGTTAGAAACGTAATTTTTTATTCTACATAGTTGTATCAACATTCATAATCATAATAATTTATAATTAATATTTCTCAAAAATTGTTTTACGTAAAAACGACGCAGACTCAATACGGGTCGGATTCGATCCTGCAACTTAGCTGATGCGGATGATCTTAGAATAAACACACGCGCTTGCTTAACCACTAGGCCACGGCAGTGCTTACATGTTGAGACGAAATTGACGATATGAATATACAGCCAAACAAAGTGTATGTGTGTGTGTGTGAATTGTCTTTATAGAAAAAGGTCACAAGTAACGTTAAGTGTTGATGCTATAGCTGCGTACGATTGCTACTGGACTTTTGAACGTAACGTCTTGTTAGTTTGTTTTTTTGTTGTAAATTTAAGTTGTGTGTGTATTAGTTGGTGTTTTATTTTGTTAACAAGAATACATGTTTGGTATGTGAATAGTTGAGAGATAGTTACAAGTTTAGTTTCTTTATAAATAGTGTCTGATGGAGTTAGGTAATTGTAGTTGTATTTATAAGATTTTTATAATTTTGTTTTGAAGAAATTGAATGGTTTTTATATTTGTCTTAGCAGCGTTTCCCCATATTTCGACTACGTAAAGTAAATGTGGTTTCACTAGGGCATTGTAAATTAAGATTCTAGCATTTTTTGGGATTATTTGATGGAGCCGGTAATCTTTATGTAACAAACTATTGAACACTTGAATAAACTTTTAAATTCTTTTGGAGTATTAATTTATTTGGTCGTTTTTAGGGTTGAGGGTTCCGTACCCAAAGAGTAAAAACGGGACCCTATTACTAAGACTTCGTTGTCTGTCCGTCTGTCTTTATGTCTCCAGGCTGTAACTAAAGAATGGTAATAGCTAGAGAGATGAAATTTTCACAGATTATGTATTTAATATGTTGCCGCTATAACAACAAATACTAAAAACAAAATAAAATGTATATTCAACGGGGAGTCCCATACAATAAACGTGATTTTCTTACCTTTTTCTCTCTATGCCGATAATGGCAACATAATATAGGCACTTTTAAATTTCACGAAATCTTCAATTAAATGTGCAAATAAAAGTAAAATTAAAATATAAGGGCGGCTCCCATACAAAAAACACATGTTAATTTTGCTCTATAATATGTAGTACGGAACCCTTCGTGCGCGAGTCCGACTCGCACTTGGCTGATTATTACTATTGTTTAAACCGATGGTTAAGTACACTAACATGATGTACTATCACTATCCTCGTTAAACCCGTAATGTTACGCGCTGGCTCCCTTTCCCTCAACCATCGATAGTTTGCCATCTTTGGCAGCCGGCACCCCTTATTTGCGGCCAGATTTAATAATTTTCGGTAAAAATAACATTACTTATAAGGGAGCACCGCTGTTTAACAAACTACCAAAATCTGTAAAAGAAGCGAAATCTTTGAATACTTTCAAACGATTAATACGCAATTACATTAACGATAGCTAAATCCTCAACCTTATTATAATAATTATTCAAATATAACCAGTGATAGCGTTTTGTACTTGGACCACCACCCAAGATGTATAGCAGAGACATTCGCTTCTTAAATAATTATTATGTTTTTTTTTAATCTACCCGCACTGTCGAAATTTAAAACGTTGTAATATATTATGGTCTCATGTAAGTGACGAAAAGTCTTAATGGGAAATAAAGATTTTTAAACCGAAGATTAAATATTCATTAAATGATCTATATCAAAGAATGAGTGGCTTTGTTGAAATCCTCTTTTTTTTTTTGACATAATACATTTTTACATACTTGCATTTATTTATATAATTTTGGTGGAAATATTTGTATCCACCAAAATTAGAGATTTAGAGTGGGTTGAACCCAATTACTTTAACTATAACTTTAACTTTAACCATAACAAAATGTCTAATGAACTGTCAAATCCCTAGTAAAAGTTCATAATGGACGCCGTATTTGACGATAACCTTAACCTTAACTTAACCTTAACTTAAAAGATCAATATACGTTATGGATGCAAAAATGTATCGGAATGGTACCTGTTCACAACTGGTTACGACAGAGTTGCGGCCGGGTGCCTAACGGCACACCGGATTTTTCTAAATCTCTATACTCATTGCCGTGAAATGAACCATGTTTGCTTTCAATACCCGATGAAAACATTTTATCCCGCAAACTCAATTTTTTAAAAAATATTTAAAAATAGTTGCGGCCACATTTGGACTGGCACCCCAGTAGAAATAGGTTCTCCTTATCATAAATATTTGTAAAAATGTGGTTTTAAGCGTGTACTTGATACCTGCACAGTTTTGCAGTGGGATCTTAGACTATATGAAGCACTTTTAAGTTAACCGAGTATATTAAATATCTTTTTGATAAAAACTATGTTACTAATTGGCGTAAATAGTACATTTTTGCCGTTTTAGTGGTATGCAAATATTACATAGTTTCTTAAAGTATGTAATTATTATATTATGTATGTATGTGCTGTGCACGTCTGTAACCCACAGCACTCTCTTTTCCTTAACTCTTAACCCAACCGGATGGAGATTGGAGGGTCGACATGACTGGCGAGACAATAGACGCATGTAATGGATCATGTCATAATCAGGTGATCAGACTGTATTATTTGAACCAGACTTGGAAACAACATTTAGGCCGTGTTTCCACTGACGCGGAGCGGAGCGGAGCTTAGCGGTGCCGAATTGACCAATCACCATGCTCGAAATCTTCGCCGTCATTCCGCTGGAATAGCACGATTGGTCAATTCGGGCACCACTAAGCACCACTTCAGTGGAAACACACCCTTATTTATGCCGAAATCTCACCTACAGGCCACAACCTCCGAGTAAAGAGGGCCCATGCTTTAAATCACTGGGCCATGGGAAAACAAAATATGCAAGTACCAACCTGCCTTCTCAATCTGTTAAGTGCATTTAGCGTGATGCCGGTCAGATCAGGCTGTTTTGGTACCAACTGTGGTCCGTACATGTCTATTATGAATTTTATCAAATTCAAGTGATCATCATTTGTGAAACCATAGAAATGTTGAAAATCCAGTATCACCACCTGAAATCAAGTATTGGTAGATAATAATTAATCCGTCCATCGTGGGTATCGCAGACACAATAGATTTTCAATTGTTATGCTGGCAGCCGGCTGCCAGGGGCTTGATAGGTTAAACTTAAGTGAGTAATAATTTATTACTATAGTTTTTTATGTAGCTTTATCAGGTGATTATTAGTGAGAAAATACAAATTATTATTACTTAGTCATTGAAAAAAAATCTAAAGAGATTGCCTTTCCTTCTTGCCAATCTTGAATAATTTTATGGTGTGCTGTAATAAAGAGCTTTTGTTAGCGAAGGAGCTGTAGGTAAAAGCTAATAATAAGCTATTAGCTGATAAAACATACCTCTTCTGGATGTGAGTCAATAAACTCCTTAATTTGCCTCAAAGGTCCTGTGATTTC
The DNA here is from genome assembly GCA_963422495.1 of Polyommatus iphigenia. Classification (NCBI taxonomy): domain Eukaryota; kingdom Metazoa; phylum Arthropoda; class Insecta; order Lepidoptera; family Lycaenidae; genus Polyommatus; species Polyommatus iphigenia. The sequence goes on along the minus strand of OY730183.1, from coordinate 39,050,198 downwards.
ACCTGCGTACACACCATGAGTAAAGAAAATACTGTTTGTGCCTGTCTTTGTTGCCAGCCTTAAGTCAAAATATCTGAAATATTAAAAAAAATGTATTTGTTTAAATCAAGGTACTATCAAGGAAATTGATTCCTAGGCAGTTGACAGACCTATGCCATTTGCTTGGGTTATGTCAATTCTTAGGGATCTATCAGACACTATAGTGTCTCTAAGACAGAGAGTGGTCACGCATTCAAGGGTTCAAGCGGTCAGTTTTGCATTCTTTGTATTGTATTACATTATAATATAGAGATACTCACACAGGAGGTGTTCTTAATAATTATAAAGTGTCAGAATTACTCCTGACTGGCCGCTCGAACGCAGAACGCTTGAAGGCGTGACCACTCTCTGTCTGATAGATCCCTTATAACTTCGTGATCTGACAGTTAGGTTTGACATATCATGTAACTAATCAAATTATGTACTATCAGAGAAGTTGATTCCTAGGTAGATGGCGGACCTAAGTAATTTGGCCGCGTTCAGTCAAACCTATCACCCATTAGACCTTTCACAGCTAACACTGAATTGACATAAGCCGACCAACTGACGTAGGTCCGTCAACTGCCTAGGAATCAATAGGAAATTGATTGAGATAGCAGATTGATTCCTAGGCAGATGCCTAGGAATCAATTTCTCTGAATATACATTATTATATAGACTGATGTAGTATAGAAATAAAGCAACTATGGCAACTGGGCACTTATCTAAAAAAAGAATGTTAACCCTTAACCACCTACCACATGCTGCCACCTGCCATACGTCTGTGGGACCTCGGCTATAAAACATACGATAACTATAAATAAAAAGGGGGAGGCAAATATTAATTTAAAAAATTATATTTAGGCACTATTAAACTCTTTATTAAAAAAATATATCAACAACATTTTTCAAATAATACAGCATATTTGGTACAATCTCGTGTTTTTAGCTTACCCACTAACACTTTCAGAAAATAATTTCTAAAAAAAAATATTAAATTGATAGGAAATTGTTCTTACGTTTTTTATGTAATTAAATTAACAAGTAACTTTAAAAAATAATAATACTCATTATAGTTACTAATTCTACAAAATTGCAGGCTCCAAACTTAGAGCTTTTTAAGGCCGTGAAGACAGATCTTGTCTGAGCATTCGGGGCAAATAGGAGCTTAGCATTCAAAACACATGTGTTGTGTTTTATGTTTTTTTAATACTCTTAAGTGGAACAGTTTTTACGAATTGCCAATCACTCTTCATCAGTGTTGCAGCATTTGATATCTGCTGGAAGGTCAAGTTAATCTGAAGGATTCTTCATATCACGTTGCTTTCACAATGCGCCCTAAGCGATCTCATAAACTGTTCAACCAGTTATTTCATAAACATGTAACTGCTTTCAACCTTTTGTCTATGTAGCTGCACAGATAGGTTCACTAAAATGCAATTTCAGGCAGGGCAGATGACCTACTAAAATGATTTTTGGCAAAATAATCATTCTTCCTAGGTCTAGATCGAATTTCCGCTAATGGTACATCATCCTCAAATGAAAACTCTTGGTCACTTTCCGAAGGTACATCACTTTGTGATGAAGAGCTTCTTTGCACTACAGTTGGCTCTTCGCATTCGGAATCAGAGGCTCCACTATGAACTATCTTCCAATACAATATGATTTATTTTGACCGGCTCCACATCGTTGCTTTCGTCGTTCGGTATGTTTTCATCATCTGTCAGGCCTTGGTCCAACCAACGCTCAATAAGAACTTCATGAAGAGCCATTATTTCCAAAACAATAAAAAAATTACAATCGAAAAAACTTACGTAACCACCTGACAGGGGTCTCTCAGACCCCCGCAAGTCTTTATAAGATAAATGCATGCATGCCTTACCTCGTCGAGCCGTTGGGTGATAGCTAGGGGCGCAGGAAAAAGGTACAAAAGCCAACGAGTCGATACAACACTCCGGCGAAAAAATATTAACAAAAATGATATCAGCGGGGTCTGTGAGACGTATGGCAGGTGGTTAAGGGTTAACAATAATAATTATAGTAACATTTTTTTAATTAAAAAAAAATGAGAATATATACCTAATGCCAATGAGAAGTTGCTGCAAAGCATCTATATCTTGTGTGATAGTCCACCGTAAGATCGTACCTTGGAATAGGCCATACAGGTTTTTGAGTATGGGCTCAGCGTCAGGTGCTAAACCACTGTTTCTTGTGATACCATATGTCATAGAGTCATGACTTCCTGAAATGTTATTATTATTTTATCTTTATTTTATTATTTTATCAGAATGGCATGTAATGCTAAGTACTCACATACGGTTTTGCTCGATAGTTTTACTCCAAATTGAAGGAAATGATATATTTGACATATTTATTTCCACCGAGCCGGCTCGAAGTGAGCCTTCGAGCTGTCTCTAACCTAACCTAACCTAACCTAACCCAACCCAACCCAACCCAACCCAACCCAACCCAACCTAACCTAACCTAACCTAACCTAACTAACCTAACCTTAGGTAGTTAGTAAAGAGTAAAACTATCGAGTAAAACCGTATGTGAGTACTTAGCATTACATGCCATTCTGATAAAATAATAAAATAAAGGTAATTGTCTTGAACACTTTTTCCTGTCTTTTTACCTGTTTTTAAAATAACGATTGCTCTTAAAGTTTAAACCCATCAATCCCCAAGCGGCACCTGGCTGTCGCATAACAATTGAATAATATCTATGGATAACAGTGGCGTGGGGTGAAAAAAAATAAAGGTAAAGCCGGACCAAAAAACGGCTAACTCGTGAATAAGCAAAATTTCAATTCTTGTAAAAAAAACGTGCAATAAATTACATACCTGTATTAAGTGTGTTAGTTTACCTTTTCCATAACTACTAGGGTGCTTTGCTTGCATTGTGTGCGTTGCATGCAGTGTTAGTGTTGTTAGTATTCACCACCTTCACCATACATGACATCACTGGTATTATATGAACAGTGCATGTCGAGTATGATAAAAGTGGCTTTAAAAAAAGCCGTTTTAAGCACACGTCACTCACACTCACACACCAAAAATAAGTGAATCCTGACTTGCCAGTGTAGATGTTTGTTACTCAATCATGCAAAAACTGGATTTAGATGAAATTTTGCATGCATCCCATGTCAAACATGGAAAGGAACATAGGCTACCTGTCTGAAGTCCACGCAGACGAAATCGCGGGCAAAAGCTAGTAGCAAAGAAATATCAGCAGAAATACGTACCTAAATGTTTAATTTTGTTATTTGTCGTCTGTCGTCGTTATTTAATATTATTATAAAATATAATAGGTAATCCGTAAGACAACAGTCAATTTGTACTAATGCTGCCATTTCTCACCTAACCGTGTCACGACAAATTACAAAGTAAGTAAAACAAACCAACCTTTACGATGTAACAAACAAAAACACAACACAACACTTGGCAAGTAAAATTTCACTACTTTCGATTCTTTTAAACTATATAATATTACAATCAAGCTAGCCCACTAACTTAATAAACAAAATTTTGCATATTACAATAATAACAGTACAAAATGAGTGCAAATTAGCGCGTAATATAATTGTTTATGTGAATTGAAATGACAGCACGCGCCGGTCGGCCGCTGCAATTAGCTCTGTTGTGATTGGACGAAATCTTTTAAAGCGAAACATGCGAAACTAAACCTTAACACATGACAAATAAAGACTAGGTAGGCTATGTGGGATCGGCTTGTTGTTCGACAATATCGACGAGTCGTTTGCATGTAGTAGTAATGTGTATGTGTGCGTGAATTTCATACATTTCAAATGTTTGGATTCCCGATGTTTTGAGCGAGTTCCCCGGCCACCGCCGCCGCACACTATGGAGCAGTACGTACGCGTTCTGAGTGCGATCGTAAAAACGGGTATGTGTGCGTTTGCGTGATTTTAAATACATGGCGAATTATTTTTATGAAATTGTAGGAAGCGGGGTAAGCTATAATTATTAATAATAAAAAATGTATATATTAAAATTGGCCAAGGTAAGCCGGTAGGAATCGTGTTCTATGGAGGCTTCGCCACTGATGGATAATGAAAATCTATTGTGTCTGTGATTCCCACAATCTTACCTAGATTGTGGGAATAAGGCTTTAATTATATATTAGTTATTAAACTTTGCCACTCCATATTCTAATTTCCACTGGGGTTTGTATTATCTTGAATAGATAGTTAAACATAGTACGAGTAAACTGTAAAGTACTAACCTGGAATAGCTAAATATATTATTGGAACATTTTTTAGTTCTTCAGGCAATTTAGCCATCCAGTTTTCCAAGTCGTTGTATTCTACAGCACCATTTTCTGCCATTATACATGCTAGAATAAACACAAAATAATAGAATCAAAGTTAAAGCATAGTGGCTAGAATACAATTATTGTTTTAACTGATAGATCCGTGTACCTTTACTCCTATGAATCACGTCATCGGTAGCTGACCTAGAAGTATAATTATAGGCCCTTAAACATGCAATTTTTCGAACATACGGCATTGTTTACATTTATTGCAGAGGTAAACAAAGAATTTCTGCGCGAGCGTAGGTTACTTGTTGCATTGTGGTTTTTCATTGACATATAAAAGTAAAAAGTATTAACGTATTTTTACTTGTACTTTAAGAATTTTTTCAATTTAAACAGGATACTATTTTAATTTTCCATGACCACAAAATAAATTTTTTGCTCATAAATTCGACAAATGACATTAACAATTGACATTTGACACTTGACACTGACTGGTATTTTTTTATCGAGAAGGGCCAAATTTTTTAGCTACGGGCTACGGCGAAAGCTGAAGAAAAAAACAATGTCAAAATGTTGTACAAAATCTTTTTTTCTCTCCTAATAATTAAAGGTAAGTATTGGGATACACTTAAGACACCTTATATAATGTAGCTTCTAACATCGCTACCTTACTATAATATTTTAACTTATATTTTAGTTTTACATTAAAATAAACTATCTTCCAGAAACCCAACAACTCTCGTAGTTCGAATCCTATTTAGTGATGTGATAATCTATTTCGCTTTGACTTATGCATCAAAACAAGCCCGCATTCAGGAAACATTATTTGAAGTGGTAAGGTGACAGGTTACCACAACAGCAACAGTGTTTCAAAGGTTATCGCTGAAACCTATGAACACCGTTGTGGTTATAAACAGAAAACATTGTTAAACTATAACTTCTGTGCTCTGTAGTCTGTATCGAGAGACTGGAGAAATTAAATATACTTAACTGGATATCAATCTTAAATTATTGAGGAATTTGAATATTAGATAATAATAATTACTGAATATTATACAGTAACTGTCCTAGTTAGAGTCAGGTGGGAGTTCAAGTTTCAACTTAAGTGTTTAGGATCGATCAATTCTAACCGGCCTTGAAACAATTATTAAAATAAGCGCTAAGCCCAAAGTCCAAGCTGCCCCACTGCTGGGCAAAGGCCTCACTTCTTCTTCACTTCCATAAGTTTCTTTCTCCTGGATGCGCCATCGCTGGCCAGCCTTTTCTTTTTTTGATGCGCTAGGGAAACCTACCATGGGTGCCCCGGGTTGGGGATGTGCCTCACTTAGCTGAAGCACCCCGGGGGTATGTGGGACTCTTACGCACTAAAACCATCTGCGGTTTGTCTTCAGCCGTATACGGAGGGATGTCCTGGATCTGTCTAACACAGGACTCCCTCCACATCGCTGGCCAGCCTGGCTGGTATGCTTCCAGAATCGAGATCATCGTGACATCTTTTCGAAACTATATCTAAGTTATATTATCTGTTTTATGCTACCTCATCACCTCATTTCATAATATTATCTAGATTTTTCCTTAACTTTTATGACATGATAGAGATTAGAGGTGCTAAACGAGCTGTAAATATAGCCTGATGGTGATTGGTAAATTGAATACTATTTAGTATTTATCTAATATTATGGCCTACTATAAGCTTCCCTATAAGTGTATAATAAATATGTTCGGAATTGCGAATGGCTTGGTTTCTGAAGTATAATTATCTATATTTTATCTATAGTTTATGTATTAATAATTAAGTAGTCTTGTCACGATCGACTTTATTTTTGGGAAAAATGTGTCAAGTCAAACGCGTTTTGGTTTCTAAACTTGAGTATAAGTTTCTAAACTAGAGGTAAGAGGACACGCTTGTCGCTAGTCGTTATAAAGCAGATAAAGCACTCCTTCGCGGTGTTACGATGTTCGCTTTCCATCAGGAGATTAATTTGATCGTTTGTCCCATTTTTACTTATAATTACGCGTCAGTAGGATATGCGTTAATTTTTTTTTCTTTAGCTCACTTCCGATGTTTTACTATAATACAATATGTTACGAGAATGACTTTAGAATACCTACTACATTCGCACACGGTCACGGTAAATAGCATTAATATTATGTTATGACTAGCATTATACCTAATACCTATTCATTCTTCACTGCAGAACACTCACGTTTTTGCATATCACTATATTTTTTATACAAAAGAAGACGTGTCTCAATTCTTCGAAGTCTGAACACAATAAAAAAAAATTAAACTGCACATACCCAATAAAACCAAAGGGACATATTTGCACGCGCACATAATCACATATCATGTATAACACTTGTAAACAAGTACAGGTCAAACTCAGTAATGCGCTCCGCAAATCTTAACGATTACTGCCGACTAGAGAACAAAAAGTGTTGTTTAATCGCGATAGCTTTGTTTCCGATCCTTTATTGTACTAATACACCTGTGGGTGAAAGGATTCAATAGATAAGTGCTCCTAAACCGTGGCCTTGATTTTTTGTGCCAGGATATAATTAGATTTGACAAGTTCATGGAACTTTTTACGTAAAGACACAAGTACTTAATATGGTTTAGTCGCTAAGGTTGCCATGCCATGCAAACTCTGCCTATAGTCGCCTCTAGGCTAGAGACGACTATAGGTAGAGTTTAGACTCTAGGTCAATTTCTAGGGCCTTTGAAGTAAAGGCCAATATTCCTAGTGGGTAATGGGTTGGAAACATTCTGAGGCGGGGGGCCAACATATAACCAACCAACAATTATTGTCTATCGCCTATGCTCCCGGAACTCCCATTGTAATTTGTACACATTGGCCAAAGTAGGGTTGCCAACAGTCCTGTTTTCCCAGGACATGTCCTGGTTTTTGTAGTGTCCTGGGACGTCCTGAATAGTTTTTAAGCAGCGTCCTGGGTTGTCCTGGGTTTTTTAATTTTAAAATTTGCGCGCCTCTTTTCAAATTTTTACGCTACGAGTGGCCGCACGGCTCGCAAGTAGTTGCGTTGCCGCGATGCCATGCTATTTCAAATTCAAAACAAAGGCGCAACGTGCCACTTGATGATCTCTACTAAGGTCCCGCAGTAAATCAAAGCAGAAAAACTCACAAAAAATCAAACATTGTCCTTCTCTCTTTACACTCACGCCCGTCTTTCATATGCCAGGTGAAAAAGGACGACGCGGAATCATCACCATAGTTAGTTTTTTCTTAATAATTCGATAAATATACAACATTTTAAAAATCCGCCAGGTCAGTGTCTCAATGATAGAATTTAATACAATGAGTTAAAATATTAACTTAGTTTAATGCACGGTTACGGCAATATATGAAAAATTGGTGAAAATTAGGTGCATCTTTGTGATTTTTTTCTATCGAGAAAATTTTAAGATATCGTGTTTTCGCTCAAATCAAATTCTTGGAAATATAATGTAGTGTCTATGTTTAGAAAATGAAACAATTTGGGGCTTATTTTCAAGTATGAAAATGAATTATAAAATCGACAATTTTGGGTTAGTCGCCCCCTTAATGTGTCCTGTTTTTATACTGAATTGTCCTGGTTTTTCCAACTCCAAATCCTGGTTTTATAAATTTGAGGTTGGCAACAATCGTCAGCGCATAAATGTGTCACCCTCGAAGTGAGTGAGCTCACTCATCTGAGAGCAGTGTGCCATAGGACGCGGTGACAGTCGGACGTGTTTAATGCATTGATTACGTAAAATATGCATTGAAAGCGTAAAATGAGTGAAAGAGAAAGTAGTATATATGCTATTACTGTAAGACAAAAAGGGCGACAATATTTTCCCGATACACATTTTGCACGCAAAAACATTGCTACAGTTTTGATGGTGTATGCCATATCCAAGTATTGACATTGTTGTAATAAACACAAATATGAGTCAAATTATTTTCATTTGCTATCTACTCTTTCTACATACAAAATGATTAAAAATTATTCTTGTCAATACCACGTGAACAATTGAAGGGGGGGGGGGGGGTGTCTTGGCATATACTACGCGTGGTCACCAGGGGGAGGGAGGGGGTCAAAAAATCTCAAAAAGTAGGTCTAGTAGTATGGGTATGCTCCCTAATATGAACTAAAAAGTATTAAATAATTTTTCCTATCTAATAGTGCCTTTTTCCGAATTCGGCTAAAACTCAACTATTTCTGTACTCAATCTTCATAATTTTGAAGTCGGTGCCACTTACAAAAGTTTCAAATATTTTGGCAGACTGAAGATTCAGTTATATCTGGTACCGACTTCAAAATGATGAAGATTGAGTACAGAAATATTTGAGTTTTAGCCGAATTCGGAAAAAGGCACTATTAGGTAGGAAAAATTATTTAATACTTTTTAGTTCATATTATAAGGATGATAATATTGTTTTTACCTTGGAAGTCGGTTTTAATTTTTTGTTAAAAATAATAATGAAAATCGTCGAATGATACCGGTAAATTATGACCTAAATATAAAATAAAATCAACAAAAAATTGTAATCCGACTTCCAACTCACAAAAAAGTATAAAATACCTAATTGTTATTATTTAAATAGTGGCTTTTTCAGTACTCTCCTAAAATTCAACATTTTCTTACCGTAAGTTAAACTAATATGTAGGTATTCTGTGCCGTAAGGTACTAATTATTCTGTGATTTATTCTACCAACTCTACTCAATCTTCACACTTTTGAAGTCGGTCCCAAATATGGCTAAAATCCATTGATATAGAATATTTACTCATACGAGTATTTAAGTCACATTTAAGTTGGCTGGTGTCGCTTCAAAAGTGTAAAGATTGAGTAGAAAAAACGTTGAATTTTAGGAGAGTTTTAATACCTTTTTGTGGGTTGAAAGTCGGTTATTGTTACCATTTTTTTCCGTGGTCCATTGATTGTTCTCGTCCCTCCTCCACTTTACACCATTTATATAAACATTTCCGTTTAGCTTCCCTGTTATGTTTGTAAAAATTCGATAATTTCTATTATGAGGATCTCTGCATTGTATACTGACGATGCCTAAAAATTAAGAAGTTGCGTAAAAATTCGTTTATCGCGCGGGAACCGTTAATTTTTCCGAGATAAAAAGTAGGTATCCTATATTGGGCGTGAAGAGGTAACAGACAACAAAGTCCAGAGACAAATAGACGGACAGACACACTTTTGCATTTTTAATCAGGTCGAGCGAAGCGAGACCTATATCCCACAACCTGTACATTTTGTGGTACACTTTACGGAAAACTATCATGCCTATTGATTTGTGCTTTAACATATAATGCTTTAACATAGTAATTTTTATTATAATAATATCAAGGTTTTTTATATTATGTAGATGTGTCATCATCAGTCGGTCAAGGTATGACGACGCGAGCCCACACAAAGCTAGGCTTTTAGCTAGTTTTAGTAAGTATGGATTTATAAAGATGCTCCTTAATTAAACAAATAAAATTAAAGTTAACTTACCTGGCGATCCCACGACTTCAATATGATCATATTTTAAATTATTAATATTTTCTAAAATTTCTCTTACAGTTTTTTCTTCTTTTTTAATAACTTTTTCTACCTTTTCTGAAATTTTATCTTAAAACATTTGAAGACGTGAGTGAAAGAACACGACAAATAACATTTTGTAACAAACCAACATTTATGGTAAGGTGGGGTAAGACTAACATAGTTTATTTCTAGAAATGAAAAATCAAAAATCGGTTCTTACTCTGAAATTTCACATCTTACTGTTAAATTGCGAATACACTAAATTAAGATTTCTTTATACTTTTATACAAGTATTTTGATTTTTACGCAAGTATACTAAATCAGTTTTATTTAGGGAATACTAAAGACCATACGAACTGCTAGTCTTGCACCAATAAACGGGGTAAGACTAACACAATTTTTTCTCTGTAAACATATATTACTTTTGTAACTTCTGACATTTGGCACATTTGTTCAGACCATAAACCTATAAATAATGCTACTATTCTACTATATCTATGTATATTATAAGTTTATGGTTCAGACGCTGATATAGACTAACATACGAAAATTGGGCAGTTCTGGAAATATTACATACATACGAGTAGAACTGATAACCTCCTTTTATGAAGTCGGTTAATAATTAATAAATAAAAAACAATAATTACCTCCTATATTATTCATTAAACTATTCAGCCACGACAACATTGTGTCATTCGCGAATAACTTTCCAACGTCTTTAATAAGTTTGTCGCTATCAACTTTGTCTTCTTTAGTAGTGTTTACGATTCTTTTTAAAACATTGAAAGTGTCTGCAATATTTTCTTAAGTTGGTATATCATTGTTTAAAGTTTTATCATACTTACTGCTATTTTTGTCATAATTAAGACTGTCACCAAATGTTTTATCTTATATATAAAAATGGATTTTCAAATGTGTTAGTCGCGCTAAAACTAGAAAACGGTTGAACGGATTGGGCTGATTTTAGTCTTAAAATATTCGTAGAAGTCCAGGGATGGTTTTAAAGTGACACGAAGTTCACCGGGACAGCTAGTCTCCTATATTTTCAAAATTACCATCTATCGTCAAATCAATCTTCTTAACGCCTTCATTACCAGTTACAACAATAATGTTTAGTGTTATTAAAACCCACTGCAGTAAGTTTACCATTTCACAATTAATTTTAATGTCTGATTGTTTATTTAATTTCTAAATTAAAATGGCGTGAAATATCGATTATTGATTGATAAAAGTTATAGAAGGCATATAAAAATAATTGAATTTACGTAAACTTAATTAGAAAGAAGAAGCTATTTTTATACACAACTAACTTTTATGTCTAGCATCGCCTCCACGAAATGATGTGGCCACCATATATTTCTATTTGCCATGTGCCGCCTATGTATGGCGGGGTCAACCAAGTTAAGTTTATTACAGAACCCTATAACGGAACCCTAACCAGCTGATTTTTTGTATATTGATAGGTTATTACTTATTAGTAATATAACTGAAGATTAACATTGTCCTACAAATAGAACAATCCATATTTTAGTACCGTCAAAGCAAACTATGAAATCCTTTCTATCTCTGTTAGCTACCACTTTCAAGATTTTCGCCAATACAGATGTTGTTCGTCTTAGCTTAATGAAAAAAAAAAATCGAAGTTGTGGTAAAAAAATTGTGCTTGCAGTTAGGTATCTAAGCGATGCTGCAATTTCCAAACTTTTATCTTTAAAGGTTCAGGAGTTCTGTTCAGTGCCTTCGGATCAAGAGACACCTTCGTATGAAATTTCACTTATTACAAATAATTATGTTTATGTTTATAAGGATACGCTAACAATGTTTTTCCATACAAACGTATTCCCCAATTTACTCCCAGGACAATGCGTCTAGAGTCTAGACAAATGATTTTTTTATGCAATATTGGGATCTGTTAAAACTATGCCTCGATTTTTTCTAAATTTACTAATTATATAAAAAATATGACCCTTCAAAAATCGCAAAATATGAATGCCCCGTACCCCGCGCCAATCCAATTTGAAAATTGGACCACAAACGGCTGAGCAATCGTTGAACATACAAAAAAAAGATACTTACGAACGTATTACCTCCTCCTTTTTTGAAGTCGGTCAAAAATACTAACGTGAACTTGAAATAACATTAAAGTTTGAACTGGCTTAACCCGAATGCATAATATTGATAATTGAACGAGAGCAAGGACTTTGCATTGTTTAATTAGTTTATTACTTATTTCTTAGTAAATAAATCTATCTTACTGTCCGTTATAATTGTTAATTGTAATGCATTATAAAAATTATTATAAAAAAATCGGTTGTCTGTGAAGTCGGTTTACTGACGATAGTTGAACGTGACAACGTATGACGTTGTTACGTTCAACTATCCTTAACCCCTTAACCCTCGCTTCCGAATCTCTATAAATAGAAACAAACTTTTTCGACTGTAACCTAAAGTTATTTCGATGTATTTCTTTCAAATGATTGTCTACAAATATGTATAATGAGTAAAATAAACTATGTATTCGCAATACAAAACGCTACATACATTCGAACAAAGACGAAATCCAGTAAAATCTTCGAACAAAGCACAAGTCATACCTTGACACGTAGGAAATAGAGCACACTTTTAAATAGCCGAAATAATACTAATAACTCACAGATTGTTTATTTATTTTTCATTCGGAGTGTGGTCAATGTATCAAAGGTCATAACTAACCAAACTTCTTCATACAAAAGTATTCTCTAAGTCATCGAAATACGTAATATAATCGAAACAAAGAGCGCGGCCCAGGTGGGTTGAGTACGGTTGCTGAGAGGATAAATGGAACGCCTCAGAGCAGCTGTCAGCGAGGCAACGCCGCATGAACTGTCATGTTTTTGTGCGCGCACCCCATATCGAATTATAAGACGTTATAACGTCAATAAAGTACAGTACCTATATTTAAACTATAGGTCTACCAGAATCTGATGGCAAAAAGTGAGAAATTAAATTGACTCTAGCTATACCGGGGTAATTGGAATAAAACATTTTGATCCTTTTTTTTTCAAAATAGGGGCTGATTCTGTGCGTTAAACATGCAAAATATATAAAAATAAATCCAATGATCAATGATATTTTTTTAAAATCTGCTGTCAAAAATTGCCATCAGATTCTGGTAGACCTATAGATATAGTGCAGTCGCCAGAGGTTTTAACCTCCGAAAATTGTAATAGTGAATGGATTTTGTGTTTTTGAGGTGTCATTTTCTTTTTTACACTATAACTTGCAAAGTTTAGCAAAAATTTTTTTGTGCTTTTAATTTTTTAGTTACTTAATTAAAAATTAATATTTCACCATAATATAAAACCGGTCCAGAAAAAAAAATCTTGTTCCTGTTATGTTATTACTCTTATCAAAATTAACCAAATACACAATTTTTTGAAAAGAAAGTTTGCTTTGCTAAGCTAAATACAACTTGGTTTTTGCAAAGTTTTTAGAGATTAACGCTCGTCGTAACCAAGATAAAAGGGTTTGGGTGGATTTAAGGGTTGTAACGAAAACTGTGTTAAACTTACTTTTTGTGCGTATTTAATTTTTAGAGAAATGATAACTTTTAAGTACTTAAAAACGTTATAATATCTCCAAAAATATGTAAAATAGACCTAAAATATTTTTCTATATTTGTTGAGAATTTATTTAAGTGAGAGCTAAAACATTAAATGCATCGACAAATGAAAGACTTTTCAAGTCTTCGAAATATATTAATTTAAACTTCCTACTTAAAGCCAGAAAAAAAATTGGGTGCTACAAATCTCACGTACATACCAAAGACGCATGCTGCGACCTATGTTTGGAAAATGCTTACCTGAATACAAAAAATATCAGTTCTTAACCTAATTTGTATTTTTTTTCCTTTAAGTATGTTTTAGCAAATATAATTAATGAAAAAAAAATCTATTTTATTCTGTAAAAACCTAACCAAAAGAAATAAAATACAGATTTTCTTCGAAATATCCGTGAAAAGTTTGTGCTACATGTTCAGAAAATTTAATAAAGTAAGAGCTAAAAAGTTATACACGTTAAGAAATATAAGGCTTCGTTAAGCCTAAAAAATAATTTTAAACTTCCTATTTAAAACCAAAGAAAAATAGGAACGCCATTTACCTGGCGAGGCACACAACAAGCACATTTGGAGGTATGCTCATCTACATACAAAAATATTAATTTTAAATCTAAATTATATATTTTTTCAACTTATTTTCTTTCTTTGGAATATAAGCAACGATACAAATCAAAAAAAAAATAATATATTTTATTATTTTGCTATATATTTAAAAGAAAGAAATATGCAAATTTTCTTCAAAATTTTACAGTTTATACTCTGGTAAACAAGTGCCATTTTCGTCAAACCTGATATCATGCACCGAAAATTATGATTTTGGTCTCATTCGATTCGAAATACCATCTAGAACTTTCTATCAAAATTACAAGAGGGGCTGAAAAAAAAATGCAAAAGTTATAAGCAATTAAGTAAATATTAAAAGAAGGGTTTGGTTTTTTTTAATATTTCAAAAACTATTTGAGATAATCAAAATTTGAAAATAGATCCTTAAAGAGCAGGAAATTTCCTAAAAAAAATCTTAGATCCTGGAACCTTACCAATAATCCTTATAGCTTTAATTGAGCGGCGAAAGTAACGGTAAAACCGCGTAGTTCGGGTTTCGCGTGATTTGCCGCAATCTGCTACGTGAACTAAAAAAATATTTTAAGTGATTAAATATTAATATTAAGGAATAAAAAAAATTGGGTACTAAGTAGACATATCAATAAACAATAATCCGTTAACAAAAATAAATTATCACAATTTGTTTAATTATAATGCTTTTCTTAATTTGTTAATAGTCACCATTTTAATGTTAACATAAAAACGCTGATTATTTCTAAACAAGAAATCTAGAAATTTTTATTATTCTTTTGAGCTAATCTTAAAAGGGCTTAGAAGAGATTCCCGTTAAAAAAATTCTTTTATTTTTATTTTTCACTTTTTTATTTACATTCAAAAGCATTCCAAAATTATTCATGTAAATAAAGCAATTACGGTACTTCTATATCCAATTATTGTTATTATTTTGTTTTGTTGTTGTTAGAAGCCAGATAACAATATATATTTTTATATTTATAACTAATAATATTTAAATAATCATTTTTATTGATGAAAAAACCCTAATTGCTTTATTTACATGAAAATTTCATGAATGCCTTTGATTGTTCATAAAAAAGTGAAAAATCAAAATTATTGAATTTTTCCCTCGGATATCTCTTCTAAGCCCTTTTAAGTTTAGCTCAAAAGAATAATAAAAATTTCTAGATTTCTTGTTTAGAAATAATCACGCGACTTCGTCCGCGTTAATATAGTATAATAACAAAGATGGATTGTTTTCCTCTTTTTGTGGTTCCTTATACAAAGGGTAAAAACGGGACCCTATTTAAGCAAACGTCAAACGTAAACGCCAATAAACTTTCATGTTTCTAACTCAAGAAATGACGGACTTTCATTGAAACTTTCTACCCCAATTTCACCCCCTTGGGGGTAGAATTACCAGAAACGCTTAAATACGTATCCATTCATTTTTAATCAGTAGCACAAAAATAAAATTTCATGTTTCTAACTCAAGAAATGACGGACTTTCATTCAAACTTTCAACCCCAATTTCACCCCCTTGGGGGTAGAATTTCCAAAAACGCTTAAATACCTATCCATTCATTTTTAATCAGCAGTCCAAAAATAAAGTTTCATGTTTCTAACTTAAGAAATGACGGACTTTCATATAAACTTTCAACCCTATTTCACCCCCTTCCCAACTAACAAAAATTGCTCTTGTAGTGGCTTATATAGCCAAAAATAATATTCTTATAGGAGTCGTATTATCGCTAATAAGGGTGCATTTGGGCACAATTTATAAGGATAATAACCCTCCTTATAGTTGCTTTATTGTCCGCTTTTTTCCTTATACGTGTTATATAATGACTAAGAACAAGGTACTTCAACTTATAAGAAACATATGGAAAGCGTTAATACGGGCGATCACCCTTATACGTGTTATATTATTGTCCGATACAAGGGAGTTAAACTCCGTTAGCCCTTTTTGCCGTCATATAAGTGATTTACATTTTCGCAACAGCTTGGAGAAGAAATAGTAACGTCAGCCATTTTACTGTCAAGTAAACGATAAGTCATTATTTTATGTTTAGTTTATTTACCTGATTTAGTGCTCGTTTATAGTGAAAAGTGTATGGGAATTAAAATGCACGATAAAATGTGATACGCTGTGTGTTTTGGTATCAACTCGCCCTTGAATTTAAGCTGTTTTTGTGCTAAAAACGTCATAACAGGATTCACACATCGTCTATAAGGAGTCTATGAGAGTAAAGACTTTATAACGGCATCAATTGTTTCTTATGATATCGCCATTTTACATATCGTTAGGGTTCCTTTCACACTAACAAAATCGCACCTAGCTAGTGTTATTCGTATATTATATATAAAAACGTTTTTTTTTCCACTGCAGTTGGGTTGTCCGAAAGAGACCTCTTTATAAGGATACTTTAGCTCACTTTTGCGCACTAATTTTAAGTTTGAAATATTGTTAAAAATACGTGATTATCAAATTAATTGTTTTATTTTTTACTTTTCTTCTGTAACCATCGCTCCTTTTCAACTTCTTCCACAGTTTTTAATCTCTTTTTAGGGTTCCGTACCCAAAGGGTAAAATGGGACCCTATTACTAAGACTTCGTTGTCTGTCCGAATGCCTGTCTATCTGTCTGTCTCCAGGCTGTATTTCAAGAACCGCAATAGCTACAATTTTCAAATATGTCGGGATTGTATGCATTTATTGCCACTATAACAACAAATACACAAAATAAAATAAAATTAATACATATGATATCCTATACAGCAAACATGTTTTTTTCGCTTTTATTGCTTGTCGATAATGGTAACAGGTAGGCACCTGAAATTTACAGAAAGGCCTAAAAACTTTAAAAAATAATTTTTGGCCTTTTTTTGTTCTATGAAATTACGGAACCCTTCGTGCACAGGTCCGACTCGCACTTGGCCAATCATTCCGCTCCGCAAGAAATTCACACAATCTGTTGTACGTTTAAAATGGCGAATTTAGTTATGTAAAGCATTTTAATGTAACCTTAAAGAGAATAATATCTTTATAATCACTGTTTAAGGGAATGTGGATTGCTTTCATCCTTGTTAAGGTCATATAAAATGTTAGCATTCGTTTGTTGGATAGATGTCTTATTAAATGCCCCTATAAGTTAAAAGCATTATTAGTTACCTTGTGCATTACTTTTATAAGAATAATTGACCATATTAAAAGCTTTTATATGTCTTTGAATATTATAAGGCTAAAAAGCAATGTAAATAGCCACTATAAGATGAACATATTTCGAAGCCTTATAGTTGCCGTATAAATTAGAGTTATTAACGTTTACCCAACCAAATTATAAGAATAAAGGTAATATTAGCCAAATCTCCTAATAGTGTGCCATTATAAGTAACATTGCATGGCATAATGAATGCTCTTTTATAACAAGTATAAGAGTTTAGACCTTATTGAGTTAATTTTATAAGGTTAGTTTGTTTGTTGGGTTGGGGGTAGAATTTCCAAAAACACTTAAACACATATCCAATCATTTTTAATCAGTAGCCCAAACATAAAATTCCATGTTTCTAGCTCAAGAAATAACGGACTTTCATTCAAACTTTCAACCCCAATTTCACCCCCTTGGGGGGTAGAATTTCCAAAAACGCTTAAATACGTATCCATTCATTTTTAATCAGTAACCCAAAAATAAAGTTTCATGTTTCTAACTCAAGAAATGACGGACTTTCATTCAAACTTTCAACCCCTATTTCACCTCCTTCGGGGTAAAATTTTCAAAATTCCTTCCTTAGTGGGTGTCTACTTAATAAAACAACCCTACTCACCAAATTTCGTGGCTGTAACTTTAACAGTTTTTGCTCAGCGATGATGAATCAGTCAGTCAGTCAGTCACTCAGTCAATCAGGACATGTAATTTTATAAGTATAGATTAAAATGGTGACTATTAACAAATGAACAAAAGCATAACATTTAAACAAATTGTGATAATGTATTTTTGTTGACGGATTATTGTTTATTGATATGTCTTAGTATGACTTAGTACCCAATTTTTTTTATTTCTTTATATTAATATTTAATCAGTTAAAATATATTTTTTAGTTCGCGTGGCAGATTGCGGCAATTCACGCGAAACCCGAACTACGCGTTTTTACCGTTACTTTCGCCACTCATTTAAAGCTATAAGGATTATTGGTAAGGTTCCAGGATCTAAGATTTTTTTTAGTAAATTTCCTGCTCTTTAAGGATCTATTTTCAAATTTTGATTATCTCAAATAGTTTTCGAAATATTAAAAAAAATCCAAACCCTTCTTTTTATGTTTACTTAATTGTTTATAACTATTGCATTTTTTTTCAGCCCCTCTTGGAATTTTGATAGAATGTTCTAGATAGTATTCCGAATCGAATGAGACCAAAATCATAATTTTCGGTGCATGAGATCAGGTTTTGACGAAAATGGTACTTGTTAATCAGACTATAATGAGTTTACTTGAAGTGGAAGAGAATAATTTAAAAATCAAAAGCACAACTTTTCAATAGGTAAACTTTATTATTTATGTTATCAGCTACACATTCCTTTTTTTCTTTTCAATTTTCATCCACTATTGCAAAAATCGGAGGTTTGCACGATTTTTACGCTCCTGGGAACTCCACTAATAATTTTATGGCAAAAACCTTTCACTAATATTTAAATTTAAATTTTTAAAAAATCTGTTATGTCAAAAAATTTGCGACCGCGACAGAAGCACACAACCTTTTTTAGGTGGTGTTTTTGATGATCAAAATATGTTTTCATGATATAAAAAGTAGTTTATGGGTAATCATAATATTATAATGTAATGTATTAAATATTTTCGCAAGTATTATTTTTTAAATTAATTTTGTTCGTACTGTATTCTGCTCCTTCATGTAAAACAAAGCAATAGTATGTTTATAAATAAGCACATTAAAGTTTTGATAGGCACTTTTGTAAAGTTAGATTTTTTTATAAAAGCTAACTATCCTATTCTAATTCTTAAACTTAATCTTTTATAAACGAATATTATTGATTCATTTTGTTAAAAAATGTGTTACATGCCAACCGCATACAATTTGACTTTCTTCAGTTATATTAAACGAGGCAGTTAACTATTTTTATATCTATAAAAAAATCAATCAAAATACAATACGTAATGAGATTCAAAGAAATTTTGTACTTATAAATTATAATATGACACAAAGAAAAGGCACTTCTTGTATCCTTTTGTTATTGTTTACACGCACGCATTCATATAAAGCATTGCGTGTAGCTATGTTGTATAATGTGGTATTTACCTACTTATTGCTCTTATCGTCAGTTAGAGCGAAATAGAAATATATGTAGCATTCATATGCGCAAACGAATAAACCCGATTTGGAAACGATGTTGCCCGAACCAGTTTTACGTTTGTTGACGACAGACATCCATTCCAGCTCCCGAGACCGCTTTCGCCGAGCACCGAGAATAGTCAATAACTCCACGTTGTCATTGTGTGGATCTTCTGAGCTCAAAGAAGTTTAAAAACATCAACAAATCCTCCTGCAAGTTTATTAAAATGTGCAAATTACGGTCCGGTGTGAAATAATCGACGCGACACGCATCAGTTTTCGTTTTCCAAGAAGAGGACTGCTACAAACTGTATAACTACTGTGTGATATTCCCTGTGAGATGTTGGGCGAAAATTTTGGTTGAGAGATTAACTAGAATTGTCACCTGGGACTTGTTGCGAATGTGTATTGAAACGTTCATCGCTATCCACGGGCGCACTGCTATGCGCCACGATTTAGTGCATTTTATACGGCATACATCCTCTGATCACTACTGCGAAGGGACACTTTAGTTATTGATGCAGGTAAATATTTGGTTATTGTATTGTTTCTAAGTAAAAATATAATTTAATATTGATTTGGAGTAAATTAGAGGCATTAAATGTTTAATTAACTCCACAACAGGGACGTATATCTTATGCAAAACAAACTTGCGCAACCAGCAATTTGCATATTACTTTCAAAAACGTTTATATTATCAAATAAAACAATTCGTTCAATGGTTCTCCTTGAAATAACACAAGTGAGTAATCAAAGATTCAAAAGTTCTTTAGACACTTGATACTATCTCATATAATAAAAGAAGTACGAGCTTCTGGTTTATTTTGGTACATAACCTGGAATGGAGTCCTAATAGGCTATGCATCATGCATGGAAATATATTGTTTATCCCGTAGGATTCTCGTATGTTCGAGATACTATTCCACTACGAGATACTATTACACTGGTATCCTCTAAGATAAAATGAAGGCATACTGTGGCAAAAGTATGCTATTGGCTACAAATACAATGTACATGAAGAGTTCATAAAAGCTCATTAAGCTTACCTCATAATTACGTTAATGACGTGACTTTGAAAGCATTTATAGCATTTTAAAACATCTAAGAACCAGACACGCTATGAGCAACATTATTTTCAACACATTTTCTGAGTTATCAAGGAAGGTTTCTATAGCAATGAGATTGATAACACTGACACGTCCTGGCCTTTTATCAAATACAGGCAAAAAATCACGCGTTGAAGAACTGATAATATGATTAATATGCAAAAATTAGAATAAAATATTTAAGCATCTTTAACAATATAAAAATAATAGAAATTGTTTCTAAATTAATTCACAGATCAGTTATAGGTAAAATTTTACGCACATTGAATATAACAATAATATTATTATCTGCAGCATTGGCATAGTTTCAGATAAAATTTTCAACACTACACGACTTTAAATAAATGTAAATGAATGCTGTCACATTAGTGTTAGTCGCTAACAGGAAAATGCTTAATAATAATTATTTAATGAACTTAAGCTTCTTATTTTCAAAAATTTGTGCAAAATGCTGTATGTCAGACACTTTCAATAATTTGAAAAAAAATTGCGCCGCTGGTTGATAGCCTCTGGCTTAGTGGTCAAAAATCAAAGTTGACATTAAGTACTTAACTAATTAATGGTAACTTACCTATTTATTGTTACCACTATTACCTTAGTTCATTTATTACTACAACTTAGGTACAGCACAATACGATAGTAAACAACTGTCATTGGTTAATTTATTATCTGGCACAGATATTTGTAACATTTCATTAAATTTTTAATCTCCACGATGTTATATTTAAAAGAAAATATAGATATATTTTCTTAGGAGAGAGAAACGTTGTTTTAGGTGTATTTTTAGTTCTTCCATATTTGAATTTAACTTTTTAATTTTATTTACTTTGCTGCGGAGGTTTTGCTACTCGGTGCGGAGTGCGGACGCACGACGCAGCCGGTTTTTCAAGTGACCGATGAATTAATGTAATAGGCACAAGTTTCGAAATATTTTCTTTTCCACCATTAAAAATTTCACCTTAAAAAGCTTTTCCCTTATTTTTTTACTCAGATTAGTGATTTTTGCAGATGCCAGAAAACTCTATGTTCTCTCGAAAAATTTAACGAGTAGCGGATTTTTTATGACTTACCGCCAGGCGCCACATTCATAGAGATGTTAATTAATGAAGTTTTGAACATAAACTCCTGACTCTTTATTGAAGAGTTCAAAATTTTAATGTTCTAGGCTTGCAGCCGTTAAGCTAAGTACTGACATACGGTTTTGCTCGATAGTTTTACTCCAAATCGAGCAATAACCACCGTGTGGACCGCAAAACTGACAGCTCCGAAGGCTCGCTTCGAGCCGGCTCGATAGAATTAAATACATAATATTATGTCAAATATGTCATTTCCTTCGATTCGGAGTAAAACTATCGAGCAAAACTGTGAGTACCTACTTATCATAAGAACTTAGAATATGGATGCTCTTTAGGAATACCCTAGGCAAGACATAATTTCCAAGATGATGATGATGATAAAAATTATAAATTATGATCGAAGACGGTGTGTGTCTACAGAGGTCGTCACTTGCCGGGTCGATCCCCGTGATGACTGATGAATGATGATACAACAGTTTTAGCTAATTTCATCAATAATTGTTAATCATTTGTCTAAGTCATAAGTATTATAATATGGTCTTGCTAAAGCCCGGTCGTCAGATGAGAGTTTGGCCATTGATGATTGAACTAAAGTTCTTTCACACGCACATGATACGTTAGCCGAACATGTGTGCGCGTTTGTAACGAACTTCACACTATTTAATGATCACTTAATAATATTAATGTAAGTATAGTAAGCAATATTATTGAAGCAAGACAGCCAAAAACGGTTTGTGATTTAGCTGGTAGACGTCAGGATTTCAAGATTTTGATTAAACCGTTAAACCTTGCATTATTTTGTTTGCTTAGTTCCGTACCATCGAGGAAATTGATTCCTAGGTAGTTGACAGACCAACGTCATTTGGTCGGATCATGTCAATTCAATGTGATCTGTATGTTGGATTTGACGTAACGCGACCAAACTACGTAGGTCCCCCATATCTACCTAGGAATCAACTTCTCTGATAGTACATTTATTCTGTCCTCAGTATATTGTACAAGCTTCTAGATTCTAGAAGATAGAGTTTTGATTTGAAACACTCCTTTCAAACCAATTCCTAGAGTCTAGAAGCGGTGCATCTAACATGTTTGACGTTTTTCTGACCACAATTTACCTTTTCAATACGGTATTTGATTGGTTTCAAATTTTTTGACGCTAGCCAGTCAAAAGCGCTAGTGATTATAATATTATGAACTTCAGCCAAAACACCAATCATCTCTACGATGGTAATTGGCAACCTAAAATACAGGGTGCAATTAAACCTTCCTGCCAAATTTTGATATACATATTGATCCTTGTTAAAAATAAAAATACACGTATTTTTTCTTTTCTAGTCACTCAGTACCTACTAAAATGTTGAGAAATAGCTTCCGAAAGTTATCCTAAATAACACTACAATTAATGGACACGAAGCGTCGGCCGCGCGTGACGTGCCCCCGCGCGCGCATCCCCCGCTCATTTCCTCGCGCCGCGAGTGACCGTTCTGCAACGATTATGGGATAATATGTCACTGAAAAAAAATAACACCCATTTTTTTTTTGTTAAATGGACTCTCCTAATGATACCTAAGCCCTGGAAAAAATTTGGCAGGAAGGTTTAATTGCACCCTGTATAGCTTCACAAAAATTTAAAAAATTGGTTGTCAATTCCAGGAAACTTATCGAAGTTTGTTTCTTGTCCAGGAAATGAAAACAAACAGGATTTTTAATTGCATTCTACTTTGTGGTATTTTAATTAAATGATCACAAAGAAGCTTTTGATAGCAAAAGCTTTAAGCTTTAGCACTGAGACTTGATAGGCCTGGAGATAGTGACACAAAATTCTTGGTCATTTGTGCCAGTATGGCGGTTTTACAGGGGTATAATTACGTAAAGGCAAAAACGAAAATGATGGTCATAGCGCTCGCACTGGCAGCCCAAACGCGTGGGCGTTAATCGAACGTGTCGGATAAATAACGAGTATCGAACGATTTGTTCCACAAAAATGCTTGTATTTTCAGATAGTCGAAAAAAAATAAGTAGGCGAAAGCGTAATGCCATACTTGTCGGGTGCGGCTTACAGCCCGCCATACCGACGCGAATACATTAATTTTAATAAAAAAATTGAACCATTTGTACCAGGCTAATTTTTGCATAGCTAATAATAGTCGACAGCGCCCAATGGCCGCCATACCACTGCAAAGGTGTAATATTTTTTTTTTCGCCAAAGATTTGTACCACCCTGAAACTTTTTTTAACAGTTCCGTGTATGATCATAAATAGGAGTCTGATAATGCCATACCTGTGGGAGGCAGCGAATGTGAATAATATTTTTTTCAAAATCCTAAGATTTCATATGGAATTCAAACGGTTTTTCAAGTATGGCGCTACTTTTTCCGTCTACTACAAGTATGGCAAATATAATAATGGTCACATTGTATCGTATAATTTCCAAAAATCCAAATGCCATACTGGTACAAATCGTCCAATTTTTATCACTTTTTTGCTCAAGTCCGATAGTCATCCCGCCCCATGGTTACAATCTGTAACAATTTTTTTTGGTACAATTGCCAAATGACGAGACTACAATGATGCCATGATGTAAAAAATGATTTTACGTATCTTATAGTCGTATTCTTATAACGTGTCAAATAAATAAGTATTTCAAGTATGGCAGCACTTTTTCCCCCTACTAGAAGTATGGGAAAAATAATAACGGTCATATTTTGTCAAATACTTTCCAAAAATGTAAATGTCATACTGGCACAAATCGTTTGGCGAAAAAAAAATCTTACACCTTTGCAGTGGTATGGCGGCCATTGGGCGCTGTCGGAAAAGTATGGAGAGGTGATTTTCGTGAATGGCTACTCGATGATGATTAGCTATGCAAAAATTAGCCTGGTACAAATGGTTCAATTTTTTTATTAAAATTAACGTATTCGCGTCGGTATGGCGGGCTGTAAGCCGCACCCGACAAGTATGGCATTACGCTTTCGCCTACTTATTTTTTTTCGACTATCTGAAAATACAAGCATTTTTGTGGAACAAATCGTTCGACACTCGTTATTTATCCGACACGTTCGATTAACGCCCACGCGTTTGGGCTGCCAGTGCGAGCGCTATGACCATCATTTTCCTTTTTGCCTTTACGTAATTATACCCCTGTAAAACCGCCATACTGGCACAAATGACCAAGAAATTTGTGTCACTATCTCCAGGCCTATGAGAGCAGCAAGAAAACAATCTCAAATAGAATTGTTTTTTAGCATCTTACCAACTCGCTACTTACTTAATGTTACAACCAATCATGATTAATGCAAGCAGATTTTTGCGTTCCGTTATTTACATTCACAAGCACCCACCCTTCGGAAGCTAAAAATAGCTCACTGATTCAATTGTTAACACAATTACTTTAATCAGCATAATTATTATCAAATTCATGTGTGGGAACCACAGATGGGAACTCATTCTTTCTTTTGTTTCAGGTCGCTATTGATGGCGTTGTTGAGCATCCGTAGCGATTGGTACTTGTATTTTTGGTTGGTGTATCGCAAAATCTACTCGGCTCTCGTCTGGCTCGCCGGCAACAACTGCCGCGGTGATAAGAGAGTGATAAGCGCTGCCAGTGTTCAGTCGAACTCGAGCCTCCACAGAGTGCGTACGCGCCGCAGGAGACAGAGAAAATACACGCTGGTTCGTAGACCCTCGTTCAAGAAGATAGTAATGGCTCCTGGACCTACTGCACACGCGATGATGGAAGACAAGGAGAAAACCCTGTCCAATGGTGAGTGCTTACAGAATTACCATCACCAACTAGCAAAGATGTCAATGGAGGTAAAACATCTGAAGGACTTGAGGCTTTGCTGAATTCTCATCTAACCTTTTCACAAACTGATAACAATGGTAAAGAAATACGCAACCTCCAAGCATAGAATGTCGAAACAGTAAACAAAGTACTTATTTGTTTATGAAATTATTCAGTTCAATGCTGAATTCGGTTTTGTTGTTGCTGAGTCAACAGTCGTGAAAACAACATCGTACGATTTACTTTCCGCTTGCATTTACTTTTTCATTACAAATAATAATTATTATTGTAGTTGTTTAATATGTCATGATCTTTCAGCAGCAGAAAATTTCACAATCTTCACATATCTATCACATAATTCAAGGTGACGACTATCACTACTTTAAATTGGACTTTAGTTTTAAGCGACCACGCCCCCAAATTCGCGACCTTTACAATTTTCCTGTCAAAACATTCAACAAGTTATTTTGCTCTATAATATTTTGATAATATTTAACAGTTAACTATGATTTAACTAATAAGTCATGGCTGATTTGTCAAAAAATATTATATAATAATTGAAATACTAAAAACTGCATTAGGTGAAAACTGAGCAGTTTTGTTTGCTTGCCTCTCAAGTATTTTCCAAGTTACATCATAAGCGTCATCATCAAAGGGATTAAAGGTCGACTTCTGATCTACTGTGATCAATGCAATGTAATCTTTGCGTATCTTATTGGGTCTGAATGGACTCGTGTAGTCCAAAGTCCAACGTTGGACGAAGGATCTTGACAATTGATACTGTTGCTGTCGGGACGGGATCAAATGTTGATTAAGCTAGTACAAAGTAGATGATGCTTTTAATATATAATCGTAATATTCAGTACAAGCCAAGCCAGCATCATTGACAGAATGAGAATAAAAAGAAATACTAAACAAAGGGAACAAAAAAAGGCAAGATCTGGAAGGTAGAGCAGACTAAAAGCTGCGATGTACGCGGCCATTGTGGCTTACAATGCGACTTAGTATAGACTTATTTCTGTTGTTGGAGTAATGCCAAAAGCAATGAGTAAAATACAAACGAAGACTCAGAGATGGGAGACACGAAGGCGCAAGCAATTATAGGAACAGCGATGCAAATACTTAGTAAGACTAAATGTGATAGTTCATTATTCTTCATAATGTGTCTTTTGATAGTTTAAAAAAATATGATTAAGTTGTTTACGTACTTAGATGACGCTGCAAAATTAACTATTGCCGAATACATTCAAAGAATTTTTGAATTTCATCTCCTTGGCATCAATGAACGCTTCTTAAAAAAGTATCATGATTTTTTATTCCCAAAAGCTGGATACTAGTCCTTTGTTATCCTTTTGGTTATATAGACGAATTCGTGTTGTGTCGACCGTTGAGTGGCCCGCGGTGTGTGACGTGGAACCACGCCTCCGTTCACCAAGGTCACCGCACCGATTTTAAAAACAAAAAAAAATAGCCGCGCCTTTTGCCGCGTGGTAACTGGTAACGCGAATTTTCTGAAAATATTGTTTGTTATTTAGTAATTTTTTTGCCAAAACCACCAATATGATAATATTTTACAAAAATCGTTAAAAATGCCAAAGACGAATTCTTTCCTAAAATTTTTAAATGCGAAATTTTCAGGTTAATAAACTTAATACATTTATTCATTCCCCATTGGGAGAGAGATACGATCGACTTGACTATTCAACTACAAAGGGGTAAACATATTATACTTCAATATTACATAACAATGCCCAAAATAAATTAAAAATTCTCTCTGATTTGACAATAAGTACCGTAAGGTACTATTACCGTCGGTGGCCAAATTATTATACTCACTTGAAAAACAATACGTTTTTGTGCCTCTTAAGGAAAAATTTTTATCTTTAAAAAAGTTTATAATTTTTTTAGCCTTATGGTAAGGCGCAGAGTTCTGCATACATATGCAGGTCCCGTCTGGCTGCTATTTAGCCATCTGGTGATGGAGATGACTTTGTAAAACTAGCAGGTATTGGTCTTAACGCATGGTTCCTTCAACCACGTGTAGTAGACCATTCCAGTTTGAGCTAATCTCGCCCCATGTCGTAATCGACGAAGGAGGTTTCAGTCGTTCAATAACACAGCTTTTATAAAAATTTTCATGTCGCCTTCGGTGAACAAACTAGGGATTGTCCTGGAGGATCTGAATCAATTGGGTCATATTAAGGTCACGCCTTTATCTTCATAATTAAAAAAAATGAAATTAAAATAACTTGTTTTCCTCCTTTCAGTATTCCTCAGACCAGTGTTTTTACATTGTAGCAAACGCCAATCGCTTAGCATGCATGCATCTGGGGTAAACTTAGGTTTTTCGAAGGACGGAAACAACTGAAATTCAGTTTCTTCAGTTTCGCCTTAGCATTCTGTTAGATAAAGCTACGCCAGCATCATCTAACAAAACTTTTATGACTTTCAGGGGTTTTCTTCTGTTCTCAACAATAAAACGCCTTGTTTCCTCTCCTGTTCAAGCAGTCGAAAGACGTTTTCTACCACATTTATCAACTCGCTGTGAGGACAAAGATTTTTTTAGGTTCATCACTTTTTTATATTTCAAAGTGCAGACTGGGAATCGCCTACTAATCTCGCAATTTCTCTGCGGGTATGATTGATATGACTCGAAGATGTCTAAAATTTTGATTTATTTCTAGCTGAAATGTCTGAATTCTTTCCCATGGCTACATCTTTCATTATTTTAACTTAAAATCACATTATCACAAAAAATAACCAAGAAACACTAGAATCATGTGTTAATAATACCTATTATTTATACATTATAATAAAATAGATAATACTTAAGTATTGGTTTTATAACACGTTTCACGCAAAAAACAATAATAAATGTTACTGACTCACAAAATGTAGAAGACAGCCCAAAGTAACAAAAAAACAAAAATAAAAGAAATAATCGGCCAAGTGCGAGTAGGACTCGCGCACGAAGGGTTCCGTACCATTATAGAGCAAAATTAGGCCAAAAATTGTGTTTTTTGTATGGGAGCCCCCCTTAATTTATTATTTTATTTCAATATTATTATTGAATATTAAAGTACACATATATCTAAGGATTTTGTGAAAAAGTTAAGTACCTACCTGTTGCCATTATTGATATACAGCAAAAAAGGCGAAAAAAATCACGTTTATTGTATGGGAGCCCCCCTTAAATATTTATTTTATTTTGTTTTTACTATTTGTTGTTATAGCGGCAACAGATATACAAATTCTGTGAAAATTTCAACTCTCTAGCTATTACCGTTCTCGAGTTACAGCCTGGTGACAGACAGACGGACAGACGGACAGACAACGAAGTCTTAGTAATAGGGTCCCTTTTTTTACCCTTTGGGTACGGAACCCTAAAAACTAAAACTAACAACACAAAATGGCTAAACAATCAACCAATACGAATCTATGTAAAAATCTCACACTGAGTATATTAATTTGGCCACCCACTGTATGTATTCTGTGCAATAAGTATGCATCAACATAATCATCATTGATCACAAATCACAATGAATAATGATACTTGAAATGAAATGGCGGCTAAAAGTGATACACAATGAAAAAGGAATTTACCACATCAGGCGGATATAAATAAGTCCTCAGATGGGATATTCTATTTTTGTCCACAATTTGTCTCCACACCACAGATATGTTTTTTTTTTTTTTTTTTTAATTAAATAAGGGGACAAACGAGCAAACGGGTCACCTGATGGTAAGCAACTACCGTCGCCCATGGACACTCGCAACATCAGAAGAGCTGCAGGTGCGTTGCCGGCCTTTTAAGAGGGAATACGCTCTTTTCTTGAAGGTTTGCAGGTCGTATAGGTCCGGAAATACTGCTGGTGACAGTTCGTTCCAGAGTTTTACAGTGCGCGGCAGAAAGTTACGCGAAAAACGCACTGTGGAAGACTGCCACTCATCAAGGTGATGAGGATGGTATGTTTTTCGCGTGGGACGATGGCGAAAAGTTGCCGGTGGTATGATTCCAAACAATTCCTCAGAGCACTCCCCGTGATACAACCGATAGAGGATGCAGAGTGAAGCTACATCTCGGCGTAATTCCAAGGGGTCCAAGCTGTTTGAAACACTATGGCAGTCAACAATTCGAGCGGCCCTTCGTTGGATACGATTCAGAGGGAGCAGTTGGTATTTAGGCGCCCCTGCCCAGAGATGAGAACAATATTCCATATGAGGCCGAACCTGCGCCTTGTAGAGCTGTAAGCGTTGGTCCGGACTGAAGTACTGTCTCGCTCTGTTAAAAACACCAAGTTTCTTCGAGGCTAATTTGGCCTTACCCTCTAGATGATATCGGAACTGGACTTCGCTCGATATGTTGACGCCAAGTATCTCAATGCTAGGGGAGATGGTTAAAGATGTGCCCTCGAAACGAGGATATACGACCATTGGTGACTTTTTAGTGGTGAACGCGCAGACTTGTGTCTTGGCGGGGTTGAATTGGACCAAATTACGTCTACCCCATTCAGAGACCTTCTCCAATGAATTCTCCACCTTAGACACAAGTTCGTTTCGACTCTCAGTGACATTTTGCCGAGAAATATTGGGGGAGCCGGTATATACAGCATCACCTGTACTATCATCCGCATAGCAATGAATGCCGTTGGTCTGTAACATGTCATTGATATGCAGTATGAATAGAGTAGGCGATAGCACACAGCCCTGAGGGACACCAGCATCAACAGACTGAGTTTCCGAGCATTCGCCGTCAACTACGACCTTTATGCTTCTGTCTGCTAAGAAACCAGTGACCCACTTACATAATTTCTCGGGCAGCCCGTAGGATGGAAGCTTTGATAGCAGCGCTTTATGCCATACCCGACCAAAGGCCTTCGCAATGTCCAAACTAACAGCCAATGCCTCTCCCTTCGACTCAATTGCCTGAGCCCAACGTTGAGTCAGGTAAGCCAAGAGATCACCAGCCGAGCGACCCTTACGGAACCCGTATTGTTTGTCGCTAAGTAATCCCTGGCCGTCCAAGTATCGAAGAAGCTGGCTATTGATAATGGATTCCAGTATCTTCGAGAAGAGAGAGGTTATAGCGGTTGGTCTGTAGTTGGAAGGATTTGAGCGATCAACTTTTTTGGGGATCGGGTGCACCAAGGCTGTCTTCCAGGAAGCCGGGACGATGCCAGTGGAATAGGAGAGCCGAAAAAGACGCGTCAAGACCGGAGCCAACTCTGGAGCACACTTTTTCAACACAATAGGCGGGATTCCGTCAGGCCCACTCGACTTTTGGATATCAAGGGAACGGAGGGCTTTTCGCACTGAGCGCTGATGAAACCGAATATCTGACGTGATGCTCGTGCATCGCGGTATGGTCGGCGGTTTCTGCCCCCCGTCATCCAGGGTCGAGTTTGACGCAAAGAGCTTGTCGCCAAGTATTATGATCTCTGCGGATGGGATCTGCTGCTGCACAAAATCTGAAGCAGCTTGCAGGTGCTCCAAGAGTCGGTCCGTCTCGGGGTCACCACTATGGGACCTATATAGGCACGCATAAACGCGAGGGTGGTCGTCGCAATCTATGCGGAGCCATAAGGTGGACAGATCCTTGACCTCAAGATTTGTGAGGCGGCGAGAGCTGATATCATCTCTGAAATACACACACACTCCAGCTTTGGGTAAAAAGGAGTGCTCGAGATAATACCCAGGGTGGGAAAGGTATGATGTGTCACTCGGAGATGATATCTGCATCTCGGTTAAAAAGAGCAAAGCCGGCTTTGCCGTCTCTAGGTGGTAATGGACGGCATTAAGGTTGGAGTGTAATCCCCTGATATTGCAAAAGTCCATGTTTAATATCGAGGGGGGTGCCTTTGTGTGTTTGCTCTTGCCCCGAGCAGATTGGAGCGCAGTTTTGTCCTCCCCAGAATACGAGGGGCAGCCTGGACGTCCACGTTCAGTTCCAGGGGTTCCTGAGCATGGACGTCCAGAGAGGGATTCTCCAACGCAGTTGGTACCCTCCTGGGGTAACAAATTGCTTTTCAACTGCGGCATTTCTAGGGGGGTAGGGGATTGGGCCTCCGGTAAACTCACTCACTCGGCGAAACACAGCGCAAGCGCTGTTTCACGCCGGTTTTCTGTGAGGCCGTGGTATTTCTCCGGTCGAGCCGGCCCATTCATGCCGAAGCATGGCTCTCCCACGGACAAATACCGGCGTTCAGCCACCCCTCCCGTGTCACCATGAAAAAGCTCACGATGGCACGGGGAAGGTGCCCAGGGACACGACGTGGACGGACCGGTATCGCCCCCGAACAATTGCAAACTGTAAATTGAAACATATCATCCCAAATTCCAGCCAATTAAAACATATCAAGGCGACAGCTATTCAGGCCACAATTCCTGGAATCATTTATAATCCTTTAAAGTTTATAAATTAAGTGTTGGAAATAAAAAGTTTGTGTATTTGGAAAAAGATCCAATTATTTTTGAAATGTAATTGGATAGAAAATTATAATACTGAGGCATAACAAAGTAACAAAAAATCCAAATTTTAATAGAACTTGAAGAAGGGTAGATGTCCTCCCTTTTAATTTCTGCTGGTATAATGAATCTACTGATTTCTGAGCACTTTTCTGTATGCTAGTCAAGCTTATATGCGTTTCCTCGAAAGGCTTAAGTTAGATTATTTAAAGTTATATGTATAGTAATTTCAGCTTTATTCTGCTTGTATCAAATTTAATTTTAATCAGTTCAGCTGTTTTCAATTAAAATCTTGTAACTAACCGGACTTCATATTTTCCACTAATCCTGTTTTGAAGATTCGCAAATTAACTTTACGCCTATCTAAGAATCAAACATATTGATAAGAATATTTTAGTTGTGTAAATAACAGATAAGTAAAATGCGAGTACATTCGAACAAACTTGCCAGTTAATTTATCATTTGGGCGTGTTGCTACCGTCACTATCAGAGAGGCCTGTTTGTTCTGACGTAACTTTATTATTATCCACGCTTATGGTATTTATGTTTGCTGGTGCTGCTCCATTTTAGTCTGTACATCTTCGTCATTAGGTATCAGTTGCCTTGTGCGCTTCATTGTTAGGTCTTTGTGTGTATGATAATTGACCTGTTAGTAGTGCAACGAGACAGAATTGAATAATATGCTCCTATTAATGTCAAATCGGGCAATACAGTTCAATTGGCATCTATGCATATTCATAAAGCGTTTCTTTGTTCGTAAAGTTTAACATTCAAGGAAATATCAAGAGGTATTTAGCATAAGATATAAATGTATCCAAAATTGCGAGAAATATTATGTCATGCTTTCTTAAATTTGGTCGCGAGCCAAGCTTCAGCTCATCACATGCTGATCATGGTGCTAAGATCGGTAATCATTTTCTGAAATAACTGTTTCATTTGTCAAACGATAATGGGTACATTGTTTTTCTGTATCATTTCTTTCATCATAAGCTAAGGAGGGAAGTTTAGCTACAATCCTTCCTTATTTCAATGCATCATCTTTTTACAGGTAGATTAGCATCATTCTATTCTTATGACGTCATATCAGTAAGAACGGTCACTAATGGTATTTGCGTGCGATTAAAAGAAAGCTCTTTCAACAGCCGCCTTGAAGAAAGATTAGGGAATTATCTTTATCAGAGAGTTAACGTTCAACATTAACATTTTCAGTTCTTAATCATTTAATTATTTAGTGCTTACATCAATATAGTTTTATGGTAAACGATATAAGAATCATATTGACTATTATATAACTAGAATATACTAGGATATTCGAGTTATAGAATATACTACTCGTATAACGATACTCTATACCTAAGCGGTAAATTACTGAAAAAATATGAATATTATCTGTTATGATTACAATTTATACGTATACAATATTATTTCAAAACAAGATAAATTAGATGATGTAAGTAGCCTTCATTGTGTTTCTTAAAACTGATAATTTTATTGATAATAAAAATTATAAAGTAGAGTTCACATAAACTTATAAGTAGGCGTAGCACTTGAGTTCGGTGACTTTTCATTCGACAACATGTAGATAGTGTCCTACTTAAGTTGTAAACAAAACAATTGAAGATTGGCGAAAATTAAGAATCCTCAAATGTTTTTTTATGAATATTGTTGCTGGCCAGTCTCTAAAAATAGAGATATTACAAAAGTTTAAATGTTTAGGAAGGAAAATCACCAGTGTTAGAATATTTCAAAGATTATTATTATCATATTGGTGATGTAATTTTATAATTTGTTACAGCATTCTTCATCTTAGAAATATTTAAACCTTGGAATTAATTTGAAGCCAATCAAAGGATTTGTCAAAATATAAAAATTTATCTATCAATTTGCGTGTAGCGACTTCGAATGGCAAAAGTGCATCGAACACAAAGATGAAATTACTTTTCTGCTAATCTCTATCAAATCATCGGCAATTGATTTTTCAACATCTAATGTAATGTAACCATAGCTGATAGCAGCTGTGATTAAGTTTTTCTGATAGTATTTTTTAAGTTTAATTTTTATTTTGCGAGATTAGTATATGAATATTTTGTTTGTAAGCATTGAAAAATATCTTAAAATATCCTAGTCTTAAGTCTCAAAAAATATATCTAACTTAAGATGTCTTTAAAACTTAGGAAACCGGTTCCAAATCTGTTTACTAGTTGAACAGGTTCAATTAATATTGATAATGTGCCTTCAACTCCCAACACATAATATTATAATCTGATGATTGTGTGTGTGTGTGTGTGCGTGGATACAGGGTGTTTCAAAAGTTGTATATAAACCGACAGGGGGTGATACAGGCGGTCATTCTGAACAACTTTTGTTCTACGACTTTTGGAAATTTGCGAAAAAAAATTTTGCATAGGTAAAATTAGTCATGAAACCCACAAAGTTTAACTATGGACCATAAACTATAAAGTTAATATACCTAGCGGAATACATTATCTTTAGGCTATGGACAGTATTTTTTTTTGCGAATTTCCAAAAGTCATAGAGCAACAGTTGTTCAGAATGACCGCCTGAGTGCGAAAGTATAGTAACCCCTTTCAGCTTATTATACCATTTTCGAAACATCCTGTACGAGTATAATCCAGTAAACAACGTTATTGATTGATGTATGTTTGTATGTATTTATGTATTTATCTGGACTGTTTACATTCGCAATGAAAGTGCAGGGTCAGTGACGTCAGCTGACCCGATGACAGTTTTTCACTCGCGGTCCGCGTGATTTTATTCATCTATTCCACTGTCTGGACTTATGACGTCAATGTCTTTTCCATTTCACATTTTTTAATCTTTATTTATTTTCTCTTTTTCATGTTTCTCTACATGGAGCTAATCCGTGTTTCTTCACTTTACTTTTTTGAGTAGAATATATTTTAAAGTTTTTACCGTGTGTATTTATATCCTTAACCCTAGTTGAAGCATGCATCAAACATATTATTGTAATGAATTTTGTTTTCATTCTCTGAATCGTTAGCAGCTATCACTTTTAGCTGCTTTTAGTACTTATAATATTTTATTCTTTCTACATTCTACTTGAACATTATAGACTGTATCTTGACGAAATATGAATTTGAAAGATAACTAATAATTGGTTTCTGTTTACTATGATATCAAGAGTTGAATGTTAACCTAATTTAATATTATGCAACATTGTGTAACCGTTTTA
Organism: Polyommatus iphigenia; assembly: GCA_963422495.1. NCBI lineage: Eukaryota > Metazoa > Arthropoda > Insecta > Lepidoptera > Lycaenidae > Polyommatus > Polyommatus iphigenia. The sequence continues at coordinate 39,015,235 of OY730183.1, read as the reverse complement.
TCAAACTTTTGGAGGTAAACAAATAAACACACCTCCATAATCCATTAACCTTTATAACTAAGTAATAACTAATAAGTAATAACTATCCATTTCCAATTTCTACCCTTACTGTTCTTGTTATTAAAAACTTTTATTTAACTTGATCTGTATGAGTATTGAGTATGTTAGTTCAGGTGGATCATTTTTGTTAATTAATTTGATTTTAAACAATTTAACATATTCCAAGGCAAATTCATAATTATTATTTATCGCTCTTGCAATCTCGATTATTTGATAGACGATACTAAAATAAAACGCCTTAACCTATATTGTAGCTATATGGTAGTGTATCTTTCCTTGAACGAGTAGCGAGAGTCCAAAGTCCAAGAGTTCTGGCGCGCGATCACTGCACCTCGGGCCTCTAGTTTTTTGCCCCTTCTATCTTTAGAGTACGATATTTAAATATGCGATAATTACTATTTCATTAGCTTTAAATTTTGTATCATTATGATGTTTAAATAGGTACTCAAAAATATTAAAATACACAATAAATTCTACTGCTTTAAATGTATTATTTTGATGTTCAATTTTTTTATTATCAAAGATTAAGAAAGGTCAAAGGACTAAATATGGTAAGTACTACTATTGATCTTGCCACATGTTTTAGTTTTTCCTGTCTTAAATCTCAATTAATGAGGCCACGACGCGACGGTTTGATAGTATTTTCTGACTTCTACAGGCAGCGTAGTAAATTAATATGACACACCCACTTTATGAGTTGTATTATGTACAGTTTTTTTTTCAATAGTCAATAGCTACTTCATATTTACTGCGAATTTTATGTTCATTGCTGACTTCGTATTTGGGATAGTAGGTTATGAGTTTATGAGTTCATTCTTGTTTCAAGAATAGTTTCAGATTATTCGGGATTTATGCTTTTTTGATTATTCAATAGCTTCAAGTCTTCAAGTAATGTATGAACACTTGAATATAAGGATCAGTTATTAAGGTTCTTTTAAAGAAAGCTTAATCCAAATTTCGTATTATTAATCCAAATTGTTGTATTTCAACTTTCAACATCCAAACAAACAAATCCGCCCGGTTTAGTACAAGTTTACAATCACCAACAAAATTAAGTAAAGGTTATTATTAGCTCTTGGAACAATGATACTAGGTAAGATAGCACAAAAAGACTTTTTTCTAAGAGTGTTTTGTTTTTGGAAGGTTAAAATTTATATAGAATGAGAAAAGAATCGTATATTTTTATGTTTTCTGGCGATGCTTCATTTCAACTTGAGGTGACACGTTTTCTTTACAAAGAGCACGATATAAATAAAACCCGGATACAAACAAAACGCAGATGGGATTTCGTTGAATTTATTTATTTTAGATATTCGGTTAGATCATATGCCTTTGCCTTTTGTATTCATTTAAAATTCAAGTAATTTCTATCTATCCCTATTAGACTTGGTAAGTTGGTACGGTCATGACTCATGCGGTACAGTAGAATTTAAGAAACATAAAACAATTTAATTACCCATCTTTTCAACATGTTATTTTGTTTATTTAAAGGTGCTATCGGTAAAACTTTATTATGCTCATTGCAGATAGCTATTGTAGCAGATAATAATATAGCAAAGGTAAACACTAAACATACTTTACTATCACTAGTGACATAAGAACAATAGGTGTTTATAGCTAACTGTGTCGAATGGGAGTGTCTTTAGCTGGATATAGTTAGAGCATCGTGCAGCACGTTTGTCTTTATAGAGTCCTCGACGTCATAATAATAAAATCCTTATTTAGCAGCCTTTACATAAAACAACGTAGTAAAACAATAAAAAGGATTACAGATTGTCTGTGACACCGCCGATTCGGGATTGTCTAGGTTTCGATAGTGTCATCGCATAGGCCTCCCCTACCTAGAGCCTGCCATATCTTTCTGTCCTGTGTCTTTTCCATTTGATGCCCGTTTTCTTTATGTCGTCCTTCTATCTAAATCTTTGTCTTATTAACGTTATTCCTATAATAACTAAATATCACTATCGTTCACTCTATGGCAATTATATCATCTATCCTTAAGATTCTATTGTCCTAATTGTTAAGAAAATCCCAACGAAACTAGCTAATTGCTCAGCGCGTTTGTATCAGTTTTTTTCGGTATCCCGAAAATTGCATGTCCCTGGATCTTAGTTAAAATTCTACTCAATTATATTAATTCATCCAAGCCAGGCTTAATTATAAGGTGTGAAAATCTGAAGTGTGAAGGTTACAAAAGGTTTAATATTTCTCTATTGGTACTCCACGTGTCTTTCGATATTCACGTTTTCATTATTCTTATTTTAGATCTAAATAAAAATATCGCGACCTCTGCGCGGACGCTGATGTTATAATATTATAGTTATCAGAGTATCCGTCAACAATAACATTGAAATAATAATTTTGACTGATCTTTAAAGACCTTTTGGGCTTTTAGCCTTTTAAGCTGTTATAGACCTTAGTTAAGTTTTAAATATAGTTTAAGGCATCGTTATTTTATATTTAATATGTTATTGTATTTGAATGATCAATGAAAGTGTTATTCCGTTAGCCGCCGTTAGGTTAGGAAGAGGTACAAAGATAGTTAACAATGAAGTGTCAGATGTTGTCAATCGCGGCTTTGTATAGAAAATGACAAGTTTTTGACAGGGAGTCAATGACCGCTACCGCCATGTTTCGCCGAGTACAATATAGATATTATTGTCATTAAAATGAATGTAAATAGGATTTTTAGGTCTACACAAGCCAGCATTCATCATTTAATCATAGTATATTTGTCGATGGTTAAAATATCTCAATGATCCATTCTTGATTGAGATTTTGTTGTATCTTGCAAATTGCATCTACTGCTCGCATTTTTTTTGTTTGATTGCCTCTTGCATCAAAGCCTATATTCCTGTTGTTCCAGTGTCGATGCGCACGCGCCGCATCAGCCAGTTCGCGCCGCTGCTGATCGCGTTGGTGGGTCTACCGGCGCGCGGCAAGAGCCAGCTCGCGCACCGCCTCGCCAGACACCTCAACTGGAACGGCGAGAGCACTAAAGGTAAGAGATGAGAAGGTGGGAGAAGGGAAACAACTGCCATCTCGAAGGATAGGAGATGCCACTTTTGGACGAGCCGGAGGTTCCTACGTCTTTGCTGGCTGATTTGCCATAAGGCATTATGCCCTTAAGTAAGTAAATAATTCACATTATTTATTCACATTAAGTAGTAGGGTAACTTTTGTTAAGGTAACCTGCATAGAGCACTACACAAAGTGACATCTCCTTTGTTTCTAGATATCAAAGTTAAGTTACTTTCCAAGTGATGGTAATTTCAAGGTAAATGTTTTCCTAGGTAATGGCCGGTTTACATTATTCCAACTACTGGGATAATGCAAACGGGCACTGGAATGCAATTCAGTGTATTCCAGTGCATTCGATTTTTTGTAAACCCGCGTTTCCACTGACGCGGAGCGGAGCGGAGAGGAGCTTAGTGGTGCCCGAATTGACCAATCGTGCTAATCCAGCGGAATAACAGCGAAGCGGAGCGAAGATTTCGAGCATGGTGATTGGTCAATTCGGCACCGCTAAGCTCCTCTCCGCTCCGCTCCGCGTCAGTGGAATATATATAGTGGTCTGGTATTTTCTCGAGTGAAGTCTAGTCACGAAATTATGTAACACAATGATTCAATGCCCGAGTGATACCTATAGTCAGCAATAATGAACAATGTCATTTATTTACTCCTATCAACTGAGCGCTGCCCCAAGCTGTATGCATGTTCCGCTAACGTCATCATAGTACACACGATAAGCGTCATGTTTAATTTACTTCTTTTAACAAAGTAAAATTACAACTACTACCAATTAGGAGTTTATACAATGTAGGTTTTCTAGAAATAATAGTCTACAAAAGATGGTATCTCAAATCTGTAAGCATAGAAAATGTTGTTGGGGAGCAAATTGACACGTTTGACGAAAGGTCAGCCAAGTTCTTGCAAAGGTATTTCCAATAAAAACTTTTTATACTTATTTGACTAGATGGCCCGGTAAACTTCGTATCACTTTCCTCCTAACCAAATACTTCTAATTAAATTAAATAGAAGTCTTTGCTCCTAATATAAACCTTCCCTGGACTTCTACGAAAATTTCAAGACTAAAATTAGCCAAATCGGTTCAACGGTTCTCGAGTTTTGGCGAGACTAAAAGAATAGATTGATGTTTTGACCCCCCTACAGAAGCTTCACGAAAAACACTCATGGATTGTACTCATTGTAGTAATACGTAGAGTCCTTCACCTTTGTATGAAACTCATAGAATTTCATTTGTTTATCTAACTGCTAACACAATATAATGAAGAGTGAAATAGAGGTAAACCTGATAGTGTATTCCTTGACCTAGATGAAGTCTAGACTTGTCAGTGCCTATCTCGGCTCGCTTGTCCTATAAATACTTCTTTATTATCATGAGATAGCCTAGTTTTACAAGGTATGAATGATATACATACGTTTGCGTTTAATTTATATACAAGGTGTAGGTAATAAAACTAAGTGATAATACTTTAGGGTGTGTAAGTGTTCCTTGTAGAGAGTTCACTGTGAAAGTAGCAGCGCTGAAAGACCAAATTTTTTCTCACTTTAGTATGGAGAAACTCGTGAGTCGTGAAGCTGGGGCGCTTGCCCATACAAAAGTGATTTTTTTTGGTATTTCAACGCTGCTACTTTCACAGTGAACTCTCTACAAGGAACTCGTACACACCCTAAAGTATTATCACTTAGTTTTGTTACACCCTGTAGATCCCTCTACTTCAGACTTCATCAGACTATCTATGTCTGAAAGAATCCCAGTAGTTTAACTAGTCACTAAATGACGTCTGCAACTCACGGTACCTGTACATATTTTCGGGATAAATGTATCCTATGACCTTTCCCGGATCCCAAAGTATCTCCATACCAAATTTCAACAAAATCGGTTCAGCGGTTTAGGCCTGAAGAGGTAACCGACAGACGGATAGACAGACAGACAGACACACTTTTGTATTTATAGTTTTAGTACGGAAGTATGGATTAAAAGGAAAGAGAAAAATTTAGAGCTGGAAATTGACAGTACCGTTACAGCTAGGTAGAGCTCTCTAGGTCTATCTAGCTTCCCTATAAGCATAAATCTTAGATAACTATACATCTCTTAGGCTGCTCACAACCTTATGACTGTCGTATTACACACTTTTGGCAAGCGTTCTTGAATATAAGATTTTTGCTTTTAAAGAAGGTAAGCTAGAGCTCTACGTAGCTAGGTATGTAGTATGTACTGTCAATTTCCAGCTCTAAATTTTACTTTTTCGTTTCAATTATATACTGCTGGGTCTCTTTTAGTCATAGGTAGTCTGATAAAGGATTTACTGTATCTACAAGTAAGTAGATGAATAAATTAAGTATAAAATGCTACTAGGTAGAGCTCTACCTAACTCTAAAATACTTCTAAATTCTAATTCAGCATTTTTCTCTCTACTTTCAAACATTATAATTACTGCTGGTGCTGGGTTTCTTTACTTATCTTGAAAGAAGTTTTTATTATAAGTAATACTTTTGTTATGATATTTAATCAGCTGTGATAGCATATTACATTCATAATAACTATTGAGTCACTACATTGTTTTATGAAATATCGTAGGTGTTATTTATTATTATTATTATACTTATATTATTATATAATATACAATCGGTAAAACTCTGTTGCTGTTATCGAGAAACAAAATATTTTTTTGCATCTACACAAAAAATATTTACAGTGCATTGTGCAAAGATAGCGAGCTAACAGTTGTTTGCTGGCAACACTTGGGAGGCTTATCTATTCGGTATTGCACTGCACAAACAGAAAAACATTTTTATCATATCATGGCAATAGTTTGATCTTTGCTTGATTTAAAATCTTTGTCTGGTACTGCAGGTAATCGGTAAACATGAAAGTTCGTTTTTTTATTCAAACTACTTGGGTTTATTTTACTTTTTACAAAACCAGTTGCGTTAAAAGCTATAGGAAAAAAAAGTCATAAACATAAACATCATATTATTTTTAACAGTCGGCAGTCGGCACCCATTGTGATTGTCACAATGAGTTTTGAGTTTTGACTGTTAAAATTTTGGAAGTTGTTTTATATTTCTACTTATAACATAGTTTTATTGCTTACATGTTTTTTTAATTTATGTATTAAAATACTACTGTAACTGTAACTGTACTGTATGTACATAACATTTGAGTTACTTATGTAATTTGTATGTCACATGCATGTAAATACAACTTCTAGGCCAGGGCTACATTATTTGATTTATATTAATGTTTGTAGTCATTGCCTATTGGCTATTGCGTCTAGTACTTTGGTTTGACGCATATATTTATGGATTTACGAGAATATCTTTACTAATATCAGATAACATGTAAAAGTGTGTCTGTCTGTTACCTCTTCACGCTAAAATGGCCGACTCATTTTTGTTAGGCATGGTGATACTTTGATAGTTATATTCATGAACGTAGAAAAAAGGCGGACGGAGTCTTGTCATATACAAAACTGTGTCTTCACTTTTCTTCAGAGTCGGCCATGCACACATTCTGACGACTGTCAAATGGTATGGACTAGCGCAAGAATGTGTGCGTGCGCTGGCTGCGGCCGACTCTGAGCGACACAGTTTTGTGTATGGTGGGACTCCGTCCGCCTTTTTTTATACGTCCATGGTTATATTGTTGCGATAGTTTTTGTTGCGATGTACGGTTTAAGCGGGATGAATAAATTGCGGTACAACGGTTTTACGGGCGCCATCTTGACTAGTATATTATGATTTCGCATATCCAATGAAGAAACCATAATGATTACTATTGGCATTAGTGATAGCTTCTTTAGATTTCTCCAGTCGTTTCTAGAACATCATTCTCTTGCAGTGTTCGACTGCAGCGAGTACCGGCGCCGGCACATGGCGCTGTACGGCAGCCACGACATATTCCGCGCCGACAACCTGCAGGGCTCCGCCATCCGCCGACAGAGCGCGCGCGAGGCGGTGCAGGACGCCGTGCTGTGGCTGAAGGATGGGAACAGTGTCGCTGTAAGTCTATCTCTTTCACTCTTGTATAAAGCATGTACTATCAGATAAGTTCATTCCTAGGCAGACGACGGACATAAGTAATTTGGTCGCGTTAAGTCAAACCTATCCGACCGATCACAGCTAACATTGAATTGACATAAGCCGACCAAGTGACGCTGTTCCGTCATCTGCCTAGGAATCAATTTCCTCGATCGTAATATCAGATAAATTCATTCATAATTTCATGGGCATTGGGCAGGGGATCTCCGTTATTTGTCTGGGCTATGTCAAGAGTCGTAAGTTCGTAACCAGCTGTCGACTAGGCGTGACGTAGCCCAACCAAATTATTTTAAAGGTCCACCATCTGCCTATGGAATATTACCTGTTACAGTCTTCTTTAGCTTGCATAAATGAGTCATCTATCAAATACCTATTTCTACGTTGATGGGTTTTATAACTAGAAGTTAGAACACATCAAAATGTTGGTATTATATTAGTTCATTTCTTGTAGATATTCGACGGCACCAACATAACTCGGGAGCAGCGTCGTGAGCTGAACGAGTACTGCATCTCGGAGATGGCCTTCAGGATCCTCTTTATCGAATGCGTCTGTGAAGACCAGAAACTGCTGGAGAGGAACATCATTGAGATACTCCACTACTCCGCGGACTACAAGAGCATGAGTGAGGCGGAGGCGGTGGACGATCTGAGGAAGAAGCTAGAGCATTACATGAGGCAGTACGAGTCCATAGACGCGGCCACTGAGAGTATCAGCTTCGTGAGAGTCGAGAACATGGGAGAGACGGTCACTGCTCACAAAGTGGCCGGACAGAAGGAGTCGGGGATCCTCGGGTATATCTCGGGCATGAGAGGACTGCCGCAAACTCTGTACTTCACCAGGGTAAGTCGCTTATTCTTCTTTTATAAATTATGCCAAGAAGAATAATATTTGTAGAGACCAAATAATATAAAGAGAAGCTAATGTGAACCAAGTTTGATTAGAATTTTCGCCATACTGTGTTTTATCTGGTAGGTATCTCTAAATTAATACTTGCGACCAAGACGGAGCATACTCCGTCTTGGTCGTCCGTCTAACTCATAAGTTAGATTAGAGAGAGTTTGTAACTTGTAATGTCGCTACTTAGCTCTAGAAGTACTACTTCAATTTTTTTTCTTTGACTATGCACATGTCGACGAGTTCATTAGATGAATGATTTTGTTGTTTATATCTCTAATTAATTTGTTATTGTCGGGATTAGCTATCAATCGATTCCACCTCTGACCTATTTGTCTATGATCAGGGAGTTCCTATTATTGGTCGCGTTACGACTTATTTGTGCGGATTTGCGTAATTTTCCTAAGAACCGATAAAACAGATCCGCAAAGATATCTAAACATTCTATTTATGTGAAGTCAACATGTGTTAAATAACAACTTGCTTTTTGCTGATAGTTTATGTTAGTGGCAATATTTATGTTTTCTGTTAGATGTTATGTATCCATGCGATAGAAAATTTCGCGTGGTTGACACTTTCTTAGAAATCTCTGTGTGCCCATACTAGCTTCATCTGTTTTCCAAGGTTGCCTAATGCTTTACATAACTTGGAACTGATGTTTAGTGCATTTGCTCGTTCTAAGCCGATTGAATGGCATCCCATGGACACTTAAAGAACCTTGCTGCCCCCATATCCTCTAATCAGGCATTTTAAAGCAATTGCATCAAGGACTTTAAGCATAACATTATTATTTCTTGAGGTCCCTGCATAATAAACATAACATCAATTTCTTAACTGACTTCTTTAGAAGAAGGTTTAGATTAGGAACTTTAGGAAGGTTATGCTGTGAATATTTTTATATATTGCCCCGTGCGAGTTTCTTACGCCGGTTCTTCTCGGCGGGTAGTTCCCGAACCGGTGGTAGGCCTAGGCAACGTAGTTTCTTCGTTCTTTCTACGACTTTCAAAAAGTGATATGATGATACCCATTTTGAATAAAAAGATATTTCATTTTATTTCATTTCATTTCTTTAGCACGGCGAGAGTGAATACAACGTGCTTGGGCGCATCGGTGGTGATGCCAGTCTGTCTCCTCGTGGTGCCCGCTACGCTCACGGCCTGGCTGAGCACATGAACGCGCTGGCTGCGGTGGAACCTGTGACTGTGTGGACGTCCGAGCTGAGGAGGACCAAGCAGACGGCGGCGGAGATTATGGCGCCGAAGCGGGCGATACGCGCTCTGAATGAGCTGGACGCTGTAAGTTCTTTGCTCTTTTTGTTATTTAAAAAAAACTGCCTGTCTGCGGATTGAAAGTAACCTGAAGTAACCCATCATTTCTTTGCAATAAAAGAAAAAAACTAGTCTGCGTTGCCATCGTTGGAACCATCCCTTTATTTCGCCGGAAAACCCCAAAAATGCTAGACAATATCTCTTCTTTCCTTCTGCTTGCCTCGCTGTCGCCATCCTTGAGTCATAAAGTTTTTTATTCTTATAGGAAATTATTATTTCGATCGTCGTATGTCGGGCTATTTATTAGAAGCACCATTTGTAAAACCACAAAAACAAGATGATTGGTATTTGGTTACTACAGTTTGTGAGGCTTCATCGTCACTTTACATAAACAAAGCCGCGTACAATACAGCTCTAGAAAATACCTTATTGAAAGTACTCAGTTCAAATCATTTTAATAATACTATTTTCCTATACAAGCTTATTCAGGGTTTTCACATCATAAGTACCTATTCTATTAAAAACTAGAATTTAATAGCGTTTATTCGTCATTGGGAAATTCCAGGGAGCTTCAAACAAGACAATTTCCTTGGATGATGAAATAGGTTTGTTACAGTTTCTTTTGCTGATATAACTGATAATAATTATTCGTTATTACAAGGGTGAATTTCAACATGTCCATATTTTTTTTCATTTCGGTGAACTTTTTTGTTTCTATGTTTTTTTGAGTTTTTGCCGAAGTTTCCTCTCAATTTTAATGTTTTATGACTACGAAACTAATGACATAAAAATTAAATAATAAACAAACGTAGTACACACGTTTATATTTTAGCTGTCACCGAGATGAAAAAGTCAGTCACCGAGATGAAAACAAAATTCACCGAAATGTAAATTCACCTAAATTGTATACAGCGTGATTGTAAAACAAGCGAAATAATGTATTTTTATGGAAAAATTTTGACACTTTGGGTTACACTTTTGCAATTTTCGAAATTATCTCTAATATTTTTCAGAATAAAACATAGCCTATATCCATCACAAAAAATCCATCACGAAATCAGCTATAATTGCACAACTCTTTTGCCTCCGTGACGTACCGATGATAAGAAACTGTCCATTATCAAGGCCAATGTTTCTATTTGAATTTCTACAGCTCAATACGGTCATTTTAGGCATTGAGGCATTTTTTAAATTCCGATTTACGTCCGATTCCCATAGCGGACTAAAGAACAGACTTTCGAAAGACGAGCATTGCTCGTCGTTTGGGAACGCGATATTTCACGCGAAGTACATACACATGCGGTATCTATCTTGATCTATGTCTGTGGATAGAACAATGTATTTTTATTTAAAAAAAAATTCATGTTACAAACGATTTTAATTACAAATAACAAAATATATTAATACTGGGAAATAATTGACACATTTGCTTTGAATAAAAATTACCACGCGCCAACTTCACTCGGCAAAGAATAAATGCTGTTACTATTTTGAAAATGTATTTTGTAGTGCTTAGTTGAAATTTTTCGTTATAAAAATATACTTAAGTTAAACAGTTAAAGTAAAAATTGAGTAACTATTATTCTAACATTATTATAACCAAAACTACTTTTTGATAGGATTAATTAAATTCTAATATTAAATAATCATATTATATTATCTCGTACTGTTTTTGCTAATTCACTAATCAATAAAAGTCAATATTTTAGGTAATCCTAATAAACTACATGAGGTCAAAATATCAGTCTCTGAGTTTGTCACATTGTCACCGAAGGTCACCGAAAGTCACCGAGTCACCATTTCCGTGATTTTTTTTCATATCGGTGATTTTTTTTCATTTCGGTGACCACATAGGTCACCGAATTCACCGAAACGGAATCACCGATATGAAAATTTGCGACAAATCGTTGAATATTTTGACACCTATAATAATTATACCGATATCTATACTACATACTGATACATATTATTAAAAGTGTTTGTAAGAAAATAAATTAATACTTCTAGCTGGTTCAATTAACATGTTAAATTAAATCACGGAAATGTAGAGAAAAGTGTCGGGTGTCACCGAGACGATATACTTACATTTTTAGCGGGAACACGCAGCGACGCAGCAAACCACGTCTAGCTCCCAAGGCACAAGCATGACTGGCGCTTGAGTTCGAGAAGCGGCATTACGTTCAAAAGAACTTCTGGTCTCGACAATTCGTGTTTCTTTTTTATTCACCGAATCAAGACAAAATGTTGGGACAGTTTTATTTCTCCCGCTATTTTGAAAGTTTAACGATTGAGATTATGAAATTTGTAATGATTATACCTCTATTCTTTAAGAATCCAATAAAAGAATCCGTTTGTTTGTACCACTAATATTTTTTCCTCGGCTGACGAAATTAGGACTAAAAAGGTCGTTGGGACAGTCACCGAGGGGCCTAATTTCCACCTTTAGAATTTTTTATTTTTATGTTCTAGTTATCGAATTAAAAACGTGTCTGTTGCCTTATATGGATAATCACACAAACTATACGATGAAATTTTATTTAACCCTAAAAAGCCATTTCACACCCCCAATTTCACAGTAGCCGCGAAAAAAAAGCGGTTGGGAAATTCACCCACAAGTCGAGATATTCACTGTGTTTAAATATGACACTGATCAAGATACCCATATCTAAACCATCTAGATTTAATCGATGCGACGATGTCACGTTATTCGAATTTACTTCACATACTTATACTTAATAGTTGGGGAGGGGAAGAGGGGATTTCGGGAGTAGCTCGAGCGTATCAGATTAAGCTTGCATAGGCTTCCGACATGTGTCTAGTTATCATATTATATCATGATTCCGACATGTGTCTAGTTATTATATATATTGTGTCTAGTTATTATATATACGACATTTCAATATAAAAAAAAAAATTTGAAATGTCGTCGGATCTGTCAGATTAAGATAGGGGATGTTTAGTATACCCCAAAGAAGCTTCCATATAAAGCACTGACGATTCAAAGGTTAGATAAGCCTGTAGTTTAAAATATAAAAAAATAAAGCTTCATATTTTCTTAACTAAGCTTCGCAGATATTTTATTTTGCTCTAAACTAAATGATTTAGTCCTTGTTGTCTAAAATATATTTATAATTTACCTAAATAAGCAATTTTCTGAATATATTTTCTTTTTTAAAACTTTAAAATGGCTGCAGTTTCTGAACCCACCGCTAATATAAAAAAAAACGCTCTTATTATTTTTTTATCAGCTTTACCTAATGTACAAAACCTACTAGGTCTCCATGACGCTCGAGTGACTACAAAAATAGCACCCTCCCGGCTCCCCTCCTCTACTATAATACTTACAGATTTATTAGCAGCAATTCCTTATTTTGATTTTTTGTCAACATATTTTGTGATCAGTGTATTTACCAATCTTTTATCAGCACTCAAGATAATCTCATTACCCTGAAGTAGTGAGTAATATTGTTTGCCAGTTTATATTATATCATGCTATATTCTTCAGGTAGCTAAATATACATTATCATGATCGATATGCTTCCTTTATCGATGTAAAATTAGATTGCCAACTTCCAAGTTACTAAGACGGAAGTAGATATAGACTATAGAGCCATGGCCCATACTAAATAACTTAACCCAAGTATGACTAAAATCATTTTCCTATTCATCCAGTTAGGTACTTACCATTTTTGTCGTTATTCCTTTTTTTTATACCTAAGGATCAATTTAAAAGTCTTCTATATTTAGTTTTTTATCTGGCTTCTGTAGAACGTTGCCTTGTCGATTGCTTTATATTGATTTTGTTTTATAGATACTTATGGCATGTTTCACATTCACCTAGTAAGTGACGAATATAGCTTAACTATTTTCTTATTACCTTATTTGAGCTTTGCCTTTCGTTTCTTTGTTTATAACATGCTTAAATGTTATTATAACACTATCAGATCCGTCATAATGCGAAAGACTCGTTTTGATAAAACATTATCTTTTATCATGTTTTCCTGAATATAATCTGACGATAGTGATAATAACGAAAGCTTTTAGCAAGTGCTTGTTAAATTGCGCATTTTATAATATTTATTTTTAAGTAACGGTGACATAGCTAAAGTAGAAAGTTAAGAGCTATTAAAAATAAAAAGCTCACTAGATTGAGAACATTTTTGGTAGCAAGTTAGACTTGTTGATCATCTTAATATTAGGGAATGTAGAGGTCAAAATTATAAAAAAATTACTCTATACCCCAGGCGCGGTCGCAGCCTGAAATTTTGGAGGGGGCACTCATTTATTGGCAAAAATTTCCTTTTATTATTTGCCAAGATTTTGAGATTTTTCATTTTGACCTTAGGTTTTGGGGGGGTTCATGTCCCCTGGCAGGCGCGGTCCGAAGGGGGGCCTTCGGACCGCGCCTGCTATACCTACGAATAATAAACTCTATACCCGCTTATCCACTACTTTAATCCCTAAATTCTTGTCTTTGTGACAAAATTCTACATTATTTTAAAATTCGGATTTTATATACAGCTCTTACAAGTCTTCATCACTATCTATACCTTCTTTGTATTACTTTGCAGTCGTGAATACCTGCTACTAATCTATTTAAATGAATATTAACATTGACTTATCATTTAGATAGGAAGTAGCCATGATAGCAATCATTGACGGCAATGACTTTCGTGACAATAATAGATCGTGGCATTGGTGGTCGTGTTGCATAACATACTATGCTAAAATTGTCTTAAAATCACTTTACACTTATTGATTTTCAACAAACTTCTTTACTGTTAAACGTGGCTTAAGACTTGGATACTTTGTTTATAACTGCTCATAGCTTCATGCACATCATGCTTTAGGACCTAATCTAGCAGCTTAAGTGTCAGGACTCAGGGATGTTTTTGTAAAATAAATGGTCATATACTGAGTAGGTATTTCATCGAATGAGTGAGGAGATACTTAGAAATGTAGGGGACTGATTTTAAAACCACTCGTAACATTTCTGGTCTTGACTCCTATTGGTGTAATAGTCAATGGACTGTAGTGGTATTTTGTAGGTACGCAGCTCGTTTTCTGATCTTACTCGTGTAATGAATTCAGGTTATTAGGTATTTGCGATATTCATTACCACGAATTGATGAATTGGCCAATTGGCACTCGTACAACATTCTGTGAACTTTCCACAAGGAGAGAATAAACTAAATTATTTGGCCTCCACAGATTCACACTTCACAGTTTACACAGTTTGTTAGTAAGCCATTTTAATCCAGAATCTGGATTAGGTACTTATCACAATTTAGATAATTCTTATGCAAACATATACTTTGAGGAAAATTTGGTGAAAATGCCAGCTGAACTACAAAATACGAGTTATAACTGTACCTATATAACTTACATAGAATGAACAAAATTAGGATGGTAATTTTTTAAAATAGAATGTGGTTAACAAAAGACGGGGATACTATAACTAGGAAAGATTCATAATATGCATTTTTATTCCTAACATAACAATGCCAAACATTTACACACCACTGAAATGGCCTGCAAGATATGTCGATTAAATTAGATAAAATTCAATCACAAGTATATACCCAGAAATATTTTCCAGAAAACCTATAAGCAACTTAGCAATAAATCTCCTTTACCTTCTTTCCAGGGCATCTGCGAGGGTCTAACCTACGAGGAGATGCAGGAGCGCTTCCCCCAGGAGTTCGCGTGGCGGGACCAGGACAAGCTCCGCTACAGATACCCCTGGGGCGAGAGCTACATCGACATCATGACGCGTCTCCGGCCGGTGCTGTCGGCGTTGGAAGACGAGCACAATGTCGTGGTGGTCGGCCATCAGGCGGTGTTGAGGTGCATGCTCGGATACTTCTTGGACGCTAAGCTTGGTGAGTGTTAGATTTATTATGATTCCTTAAGAGGCCGGGTACACTTGGAATTTCTCATACATACGTCATTTTCTCATACGAAAATATTTAACATGTTTGAGTGGTTTTTCAGTTTAAAATAGTAATTACCTAGGTTCCTGCACAAAAATTTACTTCAAAATATTTAAACAAAAAAAAATTTTTTTTGCTTTAAAATTTTTTTTAGTAAATATACTACTAAATATTTAAACACTAAAAAATAGAGTAAAACACTAAAAAATATATAAATAAATAGTTAATTTACTACAAAATATTTAAACTCTAAAAAATATTTTTTAGTATTTAAATATTTTGTAGTAAATTTACTATTTATTTATATATTTTTTAGTATTTTACTCTATTTTTTAGTGTTTAAATATTAAGTACTAAATTTATTAAAAAAAAATTAAAAACAAAAAAATTTTTTAATGTTTAAATATTTTTAAGTAAATTTTTGTGCAGAAACCTAGATAATTACTATTTTAAACTGAAAAACAACTCAAACATGTTAAATATTTTCGTATGAGAAAATGATTTTGGAATTACGTATGTATGAGAATTTCGAGGGTATCCGGCCCCTTAACTCTGCAGACGTTTAAAAGTTAGATTAGTGGAAGAATATGAATTAGTGATTTCTAAATTCTAAGGGCCTGTTTCACCACTTCCTGATAAGGTACCGGATAGGCTATCCACAACTTATTTGACAAATTCTCCATACTTCACCTGTCAAGTTAAGTGGTGGATAGGCTATCCGGCACTTATCAGGAAGTGGTGAAACATGCCCTAAGATAAAGTTCGTGTACGTTTAAAAGGTAGAGCCTTATTCATAGAGGAAAATAATACACGGGGCCTTATTTGCGAAGATTTGGTTTTTACGTTTATTATTAATAATTGTTTGTCAAGAATATCAACCAAAACAAAAATATAATAATTAATAAACTAACGAATTATCTAAATATCAGACATTGGCAATAAATAATAAATATCGGTCCGCTATAATTATTTCTGATAGTAAGTACGAAATCGCCGATCGACTCAAAGAATTCGCAGAATCCAAGGTTGAAATCATATTGCAATAATGTTGTTTCCAAACATTTTTGTCGTTTTGCTTTTGAGGCACTTAATTTTAATAATATAATTGTTTTTTTATCTCATTTCCAGATGAGTTACCGTACATGAACGTGCCCCTGCACACGATCGTGAAGCTGTCCTCGTACGGGTACAAATACAAGGTGGAGATGATCAAGCTGCCCATAGAGTGTGTGGACACACACCGCAAACAGCCCAAGGTGAGATCCGAACATAGAACCTTCTTTTTGGAAGTCCCATTAGAACAGCCCAAGGTACAACATAGAACCTTCTTTTTGGAAGTCCAAAATTTCGTTAGAGCAGTTATCGTTTATCGTACACTAGCAGTACATTTTGCCACGATAAAAAACATCCAATGCATTTTTGATTCACGGGTCCCGAATCCATGCCTATCTTCATCTTAATTGGCACAGCGTGGCGAATTAAGCGTAAAAAAGTAAGAAACAGACAGACAGGCAGACATATTAACAGTACGGTACGTAATATTCCATGGGTAGCTCCACTTGAGGTCCTAACAACCCAAAACAAAGAAAGTAACTAACTTTTATGAACTCATCTGATAGAAGCATTTGTCTATAACTTTATAACCACTATAAACTTTATGTTTCAACTTGATATAACAAAGCCGTCAGCTAATATTTACATGTGTCTGTTCAAAAGCCTATTGCAGACATTTATCAGATAGCAGATACTTAACCAGTCGCGCGCAGATGGTGTTTAGTGCTCATAATAGAACTTTATTACTGTTTATGACTTTGTTAAGCTATGCCTAGTAACATTTTGCAATTTTTTCTATCGACATAATATAATTTACTTAATAAAAAAACGCATAATAAAAACAAACCGATTTCATTAAACTGTTAAGAATACTAATTATGCACCAAAATATGTGAAAATATTATTATTTAACAGTCGAAACCCATTCTTATTGGGAAGCCGGCAGCCGTATCACATATCTTGCGAGAGCAATGCGTTAGCAATTATTGCGCGATAATCGCTCCAAAGTCGCAAATTCGTATCACCATGTATCACGTAACAGCCAAAACAATACGATTGTAATAGATCGCTTACAATTTACATGATACCATTGTTTTTGACAATCAGCAATCGATCGCGCGATTATTGCTAGTGGATTGTTGATCGCTATTTTTACGTGATCCTGCGGATTTTTATGGGTGTCGTTGATTAAATCGTCATGTTCCTTAACGACCTACTTTTCTATTTATTTACGAATAAAAATATGCACGACGGTGGCTACCTCATTGACATTTGACATTTAAAATTTGTGATCTAGTTCTTATTCAATTTTTTTCTTTCCAGAACTGCTCAATCAACCGAACAACCGCTGACGCTCTGGTAACCGTTCCCTCGCACTACGACACCCTACCTTCCAACCTGTGGCAGAACACCGAGACCGTGTAGACCACCTAGGACCACGTCCGAGCAACAAGTACCAATATGTGACAAAGATGAAAGAGTCACGAACGCAGCGATTGAAAGTCGCGAGCGGAAAGGAATGAGAAAACGCCATCTAGCGACCGTAGGTAACACTAGTGTGACAGTTGTGTGTACGATGCGTCGATGTTCAAAGACTGAGGGTGTTTCGTTTCTAGTGCAACTTTACATTTTATTTTCTTAATTAACGAATTATGAGTATATGTATTAAGTAATAAATAAAACTAAATTGTTAAGACTAATGATTTCTGCGTATTTGGTTTAAAATGTTAAATTAAGATTTTTAATATTGTAATGTTTTATTACTTTCGATTATTCCTTTACTTAGTTTGTTTTTAATTAATTAAGTACTTACGTGCTCCGAAATACGTTATAATATTATTATGTTATATCGAAATAGAAATAGAAAATGTAAGGTATTTCGTACTAGAGGAAATTTAGAGCGAAAGAGAAAAAAGAGAAAAGTCAATTCATGAATGATAGAGTGAGATAAAAAGTCAGTTCGAGACAAAATATTAAATCTACTGTGAAATACTCACATACGTTTTTGCTCGGTAGTTTTACGCCAAATCGAGTAATAATAATTAGGTACTGTGTGGAACGTAAAACTCACAGCTCGAAGGCTCGCATCGAGCCGCTCGAAGGATTGATGGAACCGGATCGAGCCGGATTGATGAATGAAATATATCGATTTGGAATAAAACTATCGAGCAATGCTGAATGTGTGGACGAAAGCCCGAGCCGCGGGTTTTGCTCGACGTTATTGCTCGATTGAGCAAAACCGTATGTGAGTATTTAGCAATATCTTCTAAATAACCCCATTTATGTTACTTCCTGTTTCAAGGTATAGATAACAGAACGGTTAAAAGTGAGGAGTTAAAAATAGGCGATAATGGGTATTTTTATAGCATGCGTAACAGTAGCGACTACATTTAAGACATAATATGGTTTCGTTTCTTGATTTTAGCTCATTTTCAAGTTTAGTTCTAGAAGTATCTAGCATACGCCGGGAAATGAGCGCAATTTACTTAAGCTATAGTCTTGCGTTACTCAAATTTAATCATTACAATAATCATATAGTTTTTATTTGACGGTATTTGATATAAAAAGGCACACGTACTTGTGAGTTTGACTCTGGAAGTCTTTTTAACAAGTGACCTATATCTTATCTCACAGTAATGACAAATATTGTAAGGATAGGTTGCATCAACTTACTATAACTATAAGTTCTGTAACTTTAACTATAACTACAATGCAAAATGTCAAATATGTATTTGGTTAAAGTCAATAATGGACGCCATATTTAACGATAACCATTAACCATAGAGCTCGACAAGGCTTTAAATGAACGTGGCGAAAAAAGGAACTAACGCTGTCATCATACAAAAACGCCATTTTTGACAGTTCTCCTTTACCAGCAGCGCCCCCACCCACGTTCATTTAAAGCCACAAGGACCAGCAACAGACATCTATCAAATTCTGTGGTCAAAGTTAAGGTTAAAGTTAAGTTTGCCTTAACTATAACCATAACTTTGATCATAACTGTAACTATAACCACGCCTCTGGTGCAATCCACCCGAAGAAGGTATTCATTAATGAAGTAAGTATTGTTTTACTCTAACATTAAACGTAGGTACAATTTTACTTCTATTATAATATAGTAGCAGATACCTATATGGTATTGCCAATAAAATTATTCATTGAAGTAAATCTTTTAAAACATCTAACTTTACAAAAAACACCTACCCGAACGCACTGAGTAGGATCTATACTAGTTTTTATTTTATTGTTAGAGTATTCTATAGGTATTATTATTTTTTACACTTTATCTAAGAATACTTATTTAGCTTATTGAAGTAACAATATCGTTGTTAATTAAATAGTCTGTAAGGCCGCGTCCCCATCAGACACGGCGCGGCGCCGCCACCGTGTTACGGCACGACGCCGCCACCGTGATACGGTACGGTGCCGCACCGTGACACGGTGCCGCGTACGGTGCGCCGACCCGCGTCCCTATTCAGTCGATATTTGGCTCGAACGAAAATGCTTGTCTGTATATGGATCGCGAAAGAATTCTTCTCTTGTTGTTACTAAGACTAAGATTAAAAAGAAACAGAAACAGAGGAAATTAATTTTTGCTATTTTTTGCTCTATACCAATATTTACAACAGAAAGGCACTAGAAAGGCACTTGAAAATATATTCACAAAATACTCAATTGTATTTATACTTTAAAATTGATGGTAAAATTAAAATAAACTTAATAATTAAGGGGCTCTCATAAAAAAAACATATTTTTTGGTTATTTTTCTCTATAATAATGGTTCCGTACCCTTCGTGCACAAGCCTAACTCGCACTTGGCCGATTTTTATCTGTTCCAAATAAGCGCCTCGTTTAAGTTTGGACACAATTTTTGTTCGGAAGTTTCGCCCAGAATAGGGGCGCGCGGTGCACCGTACGCGGCACCGTGACACGGTGCGGCGCCGTACCGTATCACGGTGGCGGCGTCGTGCCGTAACACGGTGACGGCGCCGCGCCGTGTCTGATGGGGACGCAGCCTAAGGAATAAACCATGGTAAATATGACAATTTTAGAATCATAGTTTTTAGTAGTTAATATTTTTACAATAAAATAATTCGTTTTAGATTATTTGTTTTATTATTTTATACTTTCATCCAGTATGTTAGCAACCTACTATTAGGGTCTACACAGACGGACCGCATTTCAACTGCAATCCAGCCGCAAATTGCAGTTCAAGTGCAGTTTGAATGCAGTTGACACGACTGCAATAGAACTGCAAACCAAACAGTTCACACGACTGCACGCCAACTGCAATTGAATTGCAATCCGACTGCGCGTTTGGTTTGCAGTTCTATTGCAGTCGTGTCAACTGCATTTAAACTGCACTTGAACTGCAATTTGCGGTTGGATTGCAGTTGAAATGCTGTCCGTCTGTGTAGACCCTTATTTGCAATTAATTTTAATACTTATTAAATTTTTTGGAAAAAACTATACCTTACAATTTACATTAAGGTACGTACATTGTACAGCTGTTACATTGTTAGCTAACGTAATGCTTTAAAATAAGGGAATTACGCAGAAATTACATATTTTAAATGTGTGTTTCATTTTAATTTTTAATTTGTATACAAATTGCTAAGTATATTTTTGTTGTACTCAGCCTTCGCTTACTTTTGATTTCATAAAATGTAAGTAGGCACTATAGGAATTGGCCTTGTAGAATTAATATAGGGAGTGCCTCCGCTGCCGGCGCCGGTTGCCGAAATGGCTGCCGGCGCCGGTTGCTGAAATGGCTGCCGGCGCCGTTTTCCGAACTCCGAAGTTTGCCGAAGTCACGCGATGTTTGCCGAATAGGCTGCCGGCTCCTATTCGGCAAACATCGCTTGTCAAATGGCAGAATAATGATCAAAAACATCTGTCTTGAGCTAAAGGACTATGAAAAGTACAAATAATAAGGCCATAAATAGTCATATTGTAAGGATGCATATTTGAATCCTTCGATCGGGGATTCTTGGAAATGCTATTATATTTTATTGTTGTCGCGATCACCGGTGCTCGTATGGGGCTTGAATCTTGATGGGTTAATGGTGGTGATGATGATGCTGATAAAATATGTGATCTGCATAGAAGTATATTACAATATCTTTGCTTCTATAAACAACGCTGAAACTCTCTAACAACATGTATATTAAGGCCGGGTACACTTGGAATTTCTCATACATACGTAATTCCAAAATCATTTTCTCATACGAAAATATTTAACATGTTTGAGTTGTTTTTCAGTTTAAAATAGTAATTACCTAGGTTCATGCACAAAAATTTACTTCAAAATATTTAAACACAAAAAATTTTTTTTTTGCTTTAAAATTTTTTTTAGTAAATTTACTACTAAATATTTAAACACTAAAAAATAGAGTAAAACACTAAAAAATATATAAATAAATAGTTAATTTACTACAAAATATTTAAACTCTAAAAATATTTTTTAGTATTTAAATATTTTGTAGTAAATTTACTATTTATTTATATATTTTTTAGTGTTTTACTCTATTTTTTTAGTGTTTAAATATTAACTACTAAATTTACTAAAAAAAATTAAAAACAATTTTTTTTAATGTTTAAATATTTTGAAGTAAATTTTTGTGCAGGAACCTAGATAATTACTATTTTAAACTGAAAAACAACTCAAACATGTTAAATATTTTCGTATGAGAAAATGATTTTGGAATTACGTATGTATGAGAATTTCGAGGGTACCCGGCCACTTAAGGAATCTGAAGTTCTGTTCAGTACCTTCGGAAGTTTGTGGTTGGTACAAAGATATTTACTTTGGTACCTAGACCCATAGAATTATTGACATCGTTGCCTAGACCTACATACGTCATAATTTGACTCGACTACTTCTTTGTTACAGGGCTACTATTCCCAACTGGCACATTAGTGATAAAAACAGCCAACCCTTTATGGCTGAAAATACCACTAGGTTGGATACGAGTTTGTTGCAACTTGCAACCCATTTGCAATTTATTAGCTTTAACATAGATTATTATTTTGCTAATTGCTAATAACTAATATGTTTTTATGCTATAGTACTACTAAAACACCGACGCTATGATAATAATTATTGCTATGTCCTCCTTGCTATACTTACCTTATATTTTAAGTAATTTACCCACTAAGTTCTATAATATGATTCAAAATGTTTACTTAATTTTATTTACTTAATTCAATATCAATCACGCCCGAATAAATAATTAAATACAACATAATAATTAGTATAGAAAATTTTACCCATCAAAAGTTTCAAAGGCCCTTAAAACATTTTCAACCGCCTTGGGAACTTTTGAAGACAAAATTAATTACTTTTTTAAAATAGTAGGTATTTAAACGGACTAGGTACCACACCACAAGGACGCTATTATAGAGCACTTTCAACATCGGTATGAAATAAATCAATGTCTCTAGTCTCTACATGATCTCTACGCGTTTACACTCAATTAGCCCAAATGCCCCAAGGCCAAACTCTGGGAGCCACGTAACAGTATTACCACAGAATACATAATAGTAACTTATGTTATTATCTAACTATAATAATAATATTATGTGTAGGAAAGTATAATCAGCTTAACACATAGGTACTTACTGATTTTTTTCACACAGTCACAAAAGAAAATCGGCCAAGTGCGAGTTGGACTCGCGCACGAAGGGTTCCGTACCGTTATTGAGCAAAAATAGGTAAAAAAGTGTTTTTCTTTGTATGGGAGCCCCCCTTAATTATTTAGTTTATTTAAATTTTATTATTAATTATTAAAGTGTACATACAACTGAGTATTTTGTAAACATTTCAAGTGCCTACCCATTGCCATTATTAATATCGAGCAAAAAATAGCAAAAAATTAGCTAAGTGCGAGTCGGACTCGCGCACGAAGGGTTCCGTACCGATACAGAGCAAAAATTGGCTAAAAATTGAGTTTTTTGTATGGGAATGAAATTTTTATTTTATTTTAATATTATTATTTAATATTAAAGTACACGTATAACAAAAGAATGTGTAAAAAATTCAAGTGCCTACCTCTTGTCCATTATTGGTATAGAGCGAAAAAGGCCGAAAAAATCATGTTTGTTGTATGGGAGCCCCCCTTAAATGTTTATTTTGTTTTCAGTATTTGTTGTTATAGCGGCAACAGATAATACACAATCTGTGAAAATTTCAGAAGTCTAGCTAAAGCGGTTCTTGAGATACAGCCTGGAGACAGACAGACGGACAGACAACGAAGTCTTAGTAATAGGGTCCCGTTTTTACCCTTTGGGTACGGAACCCTAAAAAATACGTTTGTTGTATGGGAGCCCCCCTTAATTCATGAAGCCCCAAGCGGCCACATCCTGCCGCGATAACAATGAAAAAGCTATTGTGTCTCGTTTTGCCACGACTGATGGGTTAAATATTTAATTTATTTTGTTTTTAGTATTTGTTGTTATAGCGGCAACAGATACACATAATCTGTGAAAATTTCAGAAATCTAGCTATAGCGGTTCATGGGATACAGCCTGCTGAAAGACAGACGGACAGACAGACATCGAAGTCTCTTCCCCGCAGTAAGAGCATGTGTATTTACCATTGTTTCATACCGTCTGATTTAATCTATGAACAGCGTGTCACACCCGCTCGCTCGTCACCCCACCAAAGGGTGGACGGTGGACCCAGAAATGGAAAACAGCGCCGTCCTCTTCCTTTTTCGAGCCCGTTCCCTTCCGAGCTGTATAAGTCTGACTGTGTGTGTGTGCTGTGTACTTACACGTTTCTCATTAGCGCACCTGAACTTGTAAGTATCTGTATTCTGTGTTAACAGTTATTTAATATCTCGTGACTTACTTCGCTCTATGTTTTAATGGTAATAGCATGTAATAGTGATTGATTGAAACTAAACTAGACTCTACCACACTTGCGTTTACGGACAAGGAGACGTTCTGCCTGCGATCACAAGATGAATGGACGGCTAGGTGCCAATGATATGAGGCAGTGCCAGTTTTAGCATTACCAACGCCCTGGGCGACATTTCTTCGGCGCCCCTGGTTCTGGTAGAGCTAAAAAAGGGGCGACGCAGGAGCCCCTCTTTGCCTGCCTTTGGCGCCCCTTTTTATCCGGCGGCGTCCTGGAAAGTCGCCTGCAGGCGTCGCGTCGCCCCCCCTAACGCCGCTACTGTTAAGAGGAACTACTGACTACATACTACTAGATACGAGTACTACTTACTACCTACAATTTAATGATACCACAAAGCATTTTGAAGTTAAAGACTCTTCTGTTCGGTTCAAGAACTTGTTTGAAGTGTTCAATCAATTTAGCGATTCACCTTGTATAGGATGTTTGTTTATCAGGATGTAGGTATTACGTCAGTGAGCTAATAAACTTACCTATTTTAACTTGAGATGTTTGTTTGGAACTCTATAGAGCAGGGGTTCCCAATCTTTTTACACCTTTTTGTCACGGCGCCCTACTCTACCTAGGTATTATATCTCAGTTTTGCTGAGCAATCTTAAAGCTGTGCGCAGTCTATTCACGCTATATCCTAACTTTGTATAGCAGTGCTCTTAAATCGTTGGCATAAATGTCTTGTCCGGGGTCGTTTAACTCTGAATGAAAAAGCTTTTCCTTCAGTTCCTTATTGGGATAAACGGAACAAACCAGTAGCGAGCAAAGTGGGATTCGTAGAAAATGGCATTATAATAATAAATAATAAGATATAATACTAAGCCCCATCTTAATATAACAACATAAATAGTTATTATATTAAGATGGGCCATCTTGGCGTCCATTGACCTATCGTCGAGCAGTGGACGAATATAGGCTGATTTGATTGATTAAAGTAGAGAAGTATATAATGACGTGTAGTGGTAAGAGGATCTTCTTTCTGATTAATTTCGTTGGGAGTTCCTGGGGCTCTCTGAGATCGTTATATAAAGAGTTTTCGTGAGAAAAGTAACTATGTCGATTCTGGCTTACAGGAGTAAAAGCCTTAAGCCGATCAAAAAAGTAGAGTTAGGTACCGTACCTAGTGGTAAAACGATACAGGAAAAATATGATTTCGGATAATATACCGAAATTTTTAGATTATTTATAGCTTGATGAATTGATCTTTGTTTTGTCTAAAATGGCGAGGCGTTACTCAGAAGGTACTCATGAATATTCTAATTTATGTGCATCAAATTAGGCTGGTCAGAGCCTCGTTTGCAATTTAAACTTGATTATATGAATAGGTTTATGCAAATTATAATAAGGAAAAGGATTTTTATCAAAACCTCATTAAATGCTTGTGTGTGATACTACGGTCTTACAGAAAACCGGTGTTTAAGAACGCCTTTGTTGTGTTTTCAGTTAGTAAGTTAACCGGAGGCCGGGTTTAGTTACATTACAAGTTTAACTTCTTGGCTTTATGATTGACCATTTTTTTGGGGGAAAGGTTTCTGGTCACAAGGGACATGATCCCTCCCAAAATCTCGTGTGACCCCTCTAAAATTTGGCCAGAAATTTTAGAGTAAAGTGTTTCAAGTGAAGTGAAAAAAATCTACTGTTTTTTATGTAATGTAATATTAATGGTATTATTTGATTTTAATAAACTGTATAATATAATATACGTAAATACTCTACAATTACTGTTCTGATATGAGCCTTGAAAAATAACGACGAAAATGTTAAGGCCGAACATAGAGCCATCGCGCTAGGTGCTATTTTCCATGGCTTATCTTCATCAGACCTTCAAACATTATATTGCAACGATCTTCCCTGATAAATTTCCTATTAAATAGTGAAAACCCCTGCAAATAGCATGAGTTGTTTTTGAGAAAATCGCTGACAAACGTACAGGTTAGCTAAAGATTTTTTTTAAGTCGGTAAATACAGGTATATGAATGTACAAGGTTTATTTATAGTTATCATTAGTACGATCATTGATAGTGAGAGGCACGGCCGTGGCACACCGTGCCTCATTTCATTGACATAATATAGAACGACCCCAAGCGAAAATAAACTAGTCAAATCCCACATTGTCATACAAATCTCGGCTAAGCGCACACGCCTGCGCCAGTGTTGTGTTATTTATGTGGTGTTTTGTGTTTGAACGCTCAGGTAATTTTAAATTCAAATATTTTTCGTCTCCCACGACCAAAGTGAGTAAGTATTTTTTTATGTCTCATAATTTCATTATGAGTATCTAACACATCAGATTCCAGAACTAGTATTATCCTTTGCCTATATAAATGTAGATTACAATAAAAAAGTCAAAATAAGGGTTGTGAATACATCAATAATAATTTATCGATAACAGCCTATAACAGCTAAGTCCCAGTTTTAAGAGATGAATGTAAAATACTTTCATTAAAGTCAATGGTCGTTTGGTGTACTTAAATCAAGGAGACCGTGGTTTTTAGTTTCTATCTTTTCACCCATTAGATCCTTATATAAAAAAAATATTACTTACGGTTTTAAATAAATGAGTTTTCTTATGGCAGATACGTATTATGCGTAAGTTGCATAAGAAAACTCATTGCATAATTACACGTAAGTACATTGAAATATTATCTATAACGAGACGTTCCGAGCGGTTTCGCCCGCGTAAATTAGGACATTTCCCGCAAATAAATAGCCTATGTCTCACGTCTCTATGTCTATGCCAAATAACATAAAAATTGCTCCAGTAGTTCTTGAGGTACACACACACAATCGTGTTTTTTTTTAAATTGCCCTCTGTATCTTCGCTCCTGTTGGTCCTAGCGTGATACATATTAAATTATATTATTATAGCCTTTAGCCTTCTAGTGTTTGTGAAAGTGTGTGTATTCAAATGTTCAAACAAATAAATAAACAAACAAACTCTTCAGCTTTATAATATTAGTATAGATGAACTAAAGTTATTTTATAATAACTAATTTAAGTTCGCGTAAATAATTGAATTAAATAAAATACGAGTGCTTAACTAAAATCTTCTAAGTATAAACTTGTACACTTAACTTCATCTGTCTGTAATCTATACTAATATTATAATTGGGAAGAGTTTGTTTGTTTCATCTCAGGATCTACTGATACGATTTGAAAAATTCTTTCAGTGTTAGATAGCCCATTTATCGAGGAAGGCTATAGGCTATATTTTATCACGCTAAGACTAATAAGAGCGAAAAAATAGAGGAAAATTTGGAAAAAAACGGGTGGAATTTATTTGAAAGGGCTTATTTGAACGTGCTAATCTCAGGAACTACTGATCCGATTTGAAAAATTCTTTCAGTGTTAGATAGCCCATTTATCGAGAAAGGCTATAGGTTATATTTTATCACGCTAAGACTAAAAGGAGCGAATAAATAGAGGAAAATGTGGAAAAAACGAAATTATTTGAAAGGGCTCATCTCACGAACTACTTGAGCAATTATTCCGTTATTTGGCACAGATAAGAAGTAAACCACGAGAAGGATCATAGGCTATTTTTTGTGGACTAATTTGTCTGTGAAATATGTAATTTACGCGGGCGAAGCCGCGCGGAATGTCTAGTTTAACTAAGTATAAAGATCTTCCCGTGCACCTTGTACGACTACACTTTTCATACTTAACACTTTTGTCAAAGAATCTGAAATTACAAGTGCAATCTTTTAATGTTAGGTGGTTCTCAAAGCTGTAAACCTTACTATGGTACCTGCAGCCAATCCTGCAGCGGGCACATAATATAAATTAAATTATTTAAATTTACAATGGTAGCTCTAAAGTGTGCGAATTGAATAAATTTAAGCAGAAATTATAATATATTTCGTCTTTGTATTAAGTAAGTATATTAGTTAGGTATTTAAACGAGTTGCACACATTAAAATCCTTAAAAAATGTTAATGGGAAACATTATTTAAAAACAATTTTGAAAGACTTATTATTAGCATTCAACTGATAATAAAAACGATATTATCACGCAGCTCGCGCAGATGACACACAATATAACAATAATGGTTATTTGATTGATATATTTAAAGGCGTCAACACAGCTCACAATGAAAGTTTTTGTACTTTTGTGTCTAATTTTGACTTCAATATTGTGTACTGATCTACCTGACCTGGAAAATAGTACTACAAGTGCAAGTACTACCATATCAGTGCTGGAAATTGTGGATGTGCTCGAAAGTAAGACGAATAGAACAGGCAAGAACATTTTGAAATCAAAAAGGTGTCCAGACGGCACAGTTAGAGTTGGTCAGTTTTGTGTAAAAAGTGGAAAATAACTTCAAAGACAGTGAAAATGTATGATAATGAGCCAAATTAAAACTAATTTTACAAAAATGTTTACGTTTTTATTGTTATTGTACCTACTAGTATTTTTATGCACTTGCATGTAATTAGGTATCAACCTAATTAGAGACTAAGCACAGATTTTTCGAAATACAATGTAGTAACATAAAATTATTTTTTTGTATTAAAATTGTTTAAACTTTAAGCACTAAATGTAAAATACAATACAACATAATCAACATAAAAATATTAAATATGGATGTGAATTGTGTATGGACAGAAATATTCTTTGTGGGTTCTGGCTCCAGATTCTAAAATTCTAAATAAAATCATGGAACACCTATAAAGGAGCCAGCAAAACTTTCAAGTTTCAGTACCTATAAAATTTAAAAATTAGCTATATTAGTATCTCACATTAATATTCTCACTCTTGATATTTTTATTTCTGTAGGATGATGAACGAGCAAGACCTAGTCATTGCTCGTGCGTTGGTAGCGGAGTCACGGGACAGTTCACCAGGTGGATCTCCGGGGCCGCTACGGAAAACCGCTGTCACAAAATTTGGTGACAAACTAAACACGTTCAGGTAAACTAAAATAGAATACGACTTTAAGCAACATTGCTTTTTATAATGTCTAGGAACAATAATAAATATTATTTAAATATCGTGGAAGAAAACAATGACGATTTCGTCCATCGATACATTTTTAAGAAAGTAGCCCAAGAGGCCATCCCTATCGGAATTTGACAGAATATGTCACACCGTAGAGGTTTGACATTTCAAATGTCAATACTCAATTCCTAAAACATAACCTCTCCTATACTTTCTAAATTATTGAATTTTCGTAGAACATAAATCATATTTGATAAGCAGTATTCTTTTTCGTATTTCGATGTGTTGGAAACCATCGTGCAACCATGAGAACTAGCTGTATGGCGTTATAAATGGGACACGGTAAAATGAGTGTTGTGAAAGTTGATCATAAAGTAAAATCAAAACACAATCCTACCACGAGCAAAGAACCAGTTGAAGATGACGATGAAAGGTAAGCACTATGAAACTAATTAAACAATATGCTGAAATAAACTTGGCGCCTGCTTCCACAGAGTTTCCTTTTAACGAGGTACCTACTTTATTTCTGTGTATTATAAAGTAAAAACAACCATAATCGGTGATATCATAGTCATAACAAGAAGTTGTTTACATTTTTTATTACTTAGATATTGTATTGCTTACAGAAAAACTTATTGACCAGTGCATTGTTTTGATATTATGCGATCAAGGTCCAATAATAATTTGTCTAAAGTTTTATAAGCAATATGTATTAAATATAAAAACCAAAACCAGTATTGCCATAGGCCCTCTCACTAAACCATTCCTTGATGCTTAAATTACAACTTTTTGGTTAACCTCTAATAATATTATGTTGTAAAAATATGTAAGTTTTAAAGTTATTAACCTTTAATGTCACGGGCGGGGTCTACGCAGACCCCACGCGCTATTTTTTTGACGGTATTTTTTTAAATTGGCAAGTTACAATCGCACATTTTCGGCTAATCTCAATGAAATGCAAGGTTTTTCAGTGAGTAAAAGTCCGTCGCTTCTCTGTTATGAGAAGTTACATTTTTGCTTATGTGGGGAAACCTGCAGACCCCACCCATGATTTAACGTATGTACTTTTTTAACATTGGTTATGTGTTTATTTGTTTGTTTTTTTGAATTGGCTATGTATAAATGTGAGTGGTTGACCAAAAAGGGACTTTTTTGGAAACGTTTTTTTTTATTTTTTTAGTCCATGGTCTTTTAGCTTTGTTTTGGTCTAACCAGAATATTTTTAGGTGCCATAGTTTTTTTTTTATGATTTTTTGGGAACCGCGCACGAGTCGTAACTTGTTTCTACACGAAACTTCAAACATGATTTACTCAAAATCAAATTTATTTACCTTCCTTAATTTTTTAATTTTTTTAATCGGTGGTCTTTTAGCTTTCTTTTGGTCTAACCAGAATATTTTTAGGTGCCGTAGTTTTTTTTACCTTCTTTAATTTTTAAATTTTTTTAATCGGTGGTCTTTTAGCTTTCTTTTGGTCTAACCAGAATATTTTTAGGTGCCGTAGTTTTTTTTGCCTTCTTTAATTTTAAATTTTTTTAATTGGTGGTCTTTTAGCTTTCTTTTGGTCTAACCAGAATATTTTTAGGTGCCGTAGTTTTTTTTACCTTCTTTAATTTTTTAATTTTTTTAATCGGCATAAAATTATAAATAAAATGAAGCGAAGATGCTATTTTTGTCCCAGAACTAATTATTATTGTCCGTAAGCCTTGCTACAAAACTATTAGCAAAATTGCTACAAAACTACAAAACTATTAGAAACTCATTCAGTAAAATTATTTATTACTTACCTTGCCTATTCAAGGAGTAATTTTAGTTTAGGGTTGTACTTTTTAAGAATTGTAAATTTTTTTCTGCAATGTTTAGTGTTAATTTTTCTTTTGATTAATTATTTATGGGCATTTCTCTACTAAATGGAAAATCGCTGTCCCAAGCAAATTTTATGTATGTACTTAATTCTATAATATCTACTTCTTTTAGGATTAATATGGCCATAAATGTTGTATTCTTGGTGCACCAATGCTTATTAAGTATTTTAATACTACTGTTTTCGAGAAAACTAATGTTAAACACCTCAAAACACAGTCCCCTGGTATGTCCTTTTTCCATAATTACAAGCATTGATACCTATATATTGAATACTTTGCCATTTATAACTGAATGATAATTATATATAGTTTAACAAGACTGTAAGCATCTTATTACATAACAAATACTTATATCTATAATAGAAATTTGTTTAAAAAAATATGTATGAAGGTTGTCCTCAAATTTTTAGAACATTCGCCTGATAAAATTTGAAAACGCCGCAATATTCACTGTGGGTATCGATCCGAAACATTACGATTGTGAAATGAAACGCAACCGGTGTGGAGTTCGTTCAGTTGTACAGGTAAACAGACAGTCGCTATTTTGTCAATGACACCACTGCTTTTGTTAGGGAACGACGCGTCTCAGCCGTTAGTAGGAACAGTCCCCTAGGGAGTATTTGTTTTCCTATTTCAAGAGTTTTAATTAATATAATTTGTTTAAAATAGTTTACTTACGAGTATGTCTTCACACCTGTTTTGTAAATGTGATACGATTCAATCATTTTGTGTTATTTAGTTTTCAAATGAAAAAAACAGTCCCCTGGTCAACAGTCCCCTGTCATTTCATATAGAAATGTATGAAAATATAGACATTATTTTATAGTTTTCCAAAGTCAATACCGGTCTTTGAGAAATAACAGATGTTTCCCTGGATGGTAAGATTTATTTTCAGTAATATACCTACTTTAGTAATATTTTTGTTTATTTTTAATAACATTATAAAAGCTGATTTATGTCACACAATAAGTATTTTAGAGAGACTGTTGGGTTGGTTGGGTTGTGTGGTAAGAAGTTAATTTTAGTTAGTTTATCACAAATGTAATAGTCTCTCCCTCTCTCTAAAAGTCTCTATTTTATAAGCGTACTGTGTCTTGATCTCGTTGATTAGTGTTTTAGTAATATTTACATATGTAAGTGCCAATAAAAATAAAGCTTGGATTTTTTAAACTAACAAAAATACTAATTTTTATATCATAAAAACAGTCCCCTGTCACAATTTTGCACAAAATCGTATATAACTCAAAAACCAAAAGGAAAATGTGTCGGCTTCTTTAATTTATACATTTGATATACTATTGCCTTTCTTTGTATTGACAGACATTCTCAACATTTCATAAAATTTGCTTAGAACAGTCTTGTATGGACGAGTTTCCAAATAGCAGAGAAACACCCTTATAAGTCGTATTTTATAAGAAAAAAATAATAAGTTAGTTAGAAGCAGACATTTTTGTTGAATTTTTGTACCATCGAGGAAGTTGATTCCTATGCAATTGACAGACCAACGTTATTTGGTCGAATATGTCAATTCAATGTTAATTGTGATCTGTCGGCTGGGTTTGACGTAACGCAACCAAACTACTTAGGTCCCCGATTTGCATAGGAATCAACTTCTCTGATAGTACATTAAACATGTGCCCTAAAAATTCTATGCACGAGATTGGTTAGTACATAAAAATTTTCTTTACTGTCTAAATAATGGTTAGTTTATTATTTATAAATGATTTTCATAAATAAAATAATATATTTTCTTATAATATAAAACGGGTTTTAGAATTATTAAACAATTCTGAATTTATATGTATATTTATATTGGGGTACTTCTAGACCCCACGTGTGACAGAACGTTACCCAAAACAACGCGTGTACTTAAAGGTTAAATCAGGAATTCCCATCCGTCTTAAATTTGAAAGTTTTATTGGTACACTTAGTGCAGCTTAAATTTATTCTTGGCATTTATTGCAAAGTTTTAGAATCAAATCATGAATTGAATTCATCCAACATTTTAATAGTAGCAATGGAAAAAAACTCAATTCTCGTTATATCCATAAACGTCACAGTGTGTCTGTCTGTCAGCTACTTCTTCATGTAAGAACCGCTAAACCAACTTGAATAATCAAAACAATAATTGTAGAGATCATACTTCTCGGAACCAATTATTATTATTATAGCCTTTTAATCAATTCACCACCCAGTAAGTATTACTTTAAGAGTTGTTTAACTAGCAATAGTTGAATGTGGTGAAGTTGCCCCTTCACGGGTATAGGCCTCCCCCAGCCTTCTCCAGCCTTCTCGATCCATGGCTTTGTTAATCCAGTCTTTTCCAGCTATTTGAACTATGTCATGCGACCAGTTTAGTTTTGGTCTGCCTACTTTTCTTTTGCCCGTGGGCCCTTTCCATTTGGTTGTCACTAATGTCCACCTTTTATCTTTGAAGCGAGCGATGTGTCCAGCCCATTGCCATTTCAAGGTAAGTGCATGTTTTAATGCATCTGTGATTTTTGTTTTTTCCCTTATTACTTTACTCCTTATTTTATCTATCTTTCTTATTTATTATCTTCTTAGCATGCTTCTCTCCATTGTTTTTTGGGTGTTTTCTATTTTTGTTTTAATGTTTTTTGTGAATGTCCATGTTTGGCAGCCATATAGAAGGCTTGGCATGATGCAGCTATCCATGATAATTTTCTTTGTGGGTAAGTTAAAGTTACCTTTTAATATTTCTTTCAGAGACCAGAATTTTTTCCACGTTAGATTGATTCGTCTCGTTACCTCCTCTACATTACTGTTTGCATCCATTGTTATTTGCTTTCCCAGGTAAACATAGCTGTCTACATAATCAATTGTTTGTCCGTTTACTGTTATTGGTCTTTTGTTGTTGTTGTTGTTCATTATTTTGGTTTTGTTTTTGTTCATGTTCAGTCCCACCTTTTTGCTCTCTATATCAAGTTTTGTGATAATTTCTTCTAGGTCTCTAGGTGTTTCTGCCAGTATAACTAGGTCGTCTGCAAATCTTAGGTGGTTAAGGTATGTCTCATTTATTTGTATGCCTCTTTGTGCCCAGTTTATTTGGCTGAAAATTTCCTGGAGCACGGCGATAAAAAGCTTTGGTGACAGTGGGTCACCCTGTGTTCGCCAATGCTTTCGAGTTTTATTCTGCTTGTACAGTTTTTGTATATGTTTTTTAATATGTTTATGTATCGAAGGCTTTGCTGTAGTCGATAAACGCTATGTAGAGGGATCTGTTGTATTCTTTAAATTTTTGAATAATTTGTTCTATTGTCTGTATATGATCTATGGTGCTATATCCCGACCGAAAGCCCGCCTGTTCTATAGGTTGTGAGTTATCTATATCTTGGCTTATTCTTTTTAGTATTAGTGTAGCAAATAGTTTGTAGGTGCTTGTTAAGAGGCTGATAGGCCTATAAGTTCCAATATCTTGTGGGTTACCTTTTTTAAAGAGAAGGATAATGTGTGATGAGCACCATTGGCTTGGAATCATTTCTGTGTTCAGGATCATGTTAAACAGTTCTGTTAAGTAGCCTTCTAGGACTGGAGCTCCCACTTTTATTGCTTCATTACTTATACCATCTGGACCTGGGCTTTTTTCATTTTTAAGT
Organism: Polyommatus iphigenia; assembly: GCA_963422495.1. Lineage (NCBI taxonomy): Eukaryota > Metazoa > Arthropoda > Insecta > Lepidoptera > Lycaenidae > Polyommatus > Polyommatus iphigenia. The sequence continues at coordinate 38,980,629 of OY730183.1, read as the reverse complement.
TGTTTTATATGTAGGTACACTTCCTTTTCATCGAAAGGTTGTATATTACTTGTAGTCATATAATTGCACTCAGTTTCGGTCTCTTTATTTGAGTTCTTGTATAAGTCTTTGTAGTATGCCGTGGCGTGTTTCAGTATATTCTTCCTTTTCATGTTTTTGGTTGCTCCTTGTTTGTCGTCTAGACTTTGTATCCATTTTTTACATGTGCTGAGTTCCTTGAAAGCCCTTTTTGTACTTCTATATGTATCTAAGTTTTTAGTTATCACATTGTGTCTATAGTTTTGATAGTCTTTTTTTATTGCTCTGCTTGTTACTTTGTATAGTCGGCCCAGTTCCATTTTCATTTCCTTTGTTTTGTTCTTGGTCTTCATTAGTTCTGTGCGTTTTGTTATTAGTTGTTCGGTTTCTTTGCTAAAAATTTTGTGTGTTTTTGATTCTGTTGTCTGTTGCGCTTTTAGGCTATTGGTCATAATTTTTTTTAGTTCGTTGTAATAGTCCTGTATGTTTGTATTTTTGTTTAGCATGATAGATGATTTTGTAAATTCTTTAAGATTTTCTAGGTATATGTCTATTTCTTCCTTTGTTTTTGGTCTAGATATGGTTTTGCTGAAATTTTTCCTTGATAGTTTCGGCGTCGTTAGAGTTACCGTTGCTCTCACTGGCCTATGATCAGAGGGAAAGCTTATATTATTGATTACATCCACATTTGATATAATTTTTGGAACATTTGTCAATATGTAGTCGATTTCATTTCTAGTTTTATTATCAGCTGATAACCAAGTCCATCTCTTGTTTTTTCTCTTTTAAAAAAATGTGTTCATAATAGACAAGTTATATTCCGAAGCATATTCTAGTAGCCTTTCGCCTCTTTTGTTTTGTTTGCCGATGCTAAACTGGCCTATTTGTTTGCAGTTACTATTGGTTTGTGTTCCTATTTTTGCATTAAAATCGCCTATCGCTAATATTTTGCTGTCTGAAAGTGAATGGGCCTTATTCAGATCGTTGTAAAATTTGCAGATGTCATCCTCATTTGACTTTTCAGTTGGCGCGTAGGCTTGTATTATAGATACCGATAGGTTTCCAAATTTCATTTTTAGTAGTGCTACTCGTTCTGAGATTCCTATAAATCCGATTATTTTACCTTTATGTTCTTTTTTAATAAGGAATCCCACTCCGTGCAGGCCTATTGTTTGGCCAATGTAGCATAAAATATAATCATTGTATTCTTCGATGTTACAACCCATGCGTCTTACTTCTGATAGCCCTATAATGTCAAATTTGATGTTTTTTTATAGCATGTGTAAGTTCCAGATATCTTTCAAACTATAACATAGTTTAGAACTTTAAAATTAATAAAAAGTATGACATTAGTATTAAATGTTTATGAGCATATTATTTCCATATTACACCTAATCTGCACATCATTCAAGCTGTATTAATCCTTTAATCGCGAATTCTTGGAAATCTATTGTTCTCGCGGCCCACTTGGGCCGATGGGAGTTGAAGTGTTAATATTTAATAATAATATGTTGTGAGATCTTTGTGTTGCATCTTATATTTTCTATCTATTAATAATAATAATAATGATATCTACGGACGCTTCACACCACGTCAGTCTGGCCCCGTGGTAAGTACCTGAAGGACTTGTGTTACGGGTACCAGATAACGGAAATATATTTAATATTTTTCTACTATACATATATTAAAGATTTTTAATATATGATACACATATTTAATACACAGCCATGACCCAGGAACTTTGAAAACTTTTTGTTCCGTTGGCGGGATTCAAACCCCTGACCCCCGGCTTAAGCTACCAACAGCCCACCAACTGAGCCACAGAGATCGTCATTTATTATTATCTTATCGGGCGTCGTCTATTTATTTTAATTTATGTTGCTGTCATTTTAATAAGTTTATTTTTTGTGTAGCAATACATTTTACGTAACATGCGCAACATTATTTGTGATTTGTTAATTCTCATGCAATTGTTTGATCATTGATTCAATATTTTCAAGGATTTGCAATACTGTGGTACTATACTGAATTCTTATTAAATTGAGTTTAGCTCCCTTAGAATTATTATTACCACGGGCGTATATATAGCTTTGATAAGGGGGGGGTCCCTAACGTAAAAAAGCGGCCAAGTGCGAGTTGGAATCGCCCATGAAGGGTTCCGCAGCAGCAAATAGGCAACGTGTTTAGGAAACCAAAAATATTATTTTAAATAAATGTACCGCACCGATTTTAATCGGCGAGGTACATAATTATATTATTGTCGATTGGACAAGTAAGATGGATGGTAATGGGGGGGTCCGGACCCCCAGGACACGCCCATGATTATTACCCCCATGCTTCTCAAATTCCATTCCAAATAGGGCTTCACGCGAGAGCGAGATTTTTCTCGTCTCGTCTCGTTCTCGTTTAGCTTTTTCGAGATGAGACGAGACCAGACGTTTTGGAAAATATTATGGACAATACCGAGACCACACACAGGGCAACCCGAGAGTCTCGTTTCGGATGTTTAGCAGATTTTACAAAATATAAAATCTGGTAACCATCCAAACTGCATTTTATCATAATATAACTACGCTAGTCATAAAATATTCCTTATTCTCTTAATTATATAGAAATAGATCATTATTTACAATTAAGCGAGACTGGTAACGAGACGAGACCAAGAACGAGACTCAATTTTTTGGGGATTGACGAGACCGAGACGAGATTTTTGTAATCTCGCTTACTCTCGTCTTGCTTCACCCTAATTCCAACTATCTTATTCATACACACAATCTGCAAATAAAAAAAAATGAATTGGCCTTTTGTTTTCGAAATTCAAATACGCAAGTCTGGTATTAGTCATTTGTGTACAGCCGCCAACAAAACGGTAGCACATATCGACCTTATGACTCAGATAATAAGGTTCAAAAATTCCGCAAACATGATGACTGTACATGTCTGTACTAATATTATAAAGAGGTAAACTTTGTTTGTTTGTTTGTTTAATTGTAATGAATAGGCTCAAAAACTACTGCACCGATTTTAAAAATTCTTTCACCATTCGAATGCTACTTTATTTACGAGTAACATAGGCTACTTTTTACTGTAGAAAATATAGGGTTCCGTAAGATATTTGGGTTTTTCTGACACAAGGTGAAAAAAATCAACCAGAAAAGTTACTTATTTTGCGTACGCTGCCTAAACTATAAAAGATAGAACCATACAATGTTCTAAGTAAATGTAGATCTTATAAATATCTACAAAAATGTCTGCAACACACTATACATATCTATATCAAATGAGGCACAGCACCCATTTTTTTATTTAAAAATCTTGATTTTTTTGGACTACATTTAAACGCATTTATTTTACTCATGCTGATAATCCTTATTAAAATTAATTATTTCATCACTAAGTACAGTTTGTGTAGATAATATTTGGTGTTTGAATGATTAAAATTGGACGTTTGGTTTAGAAGTTATGGTGAAATTAAAAATTGCGATTTACGCCCGTTTCGAAGTGGGCGCTACCAACTTACCAAGGCGGGGCCGGGGTGCGCAGTAACGAAGATTATTACCGGCCCTGCAGCTGGTGAATTAGTTCATATACCGAGAATACCAATGATCCCTACTGATTTTCCTATACCCTGCAAAAGGCTCTAATTTCCTGTGAGACGTAGCTTTTGCGGCGGTACCGACCAAATCCGACCAATGCGGGCCACGGGTAGTATTAAATGAATATAAAACTGCCGAATCAATCAATTTTAATCATTTCTTCAGTGGCTATATATTTTATACCCGTGCGAAGCCGGGGCGGGTCGCTAGTTCTTAATAAACTAAACACTTTCGCCCGGGACGATGACCCATACCGTACATAATTAGCATTAGGTTTCAGTGATTGAACTTTAACAAGGCTACCAGTTTAAATACACTTTTTTGTGTCATTTCACAAAAAGGATAGAAGTAAATGATATGGGTTCTGCAGAATGATAATTGATAATGATTATAAAAATATTTTCTCCAAAGTTAACAGCTTGATAGCAGCATGTAGGGAATGCAATCCCGCAAGATAATTTCAATCCCGGTATTTGCGGGACTGAACCATCACAATCCCGCTGGATCCCGGTATTTGCGGGATCCCGCAGGGTGGAGTTAAAATTTTAAAATAAATCGTTATAATGACTTTACTTGATAGACCCCGTTTTATCCTCTTAAACTCAAATAAAACAAACTTTGTCGGACACTTTTTTACAAGACCTCAGACTTTTAGATATACAAATAAAAAGAAGCTGAACATTTTGTTTGGAAATGGCTACGTAATAAATAATAATAATAGTTAAAAAAATCTAAAAACACGCTCCTAATTATTTTCATATTTTATTAGAATTATTAATTTTATTTCGAAATATAGGGAAATTATTGTCCTACAAGATTCGGTTACATACATACAGCCCAAGCTTATAAAAGTATGCTAAAAAAGTTGAGGCATTAATTGTATTCGACAGAAGGTAGCCAGCAGCTGAAATAGTTCGCTCAGCTTCCACGCTGGTTAGTACAATTGTCATTTAAAGTGAATTACAGGTGAATTGAAGGTAAATTGTTTATAGTGGGCTGCCTTTAGCCAGTTCACGCACCCCCGCGTGCAGAGTTACACATACGAATCACGATCCTTTGTAATCCCGCCAGTCCCGCGGGATCCCGCTAAATTTGCGACCGGGATTAGTCCCGCAAAATGCATGCGGGATCCCGGTATTTCGGGATCCCGGCATCCCGGTGTTGCATTCCCTAGCAACATGTCATGTCTTCTCATTCATTCATAAAAAATCGAGCATTAGCTTTAACAGTCGATGGTGAAATTGGACCTGAATGCTTTATGCCTCAATTTAATAAATATTGCAATTTTTTATCCTTTTTCGACGTTCCGAAAGCATAAATAAGTAATACAATTTTGCTGACTTATAAGTTATAACATATTTTGAGAGCAGAACCATTACAATAACGCATAATAACAATACATTTTAATAATAATATTTAATATGTATTATAAAATATCCTTAACTTAACCACGACGCGTGTTCGTGGTTAGCACGCCCCGAGAGCAGTTATTTTATTAACTTATTACAGAAGCGAAACACTGTTGTAATATGTAAGTACTAAGTAAAATATTTTAGTCTCTACCAATTTTTTTTAAATTTCGAATAAATCGTGACCGGAAGACGACATGTTGACGCCGAGTCTGATGTATCACTTTACAATGACCCGATTTGGAATCTAGGGCACCGCAGTACGTCAGCGAATTCACTGTCTGGTATTCTAGACTGGAGAACCGCTTCTAAGATATAATTTAAAACAATATACATAATTGTATTTGGTTATGGGAGAAGTCAGAATTTTTCTCTCTGTATTTAAAGGCTTTCTTTATCTTAAGATTAAGTCAGCTTAGGATCTTTATTTGCTGATGAAAATCACAAAAGGCCACCATTCTTTACTCTCCAATCTCCAGTCTCTATATAAAGTCTAGAAACTTGTGGAAGCAACATCCATTATTGGCAATATTCATCACCTACCATGATTTTTTCAATTGGTAGAATCAGTACCGAGTCCAAAATCTACATAAATCTCTATGTACAAATGTCCACATCTCATTAATTCGCAATGACATATCTACTCGGTTACTCCACACCACTAATCACTATCACTATCAGTCAGTCGCCTGCACCCGTCGCCAACGAGCTGACGCGTTGTGTCGCAATTTTTAAACTTGGAACTATTTTGAAAGTGGAATAATATAAAAAAAACTATTTTGAAAGTAGAAATAAAAGTTTGAAACTTTTTTGAAAGTGGAATAATAAAAAACTTTAAAACTTTTTCGAAAATGGAATATTAGTGCATAATGTTGTCCCTGGATTCCCTGTGGTGCCCCGAGGGGAACCTGACGACGTTGAAGACGAAGCCCGAGAGGGACAGGTTTAAACGAAGGACCTCCAAGAGTCTCATCCCTCAGGCGTTGCTTCATGCGTTGCCGGAGACCCATCGGACTCACCGGCAGCGAAGGTCCGGAACTTGGCCGTAAGTCGAATTGATAGAGCAGATATTTGGTTGGAAGGATTTCTTTGAAAAGATAGAGCAGATATTTGGTTGGAAGGATTTGGTTGTAAAGATAGTGCAGATATTTGGTTGGAAGGATTTCATTGAAAAGATAGAGCAGATTACAGATATTTGGTCGGAAGGTGAATTTCGTTCAAAATATAGAGCAGATATTTGGTTGGAAGGTTTTCGTTAACAAGGTTAAGCAGATTTAATCAAGTTCAATTTTGTTGAAAAGATACAGCTGTGTAGTTTGTCATGGGTTGGTTTACGTTTAAAAGATTGAGCAGATGCTTAAGGTAGAAAATTGGTTAGGAGATTTTCTTTGAAAAGGTTAACGTGCATACTTAGCCCCTCTAGAAAAGGTAGAGCAAAGATGGCAAGAAGATGAATTTCTTTGAAAAGGTAGAGCAGATACTTTGCTTGTAGTTTCAATTTGGTTAAAAAGTAGAGGCAATACGTAGCCGCAATTTAGGTTGAGGAGGTAGAGATAACTGGATGTAATTTTACTTTGATTGAAAAGGTAGAGCACACACTTGGTCAGAATTTGAATTTATTTAAAAAGATAGAGCAGATGCTTGGCCAGAATTTAAATTCAATTGAAAAGATAGCGTCAGACGCTGTTAATTGAATTTTATCGAAAAGTAGAGCAAATAGAGTTGTCATTGATTTAGGCATTGAGTGTTATGTGAAATGTTGGTGAGTTAAAATCTGTCTTACCTATCTCTTGTTTTTTCATGAATATTCGAGTTTATTTTATTATTTACTGCTTACTAAATACTTACTAAATACAAACTCATAAGTTTGTATTTAGGTCCGATTTGCTATCCAACCCTAATCAATAAGCCTTATTTTTAAGGGATTTCCTTCGTCACCTATATGTTTGAATACAACTATACTTACTGGTTTTTGTACGTGTTTACGTAAGTTATAATTATTATAAAAACATCTATTGTCGATCATTCATTTTCCGAGTTCCGTAGATCGTTAAACGCTCGTTACGATGTTAACAAACCCATAACGTAATTGAAGACGTGAATGGATGAAGTGGGTAACTAACAATTTGAAAGTGTTAGTTTTTTTTGCATAAATGGAGGCTTTAGGACCGGGAAATGTTTTGAAACAAAAAATGTGAATTCTATGTATAGCCAAATAACTTAGCTAGATGATGAAGTACGTAAGTTACAATAGTACGGGAGCCGTAGAACATTTTTTTTTATTACTATCAAGCAAATTTTTTGTGAGTAAAGGAGAGAGACGAACAACATTTTACTCTTAATATATGTAACTATTAGCCTATCAATATACAAATAATGAGCTTGTAAGGGTTCCGTTTTAGGGTTCAGTAGTCAACCAAGTTTAGTTGATTACAGAACCCTATAACGGAACCCTAAAGAGCTGATTTTTTGTATATTGATTTAGTTACATAATTTAAGAGTAACATTGTCCTACAAATAAAACAGTCCATATTTTAGGACCATCAATTTAAAGTATAAAATCCTTTCTATCTCTGTAAGCTACCACTTTCGAGATTTTTCGCAAATAAAAATGTTGTTCGTCTTAACTCTTATCAAAATGAAGCTGCTCACAAAAAATTAGCTTGATAATTAATAATAAAAAAAAAACACTACAAGGTTTGTTCAAATTATAAGGATAAAAATGAGTTGCCCTTATGTTATAAAATGTTAGTTATTCACTTGATCCACTCCATGTCTTCAATTCGCAATCGCTAATTGGGTTTTTAATTTTTATTGCCGAATAATTACAGAAAATTTACTAAGTAATAATTAACTTAATATATTAACCTGTTAAAATGTCATTTACTTTGGAATTTTTGGCGTCGGAATGTGGTTCGCCTTAGTTCGCATTGGGTCATGGATAGCCGAAATTCTTTGTTAATTGATGGCTAAAACTTTGACACTGAATGTGAGCTTCCGATAGCTTGTAAAATATACTGTAGCGATGCCATTCTTCAAGTTCCTAGCAATAAATCCAGAAGCTCAGTAGAATTATGGCTTATCTATACATATTACATATCTATACTAATATTATAAATGCGAAAGTATCTCTGTCTGTCTGTCTGTCTGTCTCGCTTTCACGCCAAAACTACTGAACCGATTGTAATGAAATTTTGTACACAGATAGTCTAAAGCCTGAGAAAGGACATAGGCTACTTTTTAACTGGAAAAAGGGGTTGTAAGGGAGTGTTTTAGCGTAAATTTGTTCAAATTAAGTTAGTTCCAAAAATTCATAACAGATGGCGCCAAGAGTCGCCTAGATCGCGCTATCGCTTACTCATATGTATTTCTATAAGAGGTGGTACCATGTTGAATAGGCTTTTTCGATTCTTTCGATTGTTATACACGATATTAAATAACTCACTAATCAGTACTTTATTCTAATGCATTGACGTAACCTTAAACCTACCAATGATTTAAAAAGCTTTTAAATTTGACACCAATTTTGTTGACACCGCGCGCTATAAACTGAAGTCCACGCGGACAAAGTCGCGGGCAACAGCTAGTATTATTATAAAACAAAGTAGCTTTTTTTCCCTCATGTCCCTTTGTTCCCTTTAATCTTTAAAACTACGCAACGGAATTTTGATAATTCTTTCAGTGTGAGATAGCCCATTTACCGAGGAAGACTATATTTTGTCACGCTAAGACTAATAGGAGCGAAGAAATAGAGGAAAATGTATAAAAAACGGGGAAAATTATTTGAAAGGGCTAACTTGAACGCGCTAATCTCAGGAACTACTGGTCCGATTTGAAAAATTATTTCAGTGTTAGACAGCCCATTTATTGAGGAAAACTATAGGCTATATTTTATCACGCTAAGACTAATAGAAGAATGTGGAAAAAACGGGGGAAATTATTTGAAAGGGCTTAATCTCGCGAACTACTGGAGCAATTTTTATGTTATTTGGCACAGATAAGAAGTAGACCACGTGAAGGATCATAGGCTATCGATTTTAATCATTTTTTCAGTGGCTATATATTTTATACCCGTGCGACGCCGAGGCGGGTCGCTAGTATTAGGTATAATTTATGGAAGGTATGTTTGTTACCTCTTTGGTCTTCACACAAATCTGAATCGATTTCGATGAACTTTGGTATCGAATCACTTTTAGTCTCGGGATGAGCAGAGCCTCTAGCCAAGACGTTTTCTTTATCGTTTCTTTATAGAATTGCCGATCAAAATACTTAATTGACATTACGCGATTCGAACGTCAACTACATATTATCGAACGCTTATTGTAACTTCCATACATTTTGATCGGCGATTCTATAAAGAAGCCATAATAAAAAAAAAGTCTTGACTAGAGAGCTAGGGCCTCAGGAATGTTTCCAAATACGTCAGGGTTTAAATGTCCAAACTACTGTTTTCAAAGGAACCACGTTCTACTGCAGATTGCGCTGTTCTCGCTGAGTTACTAATAAGTAAATAACTAAAGCCGGGTCCAGACGAGTGTAACTTGTAATGTAAGATTACGTGTAATTTAGCGTCAACAGTGTGGACGGCACACGAACTCAAAGCGAATTGTCCAAACGAGCCTTTGTGCTCGCGCGAAAACCGACAGCCGATGGATAAACCCCGAGCGTTACATGTAATGCTCGTAGTGCCGTCCACACGTAGAATTCGTGTTACATTACACGGTGAATTACATTACACGTTACACTCGTCTGGACCACACACTGTTGACGCTAAATTACACGTAATCTTACATTACATGTTACACTCGTCTGGACCCGGCTTAAAACATACCGCGAATGCTTAACTACAGTGACATAATGATGCCTTCATGACAAGTCTAAAGTCTAAAGACCGCTGTAGGCAGGTAGAACACTCATTACTAAGAACATGACAGTCGGTAGTTAACAGCTACATTGTTCTAAAGTTGGAAATTTTTTTGTGCTTTACCCCTTACCAATATAATACTGTATATATTCTGTGCCCTTACTAATAAAAATATTAGAAGGTTCTCTGTCTATGTCTGACATAGGACGTCTCTAATGTGCCAAACGAAGATAAGCAGACCGTATCTTTAAAAAAATATTTTTATTGATTGGGGGGGAATGGGGTCTACAATTCGTTCAGAGACATTTGACTGAATGTCTATTCATATGATTCTATGTCGATAGAATCCTAATTCCTATCACCACCTTGGATATCTTGCGTCTTCTAGTAGGTTCTTTTGCGGTTCTGACATCCTTTTGATTAAGTCTACCTTTGAAGAGGCAGATAGACAGTGCTTTCTAAAGGCAAAATTACCTCTTAGTATCGTTTCAAATATGTACCATAAAATTTATCTCCTACAAGACAAGCAAACAAAACAATCACAATTTGTAGACTTCAAATGCTCTCTCAGGCCTCAGCCATGGCCCATGACCCTCGGCAGTCAACCGATTATGTTATCACGTTACATAAAATCGTTGTTATGATTATAAATTTATAACAATTGATTTATGTAAGTGATGTAGTTATATTATTTAAATTATTACTACTGTACACGTTGTTATTTGTGTCACTAAAGTTATATCAACAAAACATTGCACATACAATTAAGCGTTTTCATATTTCTAGATCAATTTATAGTATATACTGTTTTCTTTCAGTATAAGTCTGGGGTCAGCCGTCAGATGTCAGAGCGAATAACCTAAAATGCTTCTACATACTGTACAGTGTACATATAATTTTGTATCTTAACTCTACATATTATTATTGACTTTCCATTAATGTCTACTCTGTTGTGTTGCCTCAAATGTTATACTCTTGTTATGCACAAAACAACACGCGTCATCTTCACGTTGGCCCATGAAGACAGCTTCTCAATCATGGAGATAATCATGGCTCTTCATCATGGCCCCAGCCCCCCCGTGAAGATGGGCGTTACTGTGTAACTATCATTATTCATTAAATCATTACCATTACAATATGCTGCAAAGAGTTTTTACGTTGTTTTGCTTGCGGTTTGCTCCAAACTAGTGTTTCCCAACCTGTGGTCCGCGGACCACTGCGGGTCGGTTAGTATATGCATGGGTGTCCGCGGTGTCACCTCTGGATCTGACACAATCTGATTTTTTACCCGACTGCCAGGAGGGTTATGTTTTTAGCGCGTATCTTGTATGTTTGTAATTTTCTTTATTACCTCGTATCTTCAGAACCGCTAAGCGGATTTTCGCATTTGAGGTATCGTTAGATTTGTCTTAATAGAAGGCTGCATAGAAAAATGTAGAAGAAGAAAGTGGATTATAAAATGAAGTCGGAGGTATATTTTATGATTTATGAAATGTTAAACTTGGCGCGACATGCCTCCAACTGCATTTTGTAGTCCACTTTCTTCTTCTACATTTTTCTATGTAGCCTTCTATTCATCTTGGCATGAAACTCGTAAGCAAGAGTCGTATCAATTAAAACATGGATTAGACGCCTCCGGCAGAATTAGGTCTTGTTTCCGTCTTTTTAGTTAAAATTGTTTTGCAGTCGGGTTTTTTGATTTTTGAAGCAATTTGCTGTTTATTTTACCACGGGGGTCGGTGAAAAAGGTCCATGAAAAAGGTTGGGAAACACTGCTCTAAACTACGCGGTATTCGGTACAGATAAAGCTACCGTACATGCGCCATCACAATAATAATTGTAAACATAACAAAGCACATTTGGGCATCACGTTACGAGTTACGACAATAACATGGCTTCCTCGTACGAGGCGTGAGAATTAAGAATATCATCAGAAATTGCTATCATAAATTATGATTCATAATACCATAATAGCTGATTTGTTTCCTGTCCCTTCGTATGTATGCTTAGATTTTTAAAACTGCGCATCGGATTTTGTTGTGTCCTTTTTAATCCTTCGATCGCGGATTCTTGGAAATGCTATTGTATTCTATTGTTGTCGCGATCACCGATGCTCTTATGGGACTTATAGGCCAGTCATTAAAGCCAAAACCCGAAAGAAATTAGTAACTTGATAAAATTTTAGGGGGTTGTTAAAGAAGGTAAAATAACTTGCCGTGTGATTTTGCAGCGTTCTGGGGTGTACGGAAAGGGTTGAAAAGGGGTGAAAAAGGTTTTTTGTTAATAACATTGCGTAAAAAATTAGTAACACGCTGCAAATTTGGAATTAGGTTGTTCTTACCGTTGTAACGTGTATTAAATTTGCAGCGTTTTGCAACATACGGAACATTGTTTATTATTAAAAAACAATAAAATTTGTTAATAACAGGGGTAAAAAAATTAGTAACACGCTGCAAATTTGGAATTAGGTTTTTCTTACCGTTTTCTAACGTGTATTAAATTTGCAGCGTTTTGCAACATACTGAACATTGTTTATTATTAAAAAACAATAAAATTTGTTAATAACAGGGGTAACTCGGTGTAAATTTAGAATTAAGTTGTTCTTACCGTTTTGTAAAGTGTATTAATTTTGCAGCGTTTTGCGACATACGGAACATTGTTTATTACTATATGAACAAATATTTCATTTAGTATTGATGTAAAAGTAAGTGAAGAGTTGCAATGCAAAGAAAATGTTGTCAGCATGTATTTGAAACATTTTTCAACTTTGCATAATTAAATTTGTTATGTAAAAATAATTATTTTAGTAATGCAACAAATGTTGTAACACGATATTAACAACATATTGTCAAACATACAATTCTGCACTTACTTGTGAACCACTGTTTTCATCGAAAAAACTTACATTTTATAGTTATAAACAATGTACTGCTGGTTGCACAATGCTGAAAATGTTGAAGACATGACAAAACGATTCCAACGAAATAATTGCAAATTTGTAGCGTTGAACTAGCTTCTCAGACTTTACTGATGATGTATTAGCTTACTTTGTTAATAATAAACAATATTCTATGTGTTAAAAAGGATGCAGACTTTATAAATCTTTTAAAAAAGTTTCAACAACATAGGTTGTTAAAACTTTTTTAAAAGATTCTAAAAAAATATTTTAAAAGATTCTAAAGTCTAGGTTGCCACTCTTCACTAACTTTTTTATCAGTATTACTAACTGAAATTTTTGTTCATATAGTAATTAACAATGTTTCGTTCGTTGCAAAAAGCTGCAAAATTAGTACACGTTACAAAACGGTAAGAACAACTTAATTATAAATTTGCAGCGTGTTACTAATTTTTTTTACCCTTGTTATTAACGAATTTCATTGTTTTTTAATAATGAACAATGTTCATTTTGTTGCAAATTGCTGTAAATTTGATACACGTTAGAAAACGGTAAAAACAACTTAATTATAAATTTGCAGCGTGTTACTACATTTTTTACCCTTGTTAATAACAAATATCATTGTTTTTTAATAATAAACAATGTTCCGTATGTTGCAAAACGCTGCAAATTTAATACACGTTAGAAAACGGTAAGAACAACCTAATTCCAAATTTGCAGCGTGTTACTAATTTTTTTACCCCTGTTATTAACAAATTTTATTGTTTTTTAATAATAAACAATGTTCCGTGTATTGCAAAACGCTGCAAATTTAATACACGTTACAAAACGGTAAGAACAACCTAATTCCAAATTTGCAGCGTGTTACTAATTTTTTACGCAATGTTATTAACAAAAAACCTTTTTCACCCCTTTTCAACCCTTTCCGTACACCCCAGAACGCTGCAAAATCACACGGTAAGTTATTTTACCTTCTTTAACAACCCCCTAAAATTTTATCAAGTTACTAATTTCTTTCGGGTTTTGGCTTTAATGACTGGCCTATTAAAGGATTAACCCATCAATCGTGGCAAAACGAGACACATTAATAGCTATTTCATTGTTATCGCGGCCGGACGTGGCCGCTTGGGGCTTGATGAATTAATAGATAGTGTTTCAAGGGTGGCTTAAATTAGGTAGAGCAGTGAGCACTTGCATTATGAAATGTATAGTAAAGAAACTGCAGTGATAACAATTTAAGAATGCCAGGGCCCAAGAGATTCTTGTTCGTATTGACGAAAAGATAATAATAATAACTTGATAAGAACTAAGAACCATCTTCTACGGGTGGTTATATCCAATTTGTGTGGATTTTCTGGTTCTATCGGTTAGTATTTACTAGAGATGAAACGGATAGTAGTTTGGCCGGATACCAGATACCGGATATTCGGCCAACCACCTGGCCGGATAGCCGGATATCCGGCCGCCGAATATCCGGCGGTACTTAGCCGTTTGGTGCAAAGCACACATACTTTCAGCACCTTGTAGCAGTGTGTACAGCGAAAGACTTTTTCTGAAGCTGGCCTTATTTATGAAGAGAAGCGAAACCGCTACCTCTCAATGCAGAGAAGTTGTTTTTTTTTTATATAAAATAAGGGGGCAAACGATGAAACGAGCAAGCGGATCACCTGATGGAAAGCAACTACCATCGCCCATGGACACTCGCAACATCAGAAGAGCTGCAGGTGCGTTGCCGGCCTTTTAAGAGGGAATAAATACGCTCTCTTCTTGAAGATTTGCAGGTCGTATAGGTCCGGAAAAACTGCTGGTGACAGTTCGTTCCAGAGTTTAGTTTTTACTTTTTATTCACCATAATTTGCCCTTAATGCAGTTTGAGTACCTACTAATTAATTCATTTTCTACTTTAAACTAAAACTACTTATATTTCTTAAGACTAACTAATTAAAATAAATATGTAATTAGGTACTTAAAAATATTTTTTTTATTGGACATCTTTTTTTTATTCGGCCGGATGCCTTTCCGGCCGAATAGCAGCTATCCGGTATTCGGCCGGATAGTATTAAGACCGCCGGATAGGCCGGATACCGGATAGTTGCCGAATATCCGTTTCATCTCTAGTATTTACTATTTAGCAATAGCAAACACTACTTTCCATTGACTTATATATTACTAGCGTAAATCAATGATACTTTCCTTTCAAGCTGGCATTCATACCCAAGCACTGAGGTAATAAGTAGTACGTAGTTACTTATTTTATGTCAGTATACCCAAGCATATATTTTGTTGCTCGTCAGTTCGGATACCGCTTGTAATGGTAAATTTTTCCGAGGATTTCCCGGGACTTATAGTATCCTCATACTAAATTTCATTAAAATTGCTTTACCGATTCAAGCTTCAAGATTTCAACAAGCACCAGACATAGAGAGAGACAGCACTACTCTCCCAATCAGATAATAATAATAAATTATCATAATATACCGCATAGCAACAAATATTAAAGCGACTACTGATTTATTTAAATCACGTAAAACAACCTTATTTCAACGGTCGTTACTCGTTACTGGTGCGATCTAATTGGATTCGTGAACGAAGTAGGCTGCAGTCTGTTGACCTTAATAGTGTAATTGCTGAAGAGTTCCGAGAAGATCTCGAAGATCTATATCAGCTATCGTGAAAGTGTATGGATGTTTGTCTCAAAAGTTTATTCAACACTAGCTGTCCCAGTGAACTTCGTGTCACTTTAAAACCTTCCCTGGACTTGTACGAATATTTTAAGACTAAAATCAGCCCAATCCGTTCAGCCGTTTTCGAGTTATAGCGCGACAAACACATTTGAAAATCCATTTTTATATATAAGATATAGATAAATGCAGTTTCGGTAACCCAACGAAGAGCCGCTCGAATTGTTGACTGCCATAGTGTTTCAAACAGCTTGGACCCCTTGGAATTACGCCGAGATGTAGCTTCACTCTGCATCCTCTATCGGTTGTATCACGGGGAGTGCTCTGAGGAATTGTTCGGAATCATACCACCTGCAACTTTTCGCCATCGTCCCACGCGAAAAACATACCATCCTCATCACCTTGATGAGTGGCAGTGTTCCACAGTGCGTTTTTCGCGTAACTTTCTGCCGCGCACTGTAAAACTCTGGAACGAACTGTCACCAGCAGTATTTCCGGACCAATACGACCTGCAAACCTTCATGAAGAGAGCGTATTCCCTCTTAAAAGGGCGGCAACGCACCTGCAGCTCTTCTGATGTTGCGTTGTCCATGGGTGATGGGCGACGGTAGTTGCTTTCCATCAGATGACCCGTTTGCTCGTTTTCCCCCTTATTTCATTTTTAAAGATGTAATAATTGCGCGCAATTTCGCCCCCTTACTACAAGGATTTAAAATGTACGGTCATTTTCCCAGAAAAAAATATATCCCTGGCCCATTGGCCATTCTATAATTGCCTTTGATAGAGATTCGTGAAATTACAACCAACAAACGAATTCTTAACTTCTTCTCTTCAGTTTTATAGAAGTATCTAGATTAGAAATCGTCAGTTTATGGGTTAGTTAATTTGTGTGTCGAGGCGACTAATAATATGGACCGCCGCCGTTCTCTCGTTAAAACTTACCTAGATGCTTTCTCGACCATGCTAATTGTCTGACCTCGCTAAAATGGCAGCTAGCAAAAACCAATTCATATTTATTTAAAAAATACCTTATAACGGGTTTACACTATTCCAATCCAGCGCTGAATTGCCACTGGAATAATTAAATGTAAACGGGCACTGATGACTGAAGTGCACTGGAATGCAATTCAGTGAATTCAAGTTAATTCCCAGTACCCTTTTACATTATTGAATTATCACTGGATTGGAATGATGTAAACCGCCCATTAAATAACTAAATATATTTTAATTTTAGCTTTAATCTCTATAAAGCATCTTCAAAGTTAAATTTTATTGATAAATGGAGTAGTCCACAGCTTTTCGATTTGCAACTCCAAAAAAAAAACATTTCTGTTAATTCCGAAAAACAGTTTTTTCGATTTCTATAATATGAAGGCTTTCTTAAAGTCTTGCAAGTCAAAAAGTAACTTAAAAGGATTGGGCAAAATACTTAAAATATTCCCAAGTCACTTTCTAGTGAACTTTGTGATTTCAAAGTTTGACGAAGAGAAATTGTAAGTTTTATCAAAGATCTTGCAAAAACAGAAATATCAACTCGCTAAAATATGCAGTTTAACCGAGGTGTTCCATAAAACAACCTGTTTAGTCCTAAAATCAACGATGTCAATACTGGATATGGCATACGCCATCAAAACTGTAGCAATGTTTTTGCATGCAAAATGTGTATCGAGAAAATATTGTCGTCCTTTTTGTCTTACAGTATTAGCATATTTACTACTTTCTCTTTCACTCATTTTACGCTTTCAACACTTTTTTTTCGTAATCAATGCATTAAACACGTCCGATTGTCACCGCGTCCTATGGCACACTGCTCTCAGATGAGTGAGCTCACTCATTTCGAGGATGACACATTTTCGTGCTGACGATTGTATGGAATGCCTTTTCTAAAGGTTATATTTCTATGCCTAAAATTGTCTCCTAGGTAAAATATTAAAATATTGCCTGCGGTGAAACCGGCTGTGTTTTTTAATGCCTAAGTTTTTTTTCTTCGCGTTTTCTCTCTACTTCCTCGGCGAGTTCAGAATAAGGGCACAGGGCTAATTCTATGCAAGCTTTTCCAACAAAATCTTCCTTAGGGCGCGTCCAGATTACTGCGACAAGATCGTGACTCGTGACCGTGACATAATATTAGAAGTGTGTAAGTTGTGACAATGATCACTGCAGCAGTAGTATATTTTTATGTCACTGCAAAAAAAATCATTTATCCATAACTCATAAGGAACTGCCCCTTGTCACGGTCACATCTAATCTCATGATTTATTGATTGAGCCGTTCTCTGAATTTTCCAAATCTGAAAGTCTCTATAGTCGAAAAAATTGGTCCATATAAGTTGTATTGTACTTGGCTATACAAGACATTACAAATTAACCTGACTAGTGCCACTTATTACGATAACCATATCTTGCTCTTATCAAAGCAAGTTCTTCAGCTTCAATTAATTGTATATGCCAGGGGTTCCCAAAGTGTGCGCCGCGGCGAACTGGTGCGCCGTGTAAAGGCAAGAGGGGCGCATTTAAATGTCTGTGAGGGGCGCCATGAGTCGATCCTCTATCATTATCCAAAACAACAAATATTATAAAATAAAATTATAATATTCATTGTGTAAAGCCGGTAGATAAATAAATATTTGTTTATAACTACCGAACCGAACTATAATCATTAAAGGTGTTTATTCGTGCTATCTTTTTGTAATAGCTTAGTAGAGTAGGTCGGGCGCCGTGACAAAATATTGTGACGTGTCACTGCGCTGCAGGCTGAAAAAGATTGAAAACCCCTGGTATAATATTATAGTATATACGTTTGTTCTGAATTATTTAACGTGTTGTAGCGATAAGAATAGGTACTTTAAACCGGAATTAAAAAAATATTAAACAAGAGCACGCATTGTATTACTTCTTGTCTATTTCTTCTATAATAATTGTCCAAACCGCAATACAAGTCACAAAGCCTCATATTAAAAGCCAAAACTTGTATGAAATTTTGTGACTAGTGGCAGAGTAGACAGAATGATAGAGTATGCCGACTTAGAACTGATGTAAAAAAATTTAAGTTTGACGTATTATGACAAAAGTCGTCGCTAGGGTCGTTACCTACAAATTTTTGGTTGTTTATATTTTGGCACATGCAAAGAAAACTGTCAGAATTCAATTTCAAAATCTTCTTTTTAAAAATAAATTATACCAGCCAGCGCGCCAGCCTTTAACTTATCCTGGCGAAACCCGACAGAAATGACAGATATTAATACTCGTCCGTCTCTTAGTAGTCGAATTACTGGTAGTTATGTCTATTGTGCTAGTGGTTCGGACCATAACAAAACTATTGCTAATTAGTTAATGGAATCAGGCGTTACTTTGCGGAAATCCATAGCTTAAAATGTAGTTTATTATTATTTTTAGCAATATTCCGCGAAATAAACTTCCACCTTTAAGTAAATGAGTGAGTGCACGCATAGGCATGCGTACAGCACCTCCCTCCTCCCACACTGCCTATGCGTACACTCGCAAAACGCAAAACCTTAGAGGTTTTCAACCTGCATGGTGGTGAGGGGCCTTGCACGGATTTGCCAACATTATTGCTTGTGTGGTGGTGGTGTTTGCAAGTTCTTGCATGCGAGTGTACGCATAGGCAGTGTGGGAGGAGGGAGGTGCTGTACGCATGCCTATGCGTGCACTCACTCATTTACTTAAAGGTGGAAGTTTATTTCGCGGAATATTGCTAAAAATAATAACAAACTACATTTTAAAACTATTGCTACTTACAAGACAATACTCATACCTATTGGAGGCATAATGGAGGTATTAATTATGCCATAGTCACTATGGCATAACTACAGTCATTGTTTGACATAAATAAAAGAAAACCCGACCCATCAGCGAAATAGGCTACTAGGTGGCATAAAACTAGTATTTAGGCTCCACCTATAATCACCTGACCATTATCGAGTTGTTTTCGTGTTGGTCGTCACGGAAACCTTACGTGCTCATAAAATATTCGTCGACCCTTGTCCAGGTCGATGCGAAATGGTTTAATTACTTCGTGTGCTTTCCACGGCCGCATCGATTTTGGCTGAACTTGACAATTTTGGTGGCAGAAGATCAGAGATGTTTTCTTGGTGGTAGAGTTTTCTGAGGGACACTTTGGATGAAACATGCTGGTTGGTTGCCAAGATCTCTTAATGATTAAACATATTATGCTACCATATTTAAATTAACATATCACTACTCGATCCAATTCTAAAGGATTCAGCTTGATATTTTTTAAGCAACCAACAGTAATGACTTGCTTGATTGCTGGATAAAAAAAATTGCCAGCTAACTTACTGACTGGCATAATATGTAAAGTTAATGTAGTATACTTCATATCCTCTGATTGAATTGGCACAGCGCTGCCATTCACGGATCACGGTTGTTATGTAAACAATGTGAAAGCGATCGACTTGCGGTCTGACACGTTGTTATCACATGTACCCAGTACTTGCTACTTAGTAGCACGCGATAGGCTTATTGTGATTGGGTTAAAGGATGCCATCTGGCAGGTTTCTGCCCAACCTTACCAACCACCAACCCAACCTTGGCTGTGTTTGGCAGAAAGAAGCGCTCGGATGCGCTTATAAACAGAAATGCCGATTTTGAGCGCTATTAACGTCTCTTGACTAGTTCTGTTTTAGAGTAAAACAATCGCGCCATGCATAACATCTGTGGCAAACAGATTTTTCCGTCAATTCCGCCAATTTTTCACGAGAAGTTCCCGAGTCTCGACTCACAATATGCCGCAAATTAATACACAATCGTTAAAAGCATACATGTTCCTCTAAAGACTTTCCTAACTGAAAGATTCGTGAAAGTAACGCTGATATCGTTTTGTTTGGTAGAGTCAAACACCATTTCTTGAATTCATCCATCCATCTAGAAGACAATCATCATGAAATAGATGGAAAGCGTCGCCGAGGGGAATGCTTCAGTTTGCCGGAGTGTTCCCTTACTTTGGTGGAAGTCCGGTCCCTTTTGAGGTAGACCGGCCGGTCGTGGAGGGAGTCCTGTGTTAGACAGATCCAGGACATCCCTCCGTATACGGCTGACGGCAAACCGCAGGTGGTTTTAGTGCTTCAGCTAACTGAGGCACATCCCCAACCCGGGGCACCCATGATGGGTTTCCAATGCGCATCAAAAAAAAAAAAAGATGGAAAGCGTACCAAAACAAACAAACCTAGGTACGACCGACGTAACGGACACACGCAACAGCCGGATAGTATAACTGCTGAGTTAGAAATCGTAATGCCGGCTGTGAAACGCCGAATGTCGGTCAATGTTGCTGGCGACATCTTACACCATCGCCTGTGACCTACTGCCCGTCCTAAACACATCTTGCCCGTCCATTACTTTACTGGCTATTCTACTAATGGTAGAAAAGAGCCATTTTAATCCTTCGATCGCGGATTCTTGGAAATCTATTGTTATTCTATTGTTGTCGCGATCACCGGTGTCGTTATGGGGCTATGGGGCTTGATGGGTTAAAAAGGCATCAAGTAACTTTATTCATCATTATCTTTTTGCTTTTTGTTTAATGTGCAACATTATTTTTTACCAAGAATCCTAATTCTAGTGTAACTTAGATTGCCAAATTAGTATCATTGAATTGTAAATGAATCGTCTTTATGTCGTCTTGATGTACTTTATAAACAGCACCTTCATGAATATATTGCATAATAGTCTTTACTTCTAAAATAAGGCCCATAAATTATAAAATAATAACCTAATATTATAACTTTATTCATTTATTGTACATCTATGCTAAGTTTATGTAATAACAGGATACAGTGATTACATAGTATACAATGTATAACTACAATAATTTACATGTTTTGTATTGTATGTTTAGTAATTATAGGTATCCTTCTATGTGTGCTATTATTTATACATTACTATTGAGAAACAAAGTATTAGACGCATTTACAGCAAAAAACGTACTAAAGAGTTTTCGCACTTATGTTTACTTACTAAGAATGGGGTTAGGAGGTAGTTGTAACTTGTAACTATGGTACTTTGTGCTTAAGGAAAAGTACTTATTATTATATAATATTAAATCTCATAATTACTACCTACCCGACATCATGCAATCAAGACACGACATATTTTAATTATTTCTAAGGAAATAGATATTTAATTGTTCTCTATTTGGAACCTAAAGATCTTGTTATCAGTCGATAAGGTTCGATCGACGGATCGAGTTAGGGCTCTCGAGTCTCGTATCTCCGATAATCACGTCAAGGTCAAGTCATCAGAACAAGGTTTGAGGCTGCCCGCTGCGCGTGCGCCGACGATTCGGCCTGCCTACTCCGAACATGTACGCCTAACTTGACGCACGTGTGCTGATGTTCCAAAATAAAAATACAATGTAAAAGTGGTTATGAAAGTTTTAGTGGATTAGTGAGTGAAGTAAAATGTGAGGTTATTTGGATAGACAAAAATGTTGAGGCGCCAGTTTTCTCATGATCCTGGAAAATCCGAGTTGGCTCACGCAAACCATGATAGCTACGATCGAAGGTTATATTTGGAATTATTATTATTTATAATAGCCATCCTCTTTTGTAATTTACATAAGTAAATGCAAATTTTATCTTTTTTATTTCAAAATATGGATGTTGTATTCAAGACGAGTAAATTAATATATTACATTGTTTGGAATGTTTGGTTATTGAAAGACATGACAGCTACTAGTATGAGTGTGCTAGTTATAGTTTGGAAAATATTATGTTATTAAAATTTGTTTACATCAAAAATCAATGTTTGAAAACAAGTCGCGAAAAGTTGCTTTGGGCTACTTTGAATCGCTACATTTTTTGTTCGCATTCTTCATCGTGACTTGCATTGTATAACTATATCCAGTTCGTTCAGAATTATTTTGCCTTTAACAGGCTCTTTTAGCCAAGAAGCACTCTGTTAGAAATCTGTTAGAATTCAAGAAGCTATAAAAAATCTAACGTGTAAAAAATATTTTTCAAAACTTTTGATGTAAAATATTGCATGTATGATGTAATTTATAACATTTTGTAAATCAATGTTTGACTCATGAGTTATGACTTATGAGTTATGACATGATTGAGCAAATTTTGGTCAACTCTATAATCATTTTAATAAACATTTTCCGTTTAATTTTCCCACATTCATGAACTTAGCAACTTATCGACAGTTGAAACAGAAATATTAGCATCAAAAGATGTTGGGTTTACACTACGGTGACTAAAATCGCTCATGTTAAACAGAACTGGTTATGTAACGTTTATTTATACATTTAACAAGTTTTGAAAATTAACATCAAAAATGTATTTTATTTAGTCCGTCGGTAGTAGCCTAGTAAACGAATGATTCTGCTTGGAAAAGTCGAAAGCAGAAATTTTGACTACTTGTTGTATGAGAGCCCCCCTAAAATATTTAATTTATTTTGTTTTTAGTATTTATTGTTATAGCGGCAACAGAAATACATAATCTCTGAAAATTTCAACTCTCTAGCTATAATCGTTCTTGAGTTATAGCCGGAGACAGACAGACGGACAGACAAAAGGACAGACAGACAGACAAACAGACAGACGGCCAGGAAGACGGACAGACATTAAAGTCTCAGTACAGGGTCCCGTTTTTACCCTTTGGGTACGAAACCCTAAAAACACACTCGGCCAATTTTAGAAGCTCATAGCGAGGCAATGATTGGAGATAGATACAAAGTGTAAAGGACAAAGTTGTAGACAATTTAATTTAATAATTATGTTGTACAAGAGAATTTCGTACGAAGCACCGTTTTTGATGAGTAAGCAAAAAACAAAAAAACGGGACCTTCTTTGCCCCCCCCCCCCCCCCCCCCCCCTCCATCGGGCTTACCTCGGAGGGGTCAGGACTTTTAGTATGTTTATCTCCTTACTAGTCTAAACAAAGTACCAAAGTTAAAATTTCTGCTTTCGACTTTTCCAAACAGACCCCCATTTTGGGCATTCGTTTACTAGGCTATAGGGTCTAATCACTAATGGGCTTTGCGTGAGTCTCATTATAAAACATTACACAATTATTTGTAAACTCTGACATCATTGCCGTGTAATGAGATTTTAAGTGGCGTATAATTCTTAGAAAAACCCAGACCGTTGATAAATTAAAAAAAAATAACAACAAAAAATTAATTATGGAAATCATCAACCCTCAAATGTTCAGTCGCTAGTTAGAACAAAGCAGCAAAATTAAATTCTGTTGTAAAGTTTGACTTACTTATACGATTTGGGTATTTTTAACCCCCGACCAAAAAGAGGGGTGTTATAAGTTTGACGTGTCTGTCTGTCGGACTGTCTGTCTGTGGCATCGTAGCATCCAAACGGGTGGACCAATTTTGATCTAGTTTTTTTTGTTTGAAAGCCGATATGACCGAGAGTGTTCTTAGCTATAGTTCATCATCATCAGCCTGCTCATTGCTGAAATATCACGGTTTATCTGGTTCGTGATAGGACGATTAGCAACTTACAGTCGTTGGATGGGTTTTATATTTTGCATTCTGGTTCGTGACACTTATGAATAGGTATATACACATTATTGGAAAGTTGACCTGGTGCTGCAGCATCACCTGGTAATTAATAGAATACCCAACTCCTCACCAACTTAGAGCAGAGGTTTCGTGTTTGGGCTCATTTTAATTGCGACAACCAGTACTCGTAAGACGTAGATATAAACAGTAAATATTTGCATGCTACTGCTGCAGCATCACCTGGATTCTATAGGAGCCGAGCTCCGTATGAACCCAAAGTGGAAGTTTCATGTTTGGGCTTATAATATTGACGACCTCATCCAAGAGGACATACAATCAGCGACTATTAATGGCGATACAAAATGCAAAAGTCGCTGTTGTGGTAGTTTACCTACTTGGCGGTCCCCCGACACACCGTGACAACATTTATGGACTAAAATATTACTTTACTCTTAGGAATTATTTAAACTTAAAGTCAGTAAATATTATTTCATTACTTTTTAAAGTTTTTTGGCGGGGGATTTTTTTAATTTCTTATTCTGCTTCAATCATCCTACACTATTTATCACTACTGCATACCTTTGTATAAAAAAGGTAATGTAGATTATAATAAAGCTTATCGACTATCGTATATTAAAATGTAATAGACCACTTTTGACTCTATTTTGATTTGTGAAAATAATTTATTCACATTAGACTTGATATTCAAACTTAAAACGTCATTGGACGTATCACGTAGGTGATAATTAATTAATAGTATTCTATAAAACAATACGTATTCGTATTGTATTTTAATGAAAGTTCAGCACGGGGTCCAAAGTACCGTTTACTTCTTGTGTTTTATACGGCACGGGCGACGGACGTGTTACAAATTACAATGTTTTCAGGTATAGTTCTAGTGTTTTCTATGTTTTTTGTGAAGTAAATTATGTAAATTGTAAGCTATAACGTAGTAATGTTTTATGTAATGTACAAGGCGTAACAAAACAATGTGATAATATTTTAGGGTATCTATCCCTTGTATAGAGTTTACTGTGAAAGTAGCAGCGCTGAAACATATTTTTTATTTGTATGAGCAAGGGCCCAGCGTCATGAATTTTCCCTTAACAAAAGTAAAGGAAAGTTCTCTTTCGGCGCTACTACTTTCACAGCGAAGTCTACATAGGGAACCCAATCACACCCTAAAGTATTATCACTTAGTTTTGTTACACCCTGTGGGCCTGTACATATAAATAGGAACGTTATTAACTCATAAGTCAAAAAAAAGACGAGTTGCACTCCGGGAGTGCCGGCAGAAGTGAAAACTTGATTATTAACGTTGTGCATTTTTTTTAACCCATTTTTTATGAAAATCGATTATTAAAAAATTGTTTTTTTTTTTAATTAATCGAAACCCTTACAATCGATTAAATTTTTAACCCATTTTTTATAAAAATCGATTTAAAAAAAACAAATGTTCGATTAATCAATTTCGATGTTACAACACTACTCTCCAACCGTCTTACGGTTTTTCCAAGGTTTTTCGATCAGCACGAGAATCTGACGCGAGTTTCACAGTTTTTACCCATCCCACAAAAGTGCTCAACGCCACTAAAGAAGTTTTCACTTCAATAATGTAGAGTTGCACGCAGATTCTCTAACGACTAGGACCTAGGTCCTAGTTCTCGCTCGCTTCGCTCGTCGCCACTCAATGTTATGTATAACAAATCAATATTCCGCATAATATTATCTGTAACTTTTTTATATTTTTTACTGCGATACGTACAATGCCTTACGTGCAATGTGTAACTTTTATCTTTTTATTTCAGACGTACGCGATCCCTGAACGCCCCCTCCCCGATACAACAGTTTGGGCCATGCGGCAGAATAATGAAAAACTCTGCGATGGTAATGTGAGTGTTATCATTTGTTACTAGAGTATAATTTATCATAAGGTTACTGTAACAGAACGAGGAAAGTCCTATGCATGGACTAAAGAAAGATCTTCTTAGGTCGTATGGTCCTATGCAATAGAAAAATAATGTACAAAATTGTTCATTAAACGAGGGAGTCTTGATCGTTAAAGCACTAAAAAACCTAATGGTCGAATATAACACATTACACAACCTCCTCCGAATCGAAAATTCGGTTAAAGATTTTTTAGTCATTGTGGCCCTAGTACAAATACGATAGCTTTTATTGCAGCACCTACTTTTTATTCTAAACAATAAAATCTTACGGCACTTAACATTTAGCAATAAACACGTTCTTATCACTACATTTTCTTTGCTATTTTTCATTAATT
Source organism: Polyommatus iphigenia (assembly GCA_963422495.1). Taxonomy (NCBI): domain Eukaryota; kingdom Metazoa; phylum Arthropoda; class Insecta; order Lepidoptera; family Lycaenidae; genus Polyommatus; species Polyommatus iphigenia. Next base: position 38,954,379 of record OY730183.1, on the reverse strand, counting down.
AGTTCAGCGTTATAGCAGTTTTGCTTTATCAAAGATGCGTCAAAATTTGCCGTGAGCGTGACTATAACTGTGACATTTCAGAAATTTACCCCCCCCCCCCCCCCCCAATACTTATTATAATTATTTAAAATTAATATAATAAAATTAATATCCCGTATACTCATATACGGGATATGCCCTACAATCGAAGCCCTGGAGAAGATGGCTACTGAAGTACTTAAAATCGGGTCACCTATTTTACTACCATATTTAACAAATTTTTTTAACTCAATACTTAAATCTGGTAAGCTTCCAAGCAAGATGTGTCATTCTAATATAGTACTGCTTCATAAAAAAGGAGACAAAAATAGTATAAGCAACTATCAACCAGTCAGTCTAATTTCCCATCTGTATAAAACATTTATTAAAATAATATTGAACCGCAATGACCACAAATTTGATATACAACAGCCAGCAGAGCAAGCCGGATTCCGTCATAACTTCTCTACCACTGATCACCTTCAGACTCTTAACCAACCCAACTCAAAATAAACCCCTTTATTTAGCCTTTGTAGATTTTACTAAAGCATTTGACAGCATAAAACATTCAGAAATATTTTCATCTTTATACAACCAAGAAATAGACCCTACATATTATATAGAGCTTCTCCAAATAATATATGACAATAGCACCGCCGACATTAAACTTAGTAACACCGGTCCTAAGTTCAAAATTCTTAAAAGAGTGAAACAGGGAGACCCACTTTCTCCAAAATTATTTTGCTGTGTCCTTGAAGAAATTTTCCGAAAACTGGATAGCCAGTGGTCAGAGAAGGGCATCAAAATTAATAAAAAAAGGCTGACCAATCTCCGCTTTGCCGACGACATAGTCCTCTTTGCTCCTACAGCCGCAGATCTCCAAGTTATGCTCCAAGATCTCAGCACTGCAAGCCTCGAGGTGGGACTTACAATGAACAGGTCCAAAACACAAATGATGTCGTGGTAGACGAGCAAGAAATACACAATGTCGACGAGTACATTTATTTGGGCCAGTTAGTTTTATTTTGAGAATAGACCAGGAAAGGAAGTCGATCGCCGAATCGAAAACGCATGGAAGAGCTACTGGTCCATGAAGAAGCTGATGAAGGGAGACTTACCAATCTCCCTGAAGCGCAGACTCGTCGACATGTGTATTCTGCCCGTCCTAACCTACGGTGCGCAAACTTGGTCATTGACCGATTTGCAAAAGTCCCAACTCGGGGTTTGCCAAAGAGCAATGGAGCGCAGTATGTTGGGAGTAAGTCTTCTGGACAAAACAAGGAACACAATACTGCGCTCACAAACAAAAATCACGGACGTGATTTTTGTTTGTGAGCGATTGGGCTGGCCACGTTAGCCGTATGCATCCCGACCGCTGGGCAAAGATATCGACAGAGTGGGTACCTGAAGATGGAAGACGCAACCGTGGCCGGCCTTGGAAAAGATGGCGCGACGAGCTGGAGGCGTACCAGCCGGGCTGGCCAACGGTGGCGCTGGAGCGAGACAAGTGGAAGACCCTGGGGGAGGCCTTTGCCCAGCTGTGGGATAGTATAGGGCTATAGGCTAACAAAAAAAAAACAATACTTAAGCCATGTGATTTTTTCCAATATTCCAGGCAAAGACCAACAAACCTTGTATAGGCATTCGTTGAATAAACTGTATAGTTGTTCGTATTTGAAAAAGGGGTAGTCCGTAGAAGTGCATAATTAAAGCCGAGACCGTGTCCGGTCACAGTCACGCCGTGCTAATCTAGACGCACCCTAACATTAATTTTTTTATTTTGGTATTTTTTTAAACTTTACTCACATGGAAAACTTTATTCCTTCGATCGCGGATTCTTGGAAATCTATTATTATTCTATTGTTGTCGCGGTCGCCGGTGACCTTATGGGGGTTGATAGGTTAAAGTCAGATATAATATAATGTTAAAACAGAACAAATTAATCTAAATTTTCGTTTTAGCCATTATTATTCTTAGTACAAAATGAAATTCATTGAATCACTTTTAAATTTTCTCCTCTATTAACCATATCTCACAGTTTAAGTAGGCAAGTTAAATAATATGTATTTGGAATTATCTAGAAATTAGAATGACTTGCAGTATAAACTTAACCGCTTTAGTTTATTCCAAGTTTAATTAAAGTTTTATATTTATTTTGTCTACTGACATACTAAGTAAATTTTCTAAATGGTAAAACTTAAAAAAACAAGTTCATTTTAAATTGTTCTTTTAATAAGTACCTAAATGATTAAGTAGGTGTTTCAAGATAAAAGAAAAAACAGGTGCTTAAGTAATAAAATTTATCTCGACCTGCATAAATTATTTCAATGAATATAATAGTACAACTTATTTTTGGCTAATATTTTTATACCTAAAGCAAGTCAATAATAAATAATAATATTATTCTCGTATACGAGAAAAAAAAATATAAAAATAAAATTTAATTAAAATTAATAATTAAGGGGGACTCCCATACACAAAACACGGTTTTTGCCTTATTTTATTTGGCTCTACAACGGTATGGAACCCTTCGTGCGTGTGTCTAACTCGCACTTAGCCGGTTTTATTTAATACTGCATTAAGTAAGGATTATATTTAATGATATTTTACATATTATGTTAGTACTTTTTTTGAAAGAAATAAAAAAGGATATAGGCGAAAAGCTCATAGATGACTAAAATTTGCATAAAAAACTACCCTCACTTTCCATTATTTTCATTCCTATCCCTTGTTATTGCAGGCAGATCCAGGACCCGGCGTCGCAGCGGCTGACGTGGTACAAGCCGCCGCTGACCGTGCTTGTCATCAAGAAGGTCCACGACGCCACCATCCTCACGCCCTTTGTGCAACTCGTTCACTGGCTTGTGCACGTGAGTATTGCCAGAGATATTAGAGTATCCTTAGAGCCAGTCCACACGGCGCGTTGCATCAGCGTTGCGTCGACGCAGCGCTGCCCATGCCGTTGTGCTGTTTTAAATACAAATAACCAAGATGTTCAGTTGTTCACACGGCGCGCTGCGTCGTCGCAACGCACACATGACGGACAGCAGCCCCCGAGACGAAGCGGGAGGGGGTGTTGACGTAAAGACTCCTTCGTAATAACGCTGCGATGACGCAGCGGCCGTGTGGCCGGCTATGCGTCAAACGGCAGCGCTGCGTCGACGCAACGCGTCGTGTGGACTGGGTCTTACACGAGTTACACAAAGACGATAATAATCGTATAATAAAGTTTCGTCGCCCGCTGCGACAAAACATACCAATAAAAGCAGTCACATATTGCTCCGTTGCATTGCCTTTTATCGTCTCAACGGCAACTTTTCGACGTTTTGTATCTTTGTGATATTATGCTACAATATTAATGCGTTGCGTTGTCGTCGTCGCGATGAAAGTTTGCGTGGAAACAAACTAATTCCAGAAGGCACGATGGCCTAATTAGCTAATAGGATTTTTAAAAACGTCCTTTATAACATTTCAGGAGAAGAGCATGGTTGTGTTCGTCGAAGCGGCGGTGTTAGATGACACGTTACTGGGCGAATACGGCGACTTCACCGCGGTAAAAGAGCGGCTTATGACGTTCCGCGCTGGCACCGACGACCTGACTGACAAGATCGACTTCATCATCTGTCTGGGAGGCGACGGCACGTTGTTGCATGCGAGCTCTCTGTTCCAGGTAAGTTGCGGTTTTATATACCTGTTCCAAGTAAGTGCTGGTTCTGACTTCAGACCAGCGGGAATTTCCGGACCTGTACGACCTGCAAATCTTCAAGAAGAGAGCGTATTCCCTCTTAAAAGGCCGGCAACGCACCTGCAGCTCTTTTGATGTTGCGAGTGTCCATGGGCGACGGTGGTTGCTTTCCATCAGCTGACCCGTTTGCTCGTTTGCCCCCTTATTTTATATTTAAAAAAAAACCGCGCGGTTTGGACCCGCGCGGTTAAACCGCTCGCAGCTTATTACCAAGTCGTTGTATGAAGGCGTTCACACTTAACAGCTCGGTTTTTGCACTGTATCTGAACAAGCACGAGTGAACGTTGCAGTGCGGTTGCGGTTTTACATACATTTTTTATTACATGCCAATTTGCTACGTTGCGTTACGATGCTATGCCGCGTTGTTTTGACAAACCAGTCAAGAGATGAAGTGGAAGAGACGAAGAGTGCTTGCGCTGTCAACGAGTTGTATCTAGCTTACATGCATCGTAATGCAGCTGTGTAGCATATTATAGTACGTTCTGACGACTCAACATCTGCGAACTGCACGGCAAATTTACTGCCGCACTCAAAAACCTTTACCACTAAAGCGACACGACACAACGCGACACTTTACTTCCATAGAACTACCGTTTGTAAAACACCAGAGTCCAGATTCACGTTTGGAAAACGTCCGTTCTATGGGACGTGAAGTGTCGTGTCGCATAATACATATAGTGCGGTCTCACCTTTAATGATTAGATACAGTGGCGGGGCAAGACCTAAATTTTATGTGGGCAAGATATATCTTGCGAGGCCCCCTAAAATATATTATGCGAGCTTTACCATCTCTGGTATAATTTCTAGTTATTAGTCACATACTGTTAAGAAATGAATCTGTACTAACACAATATAAAGAACATTTTATTCTGAAAAAGTACAATGTTAAAAGTGCAAAAAAAGTTCCTTGAGATATTGGAAATTGGAACAACTAGGTTTTGGGAGCCGCAAGTAAAAGCTAGGCGTACTTACATGAAAAATTATCTGCACAAATATGTACCTACGTATTGCTAAAAACACTATGATTGCTCCCAACTTTGTGTGATGTTTTAGATAGTATAAATACTTTTATATTATATTCGATTTTGAACTTTAATCCTTCGATCGGAGATTCTAGGAATTCCCATTGTATTCTTATGTTCTCGCAATTACCGGTGCTCGCGCGGGGCCTGAAGGATTAATGGTCGAAGTTGTTAATTACAAAATATAAATACATATATCTATTGTATTCCAGCAATCAGTGCCGCCTGTGATGGCATTCCACCTGGGCTCGCTGGGCTTCCTCACACCGTTCGAGTTCAACAACTTCCAGGAGCAAGTACTCAATGTTTTGGAAGGTAAGAGGAGATTTTAGGCCTTAAGACAGTGTAGGTTAAATTAAAGTTAGTATGTTAAGTTAAATTAAAGTTAATCGTGGATTAATGTTGTTTTTCTCTTTCTTTGTGTTTATGAAAGAGAAGACATAATATTCAGACAATTCGTAGATAACTAATAACCCAGAGTAATTTGAATTCATTATAGCTAAAAATTGTATTACAATTTGTATAAAAAATGATAGCGCGATGCCACTAGTGCTTAACGCCATCTATCTGCGGCTTTATGGAAACATAATATTAAGGCCGACTTTACTCATGTGAATAAATGGAGTTCAATCAAATGTGTTTGATTGAACTCCACCTATTCACATATTTTACGTTGCTAGTTGCTATAACCTATATATAGAATTTACTAGAAAATAATGACAACTTTATATATACAATCACATTATTGAAGAAACTTACATGCTTTAAACATCATCAGGTCACGCGGCCCTAACATTACGCTCGCGTCTCCAATGCGTGGTGCTCCGCAAGAGTGAGGAGGACAACAAGAAGAAGCCCACCACGATCCTGGTGCTCAACGAGGTGGTGGTGGACCGCGGACCCTCGCCATACCTCTCCAACATAGACCTGTTCCTCGACGGCAAGCATATCACATCGGTGCAGGGGGATGGTGAGTAGACTTTTAATTCATGAAGCCCCAAGCGGCCACATCCGGCCGCGATAACAATGAAAAAGCTATTGTGTCTCGTTTTGCCACGACTGATGGGTTAAAGTGCAAAATTCATCATGAACATGATACAAGATGGATACAAGGATATTTTGTTCATGGCCGTAATAAAACCGTCTTGTAAAGGTGATCGCACATTTATCAGCACGAACGCGCCGCATTTTAGAATTCGTCGTGTGAAATGATGTGAACCTCGCACATTTGGCCGCACCGTTGACCGTACGCACCGCATTTCGTGTACTATGCGGTGCGTTCGACGCGTACAGCGCGTACGGTGCTGACAAATGTAATAAGCTTATATTGTTACTAAAAGAGACTGTGACTGTCGATGTCATCCATAATATTATGTATATTGTATTATTTAATCACGTGGCTGAAATCTGAATTAAGTATCAAAAGTAAATATGAGTATGAAATTATAATTAAGTATTGTATTTTCCAGGTCTCATAGTATCAACTCCTACGGGCAGCACGGCGTACGCGGTCGCGGCTGGCGCGAGCATGATCCACCCTGCTGTTCCCGCCATCATGGTGACGCCCATCTGTCCGCATTCTCTCTCCTTCCGCCCCATCGTCGTGCCCGCCGGTGTCGAGCTCAAGGTGAGTGACAGCTGTCAACTTCTCCTCCTTCTTTTGATGTAGATTTAGACTAATAAATTGCCAGTGGAAAAGATGGCGGCTGGCGCGAGCGTGATCTACCCTGCAGTTCCCTCCATCATGGTGACGCCCATCTGCCCGCATTCTCTCTCCTTCCGCCCCATCGTCGTGCCCGCCGGTGTCGAGCTCAAGGTGAGTGACAGCTGTCAACTTCTCCTCCTTCTTTTGATGTAGATTTAGACTAATAAATTGCCAATGGAAAAGATGGCGGCTGGCGCGAGCGTGATCTACCCTGCAGTTCCCTCCATCATGGTGACGCCTATCTGCCCGCATTCTCTCTTCTTCCGCCCCATCGTCGTGCCTGCCGGTGTCGAGCTCAAGGTGAGTGACAGCTGTCAACTTCTCCTCCTTCTTTTGATGTAGATTTAGACTAATAAATTGCCAGTGGAAAAGATGGCGGCTGGCGCGAGCATGATCCTCCCCGCAGTACCAGCCAACAAGGTGGCGCCTATCTGCCGGCATTCTCTCTCCTTCCGCCCCATCATAGTGCCCGCCGGCGTCGAGCTCAGGTGAGTGACAGCTGTCAACTTCTCCTCCTTCTTTTGATGTAGATTTAGACTAATAAATTTCCAGTGGAAAAGATGGCGGCTGGCGCGAGCGTGATCTACCCTGCAGTTCCCTCCATCTTGGTCACGCCCATCTGCCCGCACTCGCTCTCCTTCCGCCCCATCATCGTGCCCGCCGGTATCGAGCGCAAGGTCAGTGACAGCTGTCAACTTCTCCTCCTTCTTTTGATGTAGATTTAGACTAATAAATTGCCAGTGGAAAAGATGGCGGCTGGCGCGAGCGTGATCTACCCTGCAGTTCCCTCCATCATGGTGACGCCCATCTGCCCGCATTCTCTCTCCTTCCGCCCCATCGTCGTGCCCGCCGGTGTCGAGCTCAAGGTGAGTGACAGCTGTCAACTTCTCCTCCTTCTTTTGATGTAGATTTAGACTAATAAATTGCCAATGGAAAAGATGGCGGCTGGCGCGAGCGTGATCTACCCTGCAGTTCCCTCCATCATGGTGACGCCCATCTGCCCGCATTCTCTCTTCTTCCGCCCCATCGTCGTGCCTGCCGGTGTCGAGCTCAAGGTGAGTGACAGCTGTCAACTTCTCCTCCTTCTTTTGATGTAGATTTAGACTAATAAATTGCCAGTGGAAAAGATGGCGGCTGGCGCGAGCATGATCCACCCCGCAGTACCAGCCAACAAGGTGGCGCCTATCTGCCGGCATTCTCTCTCCTTCCGCCCCATCATAGTGCCCGCCGGCGTCGAGCTCAGGTGAGTGACAGCTGTCAACTTCTCCTCCTTCTTTTGATGTAGATTTAGACTAATAAATTTCCAGTGGAAAAGATGGCGGCTGGCGCGAGCGTGATCTACCCTGCAGTTCCCTCCATCTTGGTCACGCCCATCTGCCCGCACTCGCTCTCCTTCCGCCCCATCATCGTGCCCGCCGGTATCGAGCGCAAGGTCAGTGACAGCTGTCAACTTCTCCTTCTTTTAGTGCGGACGCAGATGAACAAAATTGCCAGTGGAGTTGGAAAAAAGAGATCTTTGCTATAGTCAAACAAAATTTCTACAGTTTAAGGCAGCCGAAAAAGTGTTTATTTATGTCACTAGTGGAAAATTTGTGACCAAATTCCGCTCTAACCTGTTCTTGATTTTGTTACAGACGAGTATTTCACTCTATGATCTACTCTATTGAATTAAATAATTAATTTTCATTTTTTATCCATGTAAAGCTGAAAACTAAGTATTTTATTGAACTTGTAAGTAAATTCTAGATCGCCCTGTCGCCGGAGGCTCGTAACGCGATGTGGGTGTCTTTCGATGGTCGCAGCAGACAAGCGTTACAACACGGAGATAGGTACTACGCTCGACGCTTGCGCTTGTATATAATGCTTAAACAGCATAATCCACTCGTTATATATCCCTGTTATTGCCTATCCGTCTCTAGTATTGCTGTCTAATTCTTGTATACCCGAGGAAATTGATTCCTAGGCAGTTGACAGACCTACGTCGTTTGGTCGGCTGTCAATTCAATGTTAGCTGTGATCGGTCGTATGAGTTTGACATAACGGGACCAAATTACGTCTGCCATCTGCCTAGGAATCAACTTCTCTGATAGTACATGGCATGTTGAGATCTGTCAATTATCAATTTTTTTTTAATTGTAGATTACTGATTACAGCTTGATAACATCTTAATTTATTTGCTATTGTTATCCTCTTGTTATGTCTAACATAAGTAAAGTTCTGTATTTAATTTTGTACATAGTTTATACTTTTGTTTGTAATTAGTCCCCACTTGTATCTAGGCGTAATTCTTATTACCCCTCTAATGCCCACTTTCTGAGAACTTTGACAGAATTTATCTATATTCAACAACGTTGTTGGTTGGTTAATATTTTGATATTAGCTAATAAAAATAGCTAGGGAATAGATAAACTCCTATCAAATAACCTTGAAACTGGGCATAATGATCTAACGACCAACGTAACTTATATAACCATAGACAAAACCTGCTTAAACTGTCAATTCCGCGTTAATAAGAACGCAAGCTTGTTTCAGATAAAACTAAGCCCAGAAACACGTAACCTCGCCAGCGTTTCGTTCGACGGTAGATCGCAATTGATCCTCAAACCAGGAGATAGGTATGAGGACTATGAGGCGATAAGAAAAACCAAATCATAGAACATCGAGGTGCCATTACGTATGGAAACGGAGCTCACATCACTCATGTATTTTTCTCACTTCAATACAAACGAGCGAAATGAACTTTGTAATTTTGTATAGAATCCTACCTGCCGAGTTTTATTTTTTATTAAATTGATCTAGATACGTTGTAAAAAATGTGCCTCGATGTGAAATATTCATTGTAAAACCTTGAGCTACTGGCAAAACGGTTATTGTGGTTGTGGGTTTAAATATCATTGCAAGTGGCTTTACTAATTGGCATGTTTGGTGGTTGTATTTTTTTCAAAATCCATAGAGAATAGAACGATGAGTAGCTCTTTATTCATATTGAGGGCATTGACTAAAGGTAATACTGCACTACGCGACGCGACACGACTTTTACAAACGTCAGTTCTATGGAACTTAAAATCTCGCCTTAAAGGAACAAATTATAAACCATGTCATAGCCAATATGTATCTTGTTCTATTCTCTTTGGTAGTAAATAGTATTGAAATGTTGAGTGTAGTTTTTACTGGTAGAATCTTTGTTTTTTTCAGCAAATATAACTCTCAATAAATTGCTAAGACATTCATCATTTCAAATGTTTTTATTTTCATGAGGGGTTTTTAAAAGGGAAGTCACTTGTCCATAGACAATAACTAAACTTTTTTTTACCAGCTTGTACGTGACAACGTCAGTGTATCCGGTGCCGTCGATATGCGCACAGGATCAGATCTCGGATTGGTTTGACTCTCTCGCGGAGTGCCTGCACTGGAACGTGCGAAAGAAACAGAAACAGGTGGACGAGTTGAGCGACCTGACACTCTCTTCTAGCGACACTCTGGAGGAGATCGAGAATAACCACCACGACTTAAGGCCAACTGACACGTGACCCATTGTCTATGGTCTAGACTTCGTTAGGCTGATGTTAAATGCATTTTCCCAAACAACGAACAGTGTGAAAGCAGCATTATAGAACTACCAGTTAGTTCCTTTTTAGGCGCTAGATATTTTTGAATTTTCATTGTAAATAAAGATACTTTAAATTGAAATTTTAATACATTAAATTGGTTTTGAATAATGAAATTTGCAGTAAACATAATAATAGTTTAAATAATTTGTATTTTTATAGATTCGGTAATTTTAAATTATGAAAATGATGTTATTAATTTAAGTAAGTACCTCTCTTCATTGGTTAATGGGCTAAGTATTTTTGTTTATATCGCACACGAGTGCGGATGTTTTTGTGATAGTTTAGGATGATAAGTGTTCAATACCTAATTAAAGTTATATTTACATTCCCGTTGACAATAAAATTTAATTTTGTTATGTCTGTGCTGGATTCACTTATAAATAATATGTTGTATGTTTATAAAATAGTTCGAAACAAGAAATTTAAAAAAGTTTGACTGATAAATATAATATGTAATGAACCCATATTGAGGTGCTAAATGCAAGCTAAAGTGCCAACACTACTTTTAAATGTATGGTTTTTTATACACAAGACGCACAAAAATTAGCTACTCACGGCTATTATATAATTTATGCTCATCTAAAGTAGGTGTTATAATTTTTTGTTTTTGAAGTGTTGAATCAATAGCAAACTATTCATAAGTTGTGTAAATATTATAAGTTACAAATATACCTAGAAAAGGCATTGTCTTGTTTATTGTGATTACAATTTAATGTTTATTATAAATTATACTGTTTTGAATTTTTTAAACTGTTTTATTTTTAATTTTATGTTTCTAGTTCAGTAAGTATATAAAATCATTATTATTATAAAACAAAAATGTTGACATCTGATTCCTGAAATATTAAACCTTGCTAAAGTCCCATTAAACTGAAAGTTTAATCTTGAAATAATCGGAAAGATTTCATTTTAAAGGCATTCTGACCTCTTGCGATAAGCGAATCCGTAACTCTTAATGCATCGCGTCACAACTCGCAACCAAAAAGCTCGCAACTCATATCATATGAACTGACTTCTACTGCAGGCTGTAACAAAAAAACAGTCGAGAACCTAATTTTTTATAATTTATATCGTAGCGTATCGTAGCTAAAAAAATTTATTATGACATTTGCAATTTTGACAATTGACATTCCTAAATTGACACTTGACAGATGAAATCAGAATTAATAACAATATATGTATAATAATATTTAATAATCTGTGTTAATAACCCACGTACGTAGTATTAATAGTCTGAGGAAATAACCTCAATATTTAATTTAAACACAAAATATTACCAAAATGTCCAAAATTACAACTTTAATAAATGTTATTAGTAAAAGAAGTATTTCTCTGTCAGCACCGAGGGAGGGAAAAAGGAATTTTCGTAAGTTTATCATCGCTAACAAAAGAGGTTCACGACTTCACAAGGAAAGACAGGCTGGCCCCAACCCAGAGTTGGAAGTGGACAAACGCGGAGTAAGGGACACGGGATACGTATTGAATGGCCGTTTTTATAATATACCAGAAATGATCCCCGAACTAATCGTGCCAGACCTGAAAGGATGTGAACTAAAACCGTATGTGTCTTACAAAGCTGAAGATGTCATTCAGAGTGAGTTCACTGCACAACAGCTCTTTGACGCTGTTTACAGTAAGAAAATCGTTACAGACTACAAGGAAGGTAAATTAAATGCCGAGGGACTACCAATTGAGCCGTCTGAAGAAGAGAATCTTCAACCACACGAAGCTGTTGAGCGAGCCAAGCAAACTGGCTCAGATATATTCTAAGCAATGTACAAAATCTAGACTATTAGTTATATTTATTAGTAATAAATAAAAGTTACAACTACTTTGGATTTTTAATATCAGATTCAGATACTCCATCGTGGGTATCGCAGACACAATAGATTTTCAATTGCTATGCGGCAGTCGGCTGCCGCTTGGGGATTGCTGGGCTAATATAGTTTCAAGTTTTTAACACCTATTATGTTTGGCCACATGCCTGAAGTTCAGTTAAATGACAATCCTACCACCATAACCACAACAGTTAAATAAGTACACTTATTTAACTGTTGTGTTTTTTAAAATCTCAAACCTTCATATTTTATAAAAGCAAAAAATCACTAAAAACTTGACAAATTTTGTTTGTTTGTTGTTGTTTGATTTTCCCCAATAAAATAAATCAGTAACATTGGTAAACAATTTTTAGTTTTAACACATATATTCCCAAGCGGCACCCGGCTGTCACATAACAATTTAAATCTATTGTGTCTGCGATTCCCACAATCAAGGTATTACCAAATAATCATTTTATTTGCTATTTTAATGTTGATGATAAGTACATCTTACTTTTAAGGGCCCCCGAGACGATCAAACGGTTTGATTCAAACCTTACGTGTTTGATGCAACTGTTTGATGTCGGTTTGAACGGTTTGTTAAACGACACTGCGCAGTTTGGTTCAATACGCACTGTGGAGTACACGTCTTGTGACGAATAAATATTATTTTTAAAAATTCCCTATCTCAAAAACTACTAAACCTATTTTGATGAAACTTGCAGAAGTCTCCCAAGTTAAACAATACCTATATAGTATAACAAAAAATATTTAAATCGGACTTGTAGTTCCGGAGATATGTGAACACAAACATAAAAACATACATACACTTTTGAAATTTTGCACATTTGTTCAGATACTGATATAGACTAACACATACGAAAACTGTGCAGTTCTGGAAATATTACATACATACACGTCGAATTGATAACCTCCTCTTTTTTAGTCGGTTAAAAATAATGTACTCCAAAGAATTGTACAAAGTTTGTTCAAACGCATCGGAACACGACCAAACGGCGCGTCAAACACAACAAAAATATGAAATTTCATCAAACGAGCTTCAAACACGTAGATGTTTGACAAACCGTTCAAACTAGCTTTGTAAACGATTAAAATGGAGCCAAACCAAAATTTACGTGTTTGAGTCAAGCCGTTTGACCGTCTCGGGGGCCCTTTATAATCTGCAAAAAGATTATACAAGTCAAAGCGTTTTACATTATTCAGTTTTATCTATTACAACTTGCTTAAAAAATTGTTTGGTCCTGAAAAGCCAACTTAAGAAAGTATAATTATATAGGATCAGTTCCTATACCCCACCTGACTTTACAAATTACAATATTGCTTACTAATAAAACAACTAATTTTGTGCTAATTCTCTTTAACATTTAGTATGTAGGTAGGAGTTATTTTATTATTTTTATATTAAAAATAAGAGGGTGACCTATTCAATTAAAATTACTATCAGTGTCTTGTGAGTATCAGCCGAAAGCACATTATTTGAACTTTAATTTATGTAGTAAACTTAGTTTACATGACCTAGCTGTGACCCTGTGTTATCGCCTGCCGTTTACACTAAGATTATCGAACATTCAAATAGTGTCGTTTCCCGCGTTCGGAACTCGTATTGTGCGCGTGCGCCTGATTCGTATATACAAACATAGATAAAATGGGTGGTAACTATTCAGCCATGAATCCAATGGACGTACCTGTGCCCGATATAGAGAAATTATTCGAAAGAGATGGTTACTTGAAGCCCTATGAACGAGAAATCAAGCGCCGGTATGTAATTTACGTGTTTACTATCTGTTTACCTTCATGTATCTCAAAAATATCATTTAATTTACGGAAAATTCCCAAAAAAATAGTTGAAGAGGTTAGTTTGTCGTGTTTACAACATTTTGACATTTGTATGATTTGTTAACACAAAAAGCGCTTATAAAGCTGTTACAATCGCTTTAAAATGAAATGTTTGTGTGCTCGTTGTGTGCTTTTTATGTACGAAAATGAATTAAGAAATTCAAGACTTATATCTGCATTCATTTTAAAGAAAAAATACGATAGTTTCAAACTTTTCCTACGATGAATAGTACGCGAAAGTATATATAAATACTTTATCTCGTAGTACAATGTTATCAGCCAAATTAAGCGCCATTCAGCTGCTGAATGTTACATTCAATGTCAAATTTAAGGTCATTCGAAAATCGAACAAAACAAGCCGCGAATATATTTTATGAAAGCTCAATGATATTAATTAAAATAAAAAAATTAATAAGGGACTAACGAGCAAGCAGGTCACCTGATGAAAGGCGATTTCCTTTACCTAATAAATATAACTACGCCAAAAATAATATAATTACATATAAGTTCTACGCTTTAATTCATGAAGCCCCAAGCGGCCACATCCGGCCGCGATAACAATGAAAAAGCTATTGTGTCTCGTTTTGCCACGACTGATGGGATATAAAAAATCAAAATTACACAAGACGTCATTTTTCAAATGTTTCAATTCTTAAAAATTTGAAAACTCTAGAGAATTCTGATTAAGAAGGTAAATGTAAAACACGTAGCTAAGTTAACCAAGCAGTAGACACCTTGCTTGATCTAAAGAAATAATTGTGTTGAAAAGTTGGTGAACATCATTCACATCATTTCAAATGAGAAACGACTGCTTATTTTATATTTTCTGCAGTCTTGATATCGGTCAATATTACTACTTATCAGATAGTCTAGACCCGCTACCCCCAACCCGCGGCCCGCGGGCCGCATGCGGCCCGCCGGGACTTTATTTGTGGCCCGCGTGATGTTAAACAAATAACAATTTTGAAATTCACGCCCACGGCCCACCGGCAAAATAACGTAGTCTACGTGATGGTCGTTAAATTTTTTTCCACTTTTAAAATCGTTAATTTTGAAGAATGTTATTTTTTTAACCCTAAAAATTTTTTTTTGCGGCTCGCGACACCAAGACCAAAACATGTTTGTGGCCCGCATGAAAAAAAGGTTGGGGACCACTGGTCTAGACTCTAGTCTAGACTTCATAAAGTTTATTTTCCAACGGCCTTGAACATGTTTTTCCGTACAAATATTAATGTTAATGATATTCTATATGTCAATAGGTAAATAGTAGGGTAAATAGCATAATATTACAGTATATCTTAGCTACTAATTATAGTTAGCTTGTTCTGAGTTCAGGAGTCAGGACCAACTTGTAAAGCTATTATTTATTCTCTGGCATATTAGGGAACGTAATTCGATAAATGAAGAAAGAAAATATTGAGCCTTAAGTATATATTTTTTATTTAAGAATAATAATAAATCGAAACAAAAGTTCGTTTTTTTCATCAACTGTATTATAAAAGGTAGATGTCGCTAAGTAGTTAAGAAACATAGAATATTATCACTAGATGTCGCCACAAGTCACAAGACTGCTTGTAAATGAACCACCTCACACTCACAGGATCTTACTATAATATAATTTATACCTTTGTAAAATTATTTTTTAAATATAATTTATGTTTACTTTTGCACGCCACCTGGATGGCAGAATGTTTAGAACCCTATTTTATAATAATTTGAAGACCTATGTAATGCACTACATTCTCGCCCCGCAGAAATTTATTTCAATTTATTTCAGCTATGGGTGCTTCAAGGACCTGTGGGATAAGATGAGCTCGTGGGAGGGTGGCGTGGAAGGTTTCACCACTGGCTACAGGTACTTCGGGCCTCAGTTCGCCGCTGATGGGTCAGTGACGTGGCGTGAGTGGGCGCCGGGAGCGCACTCTATACATCTTCAGGGAGATTTCAGTACGTATAAACTAGAAGACCGTGGCTTTCCCCATCATGACTATGACTACTTAATCGAACTGCTTTATGACTCAGTAATCAATATCACATCAATAGTTTCTGAAAACTTTCAATCAAAGTGCATTCGTGGTTGGAATAACTTTAATAAGAGCTCTTATTATATTATAAGTTTAAACACTTACGGATTTTGTCGCGGAGCACTTTTATTAATCCCGACGTTTCGGCTACTTTACAGCGGCCGTGGTCACGGGCGGACTGAGGTGACAGGTGTCCAATTTCTTGAAGTTATCCAACTACCCGATGACTCATCAATATTTGTTTGCGTTCCGATCTACGCAGAACGAACTCACAGTGTCTTGAAGCCGAGGTATCATAGATTTGTGCTTTAGTTTGTTTATCACAGTTGGGATCCAGTGATAAACAAACTAAAGCACAAATCTATGATACCTCGGCTTCAAGACACTGTGAGTTCGTTCTGCGTAGATCGGAACGCAAACAAATATTGATGAGTCATCGGGTAGTTGGATAACTTCAAGAAATTGGACACCTGTCACCTCAGTCCGCCCGTGACCACGGCCGCTGTAAAGTAGCCGAAACGTCGGGATTAATAAAAGTGCTCCGCGACAAAATCCGTAAGTGTTTAAACTTATAATATCATGAGTGATACTCGCGAAAACTTAAGAAATCATTAAGAGCTCTTATTGCTATGATTAAACAATCTAGGTTTAGTTTTGTGTTACTATTTTTTAAGAACTATAACGCCAGTAGATAGTAGAAGAACAAGACAGACTCACTTCCATGATACGTTAAATCCATACTTCCATACTAATATTATAAATGCGAAAGTGTGTCTGTCTGTCTGTTACCTCTTCACGCTCAAACCGCTTAACCGATTTTGGTGAAATTTGGCATAGAGATACTTTTGAGTTGCGGGAAAGGACTTAGGATACTTTTTGTCCCGGAAAAATGTACGGTTTCCGCGCGATAAACGAATTTTGGCGCAACGGAGTTGCGGGCGTCATGAATCATCTAGTAAGTAAATAAAATTAGAAGTAGGATTATTTCGCTAAGTGAATCTTTGTACTTACAACAAGATACAAATAACAATATATTAATTTCAGATGGCTGGAACTCCAAGAGCCATGCTTTCAAGAAGATGGAGTTTGGCAAATGGGAGCTGCACATCCCAGCCAACGCCGACGGCTCCTGTCCTATAAGGCACGAGAGCCGTGTCCAACTGATCGTCAACGACCACCTGTACAGGGTGTCTCCCTGGGCCAGCTATGTGAAGCCACACGAGGGATTCACCTACCAGCAGTTTATATATAAACCGGATCAGGTAAATCCTCTTTAGAACTAATATTATTCGTTAATTTATGTGGTTTACTACCTAAGTCCTCAGGTTTCACACAAGTTACACCTATTTTAGTCCAGAAGTTGATATTTATTTCTAGTACAGTAAGGAGCTTCTTTCTCTACTACTCTATTCACGATTGCGATATTTTAGGTAGGTACTATCAGAGACAGCGACCACATAGCCTCTGTGGTCGCTGATCAGAGAAGTTGATTTTTACTTTTTAGGCAGTTGACGGACCTACGTAGTTTGGTCGCGTTACGTCAAACCCAGCCGACAGATCACATTAATATTTCATTGACATGATCCGACCAAAGACGTTGGTCTGTCATCTGCCTAAAAATCAATTTCCTCGATGGTACATTGGTATTTAACTAATATGTTTATTGTTTGCATAATATTAGTTAAATGCCTTGTATGCTTTGCTAAATGCAGCGGTTACTTCGGCTTTTATTCGTACCTGTTATCTATTTTAATTACTATTGCTGAACGGTAAACAAAACAAATACCATACTTATCTAAATATCGTGACCCGGTCGTGGGTTGATGAGTAACGGCGGCTGATACTCACCCTGTTACTGTTATCTTTTATCACTACGGAAAGATTGCAGCTAAGAGGTTAAAAAATATATAAAAAAAGAATTTAAGTTAAAATGCGTATCAACACTTAATTTAATTGAGTAATAAGGAATGCTATATTAGACATTAAAATTTCTTCTCATCTCGACTTTAAAATTCCATATTAAAAAGCAAGACCATACTAGATTTTCAACCTGTTTTGTCTGATTATTTCAGCCCTACAAGTTCAAGAACGCCAAAGTCCCCCGTCCCGCGTCTCTGCGCATCTACGAATGTCATGTGGGCATCGGCACGAATGAAGGCAGAGTTGGCTCCTATCTCGAGTTCAGGGACAACGTGCTGCCTAGGATCAAGGACTTGGGTAAATAGTTAACATTTCAAGCATCATATTTCAAACAATTTCAAATAATTGATATTTTAGTGCTGGCTATTGCTTTACAATTATTGTTTCTTTCTGGTATTCGATAGATGGCGTTAGTAAACAACGCATTGCGTTCTAACGCCATCTCTTGATGGCGGGACTATTTAAGTTACTGTTAGAAAAATGTGCTACAGTTATAGATCATACAAAACGCAAAATATGTTGTGGGATTAAAATCAAATCTATTGAAGAAATATATTATGTTATTGTATATTATTTGTAATGTTTAAGGTTACAATGCGATACAGCTGATGGCGATAATGGAGCACGCGTACTACGCATCCTTCGGATACCAAGTTACCAGCTTCTTCGCTGCTAGCAGGTAAAAACTGTTATTAAAATTAATTATCATGATAATAAAAAATATTATTATCAACGAATTGAATGAAAGCAAAAAATTGTTTGCAGACTCCAATATATTAAACAATGTTGCGATTTATTTATAGCTGACTAAATTTAATGTAAATCCATATAACACGGTCAAATTAACTTGACGCATCGCTGAAATGACGTCATCAAACCGTGCGTCTAGTTAATGTGACCGTGTTAAATACTTAATGTTATAAATGCAAAAATGTTTCTGTCGGTCTGTCTGTTACCTCTTCACGCCCAAACCGCTTAACCGATTTTGCTAAAATTTGGCATGGAGATACTTTGAGTCTCGGGAAAGGACATAGGATACTTTTTGTCCCAGATAAATGTACGGTTCCCGCGCGATAAACGAGTTTTGGCGCAACGGAGTTGCGGGCGTCATCTAGTATTATAATATATACCTATATCTAGTACAGCTTTAATTTCGATAATTAAAAATATCAACTCTTTATTAAGATCGTCATTACTCATCCTCCTTTCAGTCGCTACGGAACTCCGTGCGAGCTAAAACAGCTGATCGACCGCGCGCACGAGCTCGGCATATACGTCCTACTGGACGTGGTCCACTCTCACGCCTCCAAGAACACGCTGGATGGACTCAACGAGTTTGATGGTACCAACGCCTGCTACTTCCACGACGGAGCGCGAGGCACTCACGCTCTGTGGGACAGCAGGCTGTTCAACTATTCTGAGTAAGTGCTTTTGTCGATAGTTAACCAGTTACAGTACCTTTAGAGCTATTTAATTCAAGAGTTTCTTTATAAGTAATACATAATTTAAAAGCGTTTACTCTTTCCTAAGAGAGAGAGAGAGAGAGAGACAAAAACTTGAGAGGTGCCGAATGGAACGAAGTTATTTCTTACGTTCAAAAAACCTGTATACATAATATACATATAACAACGCGTCGCTGTTTATTCTCAAAAACGCCATCTAGTTGACGCACAGGAATACTATCAACGCCCTCTGCCCTTAATATGCACAGAAAACTTGGGAGTTATTGGAACGAAGTTCCTTATGGCGCGTTCGGCGTTGCGAAAGGAGGCTAGACAGAACGATATTTGACCTCGACACTTTTTATTAGTAGGTACTAATAACTACAATTAAAGGTAACTGTACAATTTAGTGAACTCGATTTTAAACAATTATGGTAACAGATTATCTATTTACAAACATCATATTTTCACTTTATAGGACTGAAGTTTTAAGATTCCTGCTGTCCAATCTTAGATGGTACCAGGAAGAATATCAGTTCGATGGATTCAGGTAACTATTTTTTTTTCTTACATACCGCTATTACATTTTATATACTTATGGTTTATTAAATCTTTTATCAACTTAATCCTTCGATCGGAGGTTCTAGGAATTCCCATTGTATTCTTTTGTTCTCGCGATCACCGGTGCTCGCGCGGGGCCTGAAAGATTAAAGTACTGCAGTCACTATGAGTGATTTGTATTTAATTTAAACTATTTCTGCTATTTGTGTCCCCTTATTGAGTACAGTAGTTCTGTATTAAGTAAAAGTGGAAAAACGATTATTGCCGAGGGCCTTTAAATACGAGGTTTAGCTGTTTATTTGTAATAATAATAGCTCCCACACCGGTTTCGGTGACGGTGGCCGGTTTCATTGAAACCAGGCCAGCTACGCAGGAGTAATTTTATAGTGCCCAAGTGTGTGCGCAGTACACAAGAGCACTCTCTATAGATCAGGCGTAGGACCGACTTTTTACATGCCCATCCGACGCATGGATCATCTTACTTGTCAGACAACAACAAACTTGGAAATAACATGTTTACAACACGGGAATCGAACCCACGACCTCCGAGTCAAGAGCCACGCTCTCTACCACTAGACCACGCGGCGTGTTTATTTGTATTCCAGATTCGACGGCGTGACGTCCATGTTGTACCACAGCCGCGGCATCGGCGAGGGTTTCTCGGGCCACTACGACGAGTACTACGGCCTCAACGTCGACACCGAAGCACTCGTCTACCTCATGATCGCCAACGAGCTCGTGCACAGCATCGACAGTAGAGCCATCACTATTGCTGAGGTCGGTAATTACAGCAAGGATATGTGGCGAACTGATTGGCTTATTATGTCCGACATAACCTGATATAATTTTTGGTACCTAGAATCAAGAAAGTTTTGTATTGACGAAGCATTAAGCATTTTGTATTGACGAAGCATTAAGTGTATTTAAATATTATTATTAATAATGGGAGAGTGTAGTTCTGACTTCTGCACTAGCGAGATTGCGGACAACAACGTTTATATGCTAGGTAGTGTCTTTAACTGCTAATTTTGAGTGCACTATGAACATAGGCCGTAGCATCACTGAAATAAGTACTTTAAACTTCTGTAAAGTTTCTATGTAAAATGGCCCAAAGTTTGGTAAATACACTATTTAAAAAAGTAACTCTTTTAGTCAGACTTATAGCTTTTAATTTCTAGGACGTGTCCGGCATGCCAGCGTCGTGCCGGCCGGTCCGCGAGGGCGGCACCGGCTTCGACTACCGCCTGGGCATGGCCATTCCCGACATATGGATCAAGCTGCTGAAGGAGGAGAAGGATGAAAACTGGAAGATAGGTCACATCGTTCACACGCTCACCAACCGCCGCTGGATGGAGGGCACCGTGGCGTACGCTGAAAGCCACGACCAGGTATAACTTTTTTTGTTAGCCTTTACTGTTCCAATGCTAGGCAAAGGCTTCCCCCAAGATCTTCCCTTGTATGACTTAAGATGCAACTTACTTAAGATGAGATATTCCCACAGCTTCTAGACCATAGGTTCTCAACGTGGGCGATAACGCCCCGGGGGGGGCAGTAGAAGACCCAGAGAAAATTAGGGGGCATTGAGATGGCGCACCTTGGGGCGTGGGTAGATTAAAAAATATAGTCTAAAAAGGCAAAAAATACACGCTAATCACGTACTAAAGTAAAATAAAAATTAATATCGTTTAATGTTTGTTATTGTAGGTATTGTAATCATTTTTATCACGTGTGCACGTATTATATATGCAAAATATTGCTCAATATAACTAAGCAAGCGTTTTAATTGCTCCCATTGAAACATTATTCTTTCATTCTTCATTTTAAACTCAGAAATAGGATAGGGGTCATATTCCTATCTTACGACTAGTAATATAATATCTTGCGTTTAAATATAATCGTGGCAATAGCTATTTTAAATTCGCGACAGATGGTAAGTAAAATTAAGATTGGGGGGGGGGCAAAAAACATAATATTCTCAAAGTGGGCGGTGAGCAAAAACAGGTTGAGAAACTATGTTCTAGACCATTTGGAGTTACTTAATGCTTCATTTTGTATGAGAAACTAATGTTAATTAGTAAAATCAGTGTTAATAATGCATACAACAGTGTTAATAATCAAGACCGAGAATCTACAAATCAATCAATAGCAAATTTTATAAGAATTTCAGTCGTCGTCGGCAATAAGTCATGTTAAAGTTAAAATGCACAGTTACTTTCTGATCTGTAACTTTAATAACAAACTCTTGTTATTTTAAAATACTACTTATAGTAAATATTATTTCAAAATTTTTGCTCATACTTCAGGCTCTAGTTGGCGATAAGACCATTGCGTTCTGGTTGATGGACGCAGCTATGTACACACACATGAGCACTCTCAGCGAGCCCAATCCGGTCATAGAGCGGGGGCTGGCTCTACACTGCATGATCAGGCTCATCACACACGCACTCGGCGGAGAAGCGTATCTGAACTTTATGGGTAAGTGTAAATTAGTGGAATATTCTGTGATATTATCATACTACTAGCGCCATCTGTCGATAAAATGGAAGTAAAAAACTTCTTAGTAAAACATATTTTCAAATGTCAATTTACTAGGTAACATTACTAGGTAACAGTCTGTGCGCAACTAGTTGGCCGCTCTGCCGGTATGTGAGTATATGGGCAGAGCGGCCAACTAGTTGCGAACAGACTATAGTACGTAATACGTATTATAATATCAAATTGCAATTACTGGCGCCACCTAACATTGTGAACGTACTACTGGCGACATCTATCGGCGTAATTTTAACTTAGCGTATACGGTATACCGTTGTATACCATCTGCAGTAATTGATTCATAGGCTGATGGAGGACGTACGTACTCAGTACAAAATTTTTCATTTATATCAACTAGTGAAGAGGTGGGGCGCGTCATTTCAAATTAGACAAGCTTTCTCAAATATTAAAATTAACAACTCTTACACTTGTAGCTTAGACGAAACGGCGAAGGCATATCTAAACGTTCTCATCCCAGACGACGAGCCCTCCTTGGATGATGAACACCACCGCGACATTAGGAGTAGAATGCTAGACCCCATACATACACCGGCCTAAGATTTACCAACTTCGGAGGAGTTTAGTAAAATAGTAAACCTTTTGCCTATAAAAAAATCTGCGGGCGAGGATAAAATATCGAATATTATGATAAAACAAGCGTGCTTAGCGGCTAGTTCGTCGATTCTACATGTTTACAACAGATGTATCGCAGAAGGTATATTTCCAAAAATTTGGCGCACCGGTTGCTTAAAATTAATACCTAAAGCGGGAAACAAACCTCCTGACGACCCAAAATCTTACCGTCTGATAACGTTACTGCCTTGCTTAGGTAAATTACTAGAACGTCTCATCGTACCTCGCCTGCTACCCGGTGGCCCTAAATTTCGTAGTCATCAGTTCGGTTTCACCGCCGGGAAATCGACTGTTGACGCGGCTATGGAAGTTAGAAAAATAGTAAATCTTTCGGAATCTAAATACGTGGTCGCCATTTCATTAGATATCTCCGGCGCGTTCGATCATGCTTGGTGGCCGATGTTATTATTAAAACTAAAAAATCGAGGTTGCTACTCTAATATTTATGCCATAATACGTTCTTATTTTTTTAACGGTCAAACTAAGCTTCGACTTGGCCATTGTACACACGCCAAAGATTTAACATGCGGCTGCCCTCAGGGCTCTGTTATCTCGCCAAAACTATGGAATTTCGGATTTGATGATTTATTAAGTCTTCCCCTACCACCGCTGTGCGTACTAGTTGGCTACGCCGATGACGGTTTTCTCATCGTTCATGCAAATTCACGTTCCGAAATTGAATCTAAAGCCAATGATAGTCTTAATTTAATATCGAGCTGGGGTAAACGTAATCGCCTGAAATTCGCCGCGCATAAAACTTACCAAATTCTTTTAAAAGGGTCCCTTATATCTTCCCCTAGCATTAAACTTGACAATATTAACATTAAACGCAAACAGTCACTCTGTTATCTTGGTTTTTACTTGGAAAATAAATTTACATTTTTAGAACATATAATTCAAACCGGTGAGACAGCGAAGCGCAATTTTTACTCCTTTACCAAAATATCTACGTTGACATGGGGCCTCTCCTTCAAAACCCTAAAATTAATTTACACTGCTACTTACCTAGGCAGCATTTGCTACGGGGCCCCCGTGTGGGCCGACAGAGCAACAATCGGCGCGGCTCGTCGCAAGTTGCTACAAAGCCAACGTCTTGCTCTTATATTCTTATGCAAAGCTTACAGGACCACAAGCACCGAAGCCTTACCTGTGTTAGCCGGAGTTTTACCCGTTGACCTTGAGATTCAGCGTCGTGCGACAATGTACTATCATAAAAAAAAACATTGACAACCCGTTCTTTTTAAGCGCTCGCGATAAAATTAAAATAACAAGACTGTTTGAACCTTTAGAAAACTCTGTGAAAAAGCCTAATCTCCGAATGGCAGTCACGATGGGACTGTTCCACCAAAGGTCGACACCTTTATAATTTTTTCCCTAATATTCGTGAACGGCTATCCAAACATTGGATGGATATTGATCACTGCGTTTCTCAATTCCTGACCGGTCATGGAAATTTTAAGGCCAAACTTTACGGATTTAAACTAGTAGCATCACCCATGTGCGAGTGCTCGACCGAAGGCAACATGTTTGAACAAACCGCGCATCATGTTCTCTGGGAGTGCAGTCTCTGGCAGGACGAAAGAACTACTATGCTAAACAACCTATTCTGTACATCTGGAGTAGCATACTACGGTGATCTCGTGGACAGCGCTAGGAACTTCCGTGCCTTCAAGCGTTTTTGCCACAATTATTATTGGCAACAGTCAAACACAATAAACTCCAATATTAACTTAGCTTTAGCTTAGGAGTCACAATTATTAACCTTATTTCCGTTCCCTTAAGTTCTTTGGCTTTCGGTCATTGCAACTTTGTGCTGTCTCCCGCTTTTATGGGGAGGGATATTGGAATCTTCCTACTCCTCCTATTTTCTTCTGATTAATTTCGTTGCGGGTCCCAAGACAGTATTAGCATGTCCCTCGGGCTCCCTGAGATCATATCAAAGGGTTTTCGTGGTTGGATGCCGCTGTCGATCCTGGCGACACAGGAGATACAGTGGTGGGAATGTGTGGTGGACCAAAGCCCGTAAAAAAAAAAGCTTTCCCATTGTTTACCGTTGTTGTTTTCCCAGGCAACGAGTTCGGTCACCCCGAGTGGCTGGACTTCCCGCGTGCGGGGAACAACTCGTCGTACCACTACGCGCGCCGCCAGTGGCACCTGGTGGACGACCCACTCCTCAAGTACAAGTTCCTCAACGAATTCGACAAGGACATGAACAGGCTGGAGGACAAGCATGGCTGGTTGAGGTCTAACCCGGTAAGCAGCTCTGGATATACAGGGTGCAATTAAACCCTCCTGCCAAATTTTGATAATAATATATTGATCCATGTTAAAAATAAAAATACACGTTTTTTTTTCTTTCATAATCACTCAATACTAAAATGTTGAGAAATAGCTTCCGAAAGTTATCCTAAAAAACACTACAAATAATGGACACGACGCGTTGCCCACGCGTGACGTACCCCCGCGCGCGCTACTCCCCCCGCTCATTCCCCCGCGCCGCGAGTGACAGTTCTGCAACGATTTTAAATGGGATAAAATATGTCATTAAAAAAAATAACACCCAATTTTTTGGTTAAATGGACTCTCCTAATGATACTTAAGCTCTGGAAAAAATTTGGCAGGAAGGTTTAATTACACCCTATATGTATAGGCAGTATAGGCCAGTATTTCCCAAAGTGTGGGTCGCGACCCACTGGTGGGTCGCAGGTAGATTTTGGGTGGGCCCTGAAACTATAGGACACGTCTTGTCGTACTCGTTCGATTGTCATTTTCCTCGTTCGCTCGTTGTCGTGGTGCGTGCGGGACGGGGACGGGGCATTCGACATACCGCTGCTTTTTTGTCTTCATTACACAAGGTGGGCCGCTAACTTTAAACTTTCTTGTAGATGGGTCGCGGTCCCGACAAGTTTGGGAAACACTGGTATAGGCCATGACCTATGGGCGCGGCAGCGTCCTATGGCGACAGAGTTCGTACATAGGGGCGGCAAAATTAAAGTGGCCTATACTTGTAGAAAATATAAATCCGACCCTGTCAGAAGTTTAAATATTTTAGCTCCAATAGGATAAAGTTAATCGTTGCATGAATTTATCAAATAGAAGGCATGATATTTTAAACGGTTAACGATAACTCAGTTCACTGCAACTTGTAAACCACGAGTTTTTGGTAACTGCAATTTTTTTATAATTTTGAAACCAACGTAAAAAAATCCGACCAAAGTATTAGGTAGGTAAAGTAATTTTTTCGGGTTTTTTCGGGCCATTAGTAGTCGTTTTATCAGCTGTTATGAATAGTATATTAACGGCCATATTGGCTGGGCTTGTTACCACTACTAAACAACATACGTCCACCATCTGTCTATGAGTCAATTTCCTTAATACTACTATCACAGAATACATAATAGTACCTTACGGTACAGAAGTCTCACTCCCGAGTTTAGGTATGATAAACGCAAGCGTCCGGTCACCGGACTAGTCTCAATAGGCTGGCACTCGCTCGACTTGTCGCATATACTGCATTTACACATTCGCGTTCGCCATTCGCCATTCGCATACGAATGCTGTCGCGAACTACCGTTCACACATTCGTGGGGTGATTCATTTTGACATTCGCACACGAACATGGAGGACGTGTTCTTATGATAGCGACGTTGAATGAAAAATATTATGAAATTTATGATAGCGATATTTTGGGTTCCAAAATATGAGCTCTTCCTTTTTGTAAAATTCTAGGTATTCTAAAATTCGCCCTTCACTCCACTCCATTTTTATTACATAATAATAATAATTATACTAAATACTATAATAATTAATCTGTATTGAAAATCAAAATATATTTCCTTATTATAATATTAGCCCGCCAAACTGCAAAGTAGTTTGTCGGCGGGCTACGCGCTCATAGATACTAAGAAACTAATAAATATAATATTATACTTTAACAACAAAATATAATCTTTTTGTATAAGTATATATTTATGTTATATCTTAAATTATGACTTAAGTTTTCACAATGGTCACCGTACACGTATAATATGTGGCATTAGTAAGAAAAGAAACGACTGTAATAACTAATAACATTGTACTAACATTATTATAATAATAACATGATAACATTAAAATATTATACATATACAGTTATACATTGTACTAAAAATAGGCTAATTTTCAGTACAGTGTGCTTAAGTCAAATTTGTATGTTCAGCTTTGTACACATCCTGTATGGTCGGACGCTAGCTGTCAACTGAATGCAGGCGAATGTGTAAACAGTAAGTTCGTATTCGCTAGTCGTGCCCTTTGATTCGCGTCCAAAAAACCGCTCCCAACGCGAATGCCACGAATCGCGAGGCGAAGTGCGAGGTGAATAGCGAGCGCCTGTTTACACATTCGTGTTCGTTATTCGCCTCGCTATTCGTGCGAATGTATAAATGCGGTAATACGCAGCTCACACATCCGCGAAACAAAAGTAATAGCACCCGGCCCCGCGCCGCCGCGCCGCTCACTTGACAGCCCTGGCAGATTGATGCGAGACGGCAGGCAGTTATTGTACTATGAGCGCTAAACGCTATGCAAAAGGTTGAAATTAGGTTGTTTTCCAGAATAGTAGGTAAATATTATCTCGGCGATTCCGCGCCGTTTGTATGGAAGTGAGACAGGCCTGCTACTATGTACTATCAGAGAAGTTGATTCCTAGGCAGATGGGGGACCTATATAGTTTGGTTACGTTACGTCAAACCCAGCCGACAGATCACAATTAACATTGGATTGACATGATTCGACCAAATGAAGTAGGCCCGTTAACTGCCTAGGAATCAATTTCCTCGATGGTACATTTAAAAAATAACAATTTTCCCAGGCGTACGTATCCTGCAAGCACGAGGGTGACAAAGTGGTGGCGTTTGAGAGAGCGGGGCTACTGTTCGTGTTCAACTTCCACCCTTTCCAGAGCTTCACAGACTACAGAGTCGGCGTCGACGTGGCTGGCAAATATCAGGTGATATAAACGTTCATTTTGTCGCGGAGTATGAAATTGATGTTTAAGGCGACGCCTTGATAATTTGGCTGTAGCGATATCGATTTTTCTCAGCAATGACTAAAGCTAAGAAATTAAAGTTCATTGTCAGTATTCATCATGTCTTTATCTTTGAATTACCCATAGCATAACACGATTGGTCAACTTTTATAACACAAAATAATCAATCAAAAAGACCTCTGTAAAAAAAGGGATTCCTATTTTGCCAACAGAGGAGAGTGATTTAAGCTTCCAAAATTTGTACATAGATTGGTTCAAGCATACACTTTAATTTGCCCATAACTTATATGAAATGTATTTATGGTTTTTAAATTACGCGACAAAAACCATTTTGTCGCTACGCCCATTCCATTTTTTGCTGTTTCATTGCTTGTTTTCTATGAGAGGCCGCCCGGCCTCTCATAGAAAACAAGCAATCTAAAACATGTCCAACACGGTTTTTTACTTTAACGCGGCGTCACCTTAAATCGTTGAAACAAGAGTACTAGTAGAGGTAAAATATCCCCGAAAGTAATGAGTTATGAGTAAGCCAGTACGAAAGCATAGCGCTGCTTTAGCGCTACAAAATGAGAGCATGTTATTTGTCATTGAGATACTATAGACTACTACTATAATACTTTATCTATGTTATTTGTAGTACCCACAGCGCCCTCTGGTGAATTTCTATCCATAACCTAAGAACATCGAGCCCAGTGGCGCACACTGGTCCCAAAGTAAAATAAATGGGACATTAAGAATTTTCGGATCGAAGGTCAACGGATCAGGCTGATTTTTTTTTTGTAGACAGCTGATGCAATTACAAGTCACTTTTATAGATGTCGTTTTTTTCAAATATGCCGTATCTACAGAGATAAAAAATAATTTAAAAAAATTTGTATGGACGAAATCATAATTTTGTCATTTTAATCCAAGATTCAAACGTATTCAAAATAAATCATAGCACAGCTTATAGAGGGACTCTTGTCGTACATTTTTGTCATAGACACTCAACTGCGATTTTTGCGCCTTTTAGAGCTACAGGCACTTTAATTTTTTTTGTCAGCGGATGAGGCTGATTTTTTTTGTAGCATCTGATGCAATTACAAGTTACTTTTATAGATGTTGTTTTTTCAAATATGCCTTATCTACAGAGAAAAAAAAATATGAATTATTTTTTGTATGGACGAAATCATAACTTTGTAATTTTCTTCCAAGATTCAAACGTATTCAAAATAAATCATTGCACAGTTTTGTTATAGACACTTAACTGCGATTTTTGTGCCTTTAGGAGCGACAGGTACTTTAATTTTTATTGTTTTGTATAATTCATTTCTGAGTATTTCATATAGTTTTTAATAAATATTGTTAAGGATAGACAAATAATAATGTTTTCTTTATTGACAAGTAACTCTTTCTAATGTCTTATTCATAAAAAAGCCTATATATACTAAAACTAAACAAATTAAATAGAAATCTCAAAACATGTACGTACAGGTAAATTATTTTATGACTCATCCAGTTTGCAAACATTGTTTGGTAATGACTCATTGCCTAATTAGTAATTACCTCTATACTTGGAATTTGCGCTCTGTTTTGTTATTCAGCGCTAGCGAACGCTTCGAAAACGCTAAATAATATATAGGCACATAGATTGCACTTCAAATTTTCCCTTCGTACTTTTACGGGCTTAGGACCGTCAAAATACAAACTTGTATGATTATAATTATAGGTAATGTATTAACAATAGTGGAAATCTCAAAACGTGTTTGTACATGTAAATTATTCTTTCGATCGTGGAAAAACGAGACACAATAAGGCTATTGTGAAAACTGATCATGAAAGCCTCATATTACTTCAAGTAATATGAGGCTTAGTGGGGGTGATTAGACAATGAGTTATAAAAAAATGCTTGCAATACGGATGACTCGCGCAATAATCCTTCGAGCCCCAAGCGGTCGCATTCGACCGCGATAACAATAGAAGCCTTACTATTGTTATCGCGGTCGCATAACAATAGAAAGGCCCGGGCTTCGAGCCCCAAGCGGTCGCATGCGACCGCGATAACAATAGAAAGCCATTCTATTGTTTTTTAATTAGACAATGAGTTATAAAAAAATGCTTGCAATACGGATGACTCACGCAATAATCCTTCGAGCCCCAAGCGGTCGCATGCGACGGCGATAACAATAGAAGCCTTACTATTGTAATCGCGGTCGCATGCGACCGCTTGGGGCTCGAAGGATTATTGCGTGAGTCATCCGTATTGCAAGCATTTTTTTATAACTCATTGTCTAATTACCCCCACTACTTGAAGTAATATGAGGCTTTCATGATCGGTTTTCACAATAGCCTTATTGTGTCTCGTTTTTCCACGATCGAAGGAATAATTTACATGTACAAACAAACAAACCTATATAATCATACAAGTTTGTATTTTGACGGTCCTAAGCCCGTAAAAGTACGAAGGGAAAATTTGAATTGCAATCTATGTGCCTATATATTATTTAGCGTTTTCGAAGCGTTCGCTAACGCTGAATAACAAAACAGAGCACAAATTCCAAGTATAGAGGTAATTACTAATTAGGCAATGAGTCATTACCAAACAAAATTTGCAAACTGGATGAGTCATAAAATAATTTACCTGTACGTACATGTTTTGAGATTTCTACTTTAATTTGTTTAGTTTTAGTATATATAGGCTTTTTTATGAATAAGACATTAGAAAGAGTTACTTGTCAATAAAGAAAACATTATTATTTGTCTATCCTTAACAATATTTATTAAAAACTATATGAAATACTCAGAAATGAATTATACAAAACAATAAAAATTAAAGTACCTGTAGCTCCTAAAGGCACAAAAATCGCAGTTAAGTGTCTATGACAAAACTGTGCAATGATTTATTTTGAATACGTTTGAATCTTGGAAGAAAATTACAAAATTATGATTTCGTCCATACAAAAAATAATTTATATTTTTTTTCTCTGTAGATAAGGCATATTTGAAAAAAACAACATCTATAAAAGTAACTTGTAATTGCATCAGATGCTACAAAAAAAATCAGCCTCATCCGCTGACAAAAAAAAATAAAGTGCCTGTAGCTCTAAAAGGCGCAAAAATCGCAGTTGAGCAACATGACAAAAATGTACGACAAGAGTCCTTCTATAAGCTGTGCTATGATTTATGTTGAATACGTTTGAATCTTGGAAGAAAATTACAAAATTATGATTTCGTCCATACAAAAAATAATTCATATTTTTTTTTCTCTGTAGATAAGGCATATTTGAAAAAAACAACATCTATAAAAGTAACTTGTAATTGCATCAGATGCTACAAAAAAAATCAGCCTCATCCGCTGACAAAAAAAAAATTAAAGTGCCTGTAGCTCTAAAAGGCGCAAAAATCGCAGTTGAGTGTCTATGACAAAAATGTACGACAGGAGTCCCTCTATAAGCTGTGCTATGATTTATTTTGAATACGTTTGAATCTTGGATTAAAATGACAAAATTATGATTTCGTCCATACAATTTTTTTTTAATGATTTTTTATCTCTGTAGATACGACATATTTGAAAAAAACGACATCTATAAAAGTGACTTGTAATTGCATCAGCTGTCTACAAAAAAAAATCAGCCTGATCCGTTGACCTTCGATCCGAAAATTCTTAATGTCCCATTTATTTTACTTTGGGACCAGTGTGTGGCGGCGCAAGACCAAAATTTTATGTGGGCAAAATATACTTTGCGAGGCCCCCTGATGGATGATACATGAAGACGGATTTTGTTGGAAAGATTTTTTGATACTCGTAAATCCTAAAAAAAAACGCGCTGTCCAAGGGGCGCGAGGCCATGGGCGGTCGCCCACTATTATCTATTCTAATATCTTTATGACTAAACCTAATTTACATAGGTATTTATTCCTTTTTATTAATCTCACCTTTTTTATTTTCCTAGGCGGTGCTGTGCTCCGACAGCAAAAAGTATGGCGGTTTCGGCCGCGTGGAGCCCGAAGGAGAATACCACCTCACACAGAACATGCCATGGGGCAACAGGAATGATTCTATACAGGTCAGGAATAACTTAGTTTATAAAATTATTATACTTAAGACATTCTAGTTAGTATTATACTTAAGACATTCTAATAGTATATAGGCTGTAGCTAGTAAGCTTAGCTAACTAGCTACAGCCTATATACTATTTACTTCATACATGTAATAATATTATGTGTGTCTGTGATATGTCTGTTACAACTTACACCTTCAAGCCCAAAACCGCTGAACAGATTTGATCTGGGAAATCCAAACATAGCAAATTTTTTATCACAGAACCAGTGCATAACGTTCTCACACCGTATAATATAATTTACAAGCAATTTTTAGACAAAATTTAATTTTGTCACTTAGGTTGCAATGAATTACATTTTTATATAATGTAAACAAACATTTTGTTAAAAGACAGAATAAATTAAGTACTGTTTACTCTCTAGTTAAGTCCCATTGCATGTACACAGTACAGCAAGCTAATTATTTTATTATTTCTAGGTGTACATCCCTTGCCGCACAGCTATCGTGTATGCCCGCAGCGACTGATTTTTTTAGCGAGATATGAACTTGTAATATAAAATTTTTTATCTTTGGTCAATAAAGATTAGAATTGTAAAATCTAATCAACATTAGGGTGGGTCCACGTTTGAAATAATGTCTTAACTTTAGATATTATTTTAAATTATATATTTTACTTTATTATATAGTTTAGACTCTAAAGAAAAGTATGTGCAGTAAGAATAAAATTTGGTTTACTGCAAATGTGGACCTAGCCTTAGACCAAAATATGTAGGTATTTTGTTTTTTTATTTTTATAGTGGCTGAGCTGTGTTTCTTTTATTTTATAAAGGTGCCATACAATATATAAAATATTGCCTCAATAATATTTGAATGCCACATTAAAATGTGCAATAATCTATTATTATTTTTAATACTGCCACAATAAGAAACACACAAGAGGTATATTATTGTTGATTATAATAAAACTGTTATACTCGAAAAAAAATGTTTATTTCATGATGGTACACCAATTAACAAATTGTTTTTGTCCGAACATGACAGTGGTTTAAGCCGGGACAGAGTAACTTTGTACCCAAACTCTTCAGCTAGCCTCGCTCGGTCCGAGTCTATAACTGCCATACACCTAGCCCCTCTCACTGTGAGTGGGTGATCTTTGTGCGTCTGATCTGCTGTATGACCAATACACAAATACTGGTCAACATTTAAATGCTTGAACTTTAAACTTCTGGGATAAGCAAGCCTATCCGTTGCATGTAGTGATCCATAGCAACATGGGCAGATAACAAACTTCGCTCCGGCTTTCAAACACTTATCCAAGGCTAAATCACTAGCAATGCCACAAGCATGCAGTGCTATGCCTATATCGAACTTTCCAATGAAAAAATCCAAATTACATTGAAAGAAATAAACATTCTTCAGGTCCATGTTGTACACCCTTTCCCTAGCTCTTAGCAGTGATTGTTCTTTGTTCTCCAATAGAATCACTGTTGTCTTTGGCAGCAGATATGCTATTAATATTCCTAGGTGCCCACTTCCACTACAAAAGTCGACAATAACATCTTTGTCTTTCGCCATACTTAGTACAGCCAATGTTAAGTTTTCTAGTTGTTGTGATTTTCTAGTATTTCTTGAGTCAGGTAGATGTCCAGCAAAGGGGTTTGCTCCGTCAGGGATTGCACTCCAATTGACACTGTCGTCAAAGTCAATACTGCTCAATTCTAGTTCCATACCCTCCTCGACCACGTTTAGAGCATTCTCAATATCTTCAGGCTTTGTAAACAATCTCTTTTTAGGGTTATGTCTCTTTGGGTCCGATTTGTAGAGACTAACATCTTCTGTCTTTGGCATTATTAAATTGTCAACATCAACACTATTTATTTTAGGAAAGCTCATTAAATAATCTAACTCCACCATGTTTGTTAAAGATGTTATGTTTTGGAACCATTTATGTGTTAAAGGAAATAATACCTGAAACTTTGAATGACCAAAGAGTTTCAATAGAATGTAGTATGATGGTAACAAAACGAGATCTGCTAATGTTAGAAATGGTCCTTCAGCAAACTGATGGCTTATATTCAGATCTTGTATTTGTTTACAGCAGTCCACTTCAACTTCTTTCTGGATCTTGGACTTCCATTTTCTTTGTTTGGGGACTCGAGCATCATTTTTTAAATTGTTGTTTGCATTCACTTCATCGGCTATTCTTTGGTTTTCCTTTTTTATATCTCTTGCTAATTTATACACATTATGAACTTTGACAGGTTTGTTTAGGTGATTCTCGAATCTTATCAAGTTTATTGGGACTTCTACGAGGTTTTTTGAGGTCAAAATATTTGTGACTGACTTCAATATATCGATTTCACAAAACTTTGTCCATATGGACGCCTCGTTCGGAGCTTGAAGACAGCCTTTGCGAAATCCGAGAAGGCCCTCTTCGTGCTCCTCCGGTCTTCTTGCAGAAGTCTTATGCTTGCTGATATGTCTCGATACAGCACACAAACCAGTTATGATTGTATCATTATTTAACACAACGGGGTACAAGCATGAGGCTACCTGCCATGGTATATCGTCTTTACTTTTAAAACTTATATCCTTATCACAAAATTCCAAACTTTCTATCCTATTTTCTGTATCATTGTACACAAAGTAAAGTCCTATTTCTGTAGGTTGACAATATTTATAAACATAGTATGCTATGAGAGATTCTAGTGGCACCGTTAAAATCTTCGACTTTTTATAATCTTCATGAGAAGTAAATGATTCTAAATATAAAAACATGTTAATTAGATGAAAATAAAAATTTGCAACATGTGGACTGGTTGTTGACAACTGACAACTGACAAGTGACAGGTGAAAGAAGAGCAGCATGACAGTTGTTTTTTTTCTTCCATCATCAATATTTGCCACTTCAACGCAATGATTCCTAGTTCCAAGTTCCAAAAAACATCCAACATTACACACACACACACAGAGTCATGTGGGTCAAGTGTGCGCATTTAAACTTTGATGCTTTAAAAAACTCAAATATTATTAGTGCAATAAAACAAAACTGTGTTCATTTGTAAGACTGTTTATTTGTCATCAACTTAAACACGACAATAGTATTTTTAATAGCTTATATTTTAAGAAACTTTAGAAAACCATAACCCTTCCATTTGCGCACTTTTACCCCAGTATCGGGGTATATGTACGCAGCACGTTGGGTAAATGTACGCAACAACAAAATATATATATATTTTAGAACATAAAGAATATTCTTTTATAATTTTAATTTGTAACTACTTATAGTTACTTAAAGTAATCAACAAAATCGTCTTAATTCGAAATATGAGAACAATAATTTTCACTTAGAAATATTTATTTACTTCGTCATACATGTAAATTGTAATTTTAAAAAAAGTAGTTAATGGAATCAGGCGTTACTTTGCGGAAATCCATAGCTTAAAATTTAGTTTGTTATTATTTTTAGCAATATTCCGCGAAATAAACTTCCACCTTTAAGTAAATGAGTGAGTGCACGCATAGGCTTGCGTACAGCACCTCCCTCCTCCCACACTGCCTATGCGTACACTCGCATGCAAGAACTTGCAAACACCACCACCACACAAGCAATAATGTTGGCAAATCCGTGCAAGGCCCCTCACCACCATGCAGGTTGAAAACCTCGACGCGCGTTTCGCTCCAACACCGGAGCATCCTCAGGATGTGGACTCTACGAACAACGTCCGTCAAGTGCCGCCACCGGCCAAAACACCGCCTTTTATACCCTATCGAGCCCCGCTACTATCCCCACTACCCTCACCAGTACCCCC
This sequence comes from Polyommatus iphigenia, assembly GCA_963422495.1. Classification (NCBI taxonomy): domain Eukaryota; kingdom Metazoa; phylum Arthropoda; class Insecta; order Lepidoptera; family Lycaenidae; genus Polyommatus; species Polyommatus iphigenia. The sequence goes on along the minus strand of OY730183.1, from coordinate 38,918,612 downwards.
GAACATATTAATAAGCGGTGACGTAGTCAAGCAAGTTTGGTCATTCAACAATGCAAATCTGTTGTTTTTCTTTTCTTTTATGATCTCTAATTGTTCCAACACGCTCAGCCGAAAGCCTTTATCGCATTTATGTAAAACTTTATAGGAATGGCCATCGGGCACGGTATGATTACTATCTAAAAGATGTTTAGCAAAATGTGACTTATTAGGATGACCATTCCTATAAGCCGCGATATGTTCTTTATACCGAGTCTCAAAGCTGCGTCCAGTTTGACCCACATAAAAACTATCGCATTCAGGACAATCGATCTTATAGACACCGGACTGATATTTTTCATCAATCCGGTCTTTATTATGACACAAATGATGTTTTAAAGTATTATTTGTCCTGAATGCGACATGCATATCGTTGTTTTTCATTATTTTGGATAAGCGTGCAGATACCTCTCCCATGTAGGTCAAACTGGACTTATATCTAACTATCTCCTTATCAATAGGACCTGCGTACAAAAACTTAACCAGTTCTTTCTTGATTTTATTTTTCAAAACATTATTTATAATTTTTGGACTATATCCGTTGGATATCGTAATTTGAAAAATGATATTAAGCTCATTTTGATAATTATCTTTACTTAGAGGGATCGATAATAATCTATGAATGTAACTATGAAAGGCCGCGAGTTTGTGTTGCCAAGGATGACATGACGAAGCATGAATAGTAGTATACTAATACTACTATTCATATATATATGTCGGCTTGCGAAAGATTCCAAAACTGTGTTTATTATTAACTCTAGAGATAGATAGATATAGAGAAAATTTAGGGTGTTATTATCTTCACATTCTAATTTGAATTTAATTTTAATATGTTTTTTATTTAGGTCTTTAACAAATACGTCCAGTTGCCTCTGTGTACCCGTCCAACAAAGAAAACAATCATCTACGTATCTAAAGTAATATAAAATACTTTTATTAACGACGATATTTCTTTGTTCAAAATCGTCCATAAATATTTCGGCCATCAAAGGACTTAAAGGTGAACCCATAGCTAGACCGTCGTCTTGAACAAAGTATTCGCCGTTAAATCGAAAGTAGTTTTGTTCCATGCAGGTTTTAGTAAGAGTAAGCAATTCATTACTTTCACCAGGAGGTAAACGTTTTTCTAATGCATTCCTTAAAATACCCAATGTTTCCTTACGTGGAACATTAGTGAATAAACTATCGACATCAAGTGAAACTAATTTGCAACGAGGTGGCAAAGTCACATCTTTAATTTTGTTGACTAATTGTAGACCATTTTTTATGGCATAAGGTGGCCGAAATGAGACCTTTTCTTTTATTATGAAATTAAGTAACTTTGCCAGCTCGTATGCTGGTGCACTTATGTATGAGACAACTGGACGCATGGGAATATCAGTTTTGTGAATCTTTGGCAAGCCGTACAGTGATGGTGCGCGAGGAGTCATTGGGATGAGTTTTTTCTTTGATGATTTAGTTTGAAACAAATATTGATTATTATTAATTGCTAATTTAAGCTTAGCTAAAAACTTGTTTGTTGGGTCAGAAGGAACCCTTAGAAATTGTTCACCCTGAATCACGTCATTAACTCTGTCCAAATAATCGTCGCGCTCCATCACTACTATTGTGTTACCCTTATCCGCTTTCGATATTACTAAGTTATTATTATCTATTGTTTGTTTTAATGACCTCAAAGCCACTCTTTCGGGGTTAAAAGAAGAACCGGAAGGAGTACCTTTGATTTCGTTGGCTAGTAGGCCCTTAACCATGTTATCTTTCTTATTAACTACGGCAGTTATTAGACGAAAAGGCGCGCCATTTCGCAGCAATCGAAGTGCACACTAAATATTTAAGTCAAAAGAAAAAGCTTCAGACTTTGGTAAATAAAAACAGGATTGTCCAATCACATACAGAATCCAGGTCTGAACCTTTTTCATTCCACCCTTGCGTCAAAAACTTAACCAGCGTACAATTTGCCAAGGATGAGATGACACTTTTGGAAAAGGGTCTTAAATATAATATCACTCCTAACATTAATCAGAATGCTTTGGAAATGCTGCCGTATGTTGGATTCGGAAATAACTGCCGTAGTTAATAAGAAAGATAACATGGTTAAGGGCCTACTAGCCAACGAAATCAAAGGTACTCCTTCCGGTTCTTCTTTTAACCCCGAAAGAGTGGCTTTGAGGTCATTAAAACAAACAATAGATAATAATAACTTAGTAATATCGAAAGCGGATAAGGGTAACACAATAGTAGTGATGGAACGCGACGATTATTTGGACAGAGTTAATGACGTGATTCAGGGTGAACAATTTCTAAGGGTTCCTTCTGACCCAACAAACAAGTTTTTAGCCAAGCTTAAATTAGCAATTAATAATAATCAATATTTGTTTCAAACTGAATCATCAAAGAAAATACTCATCCCAATGAATCGTCGCGCACCATCACTGTACGGCTTGCCAAAGATTCACAAAACTGATATTCCCATGCGTCCAGTTGTCTCATACATAAGTGCACCAGCATACGAGCTGGCAAAGTTACTTAATTTCATAATAAAAGAAAAGATCTCATTTCGGCCACCTTATGCCATAAAAAATAGTCTACAATTAGTCAACAAAATTAAAGATGTGACTTTGCCACCTCATTGCAAATTAGTTTCACTTGATGTCGATAGTTTATTCACTAATGTTCCACGTAAGGAAACATTGGGTATTTTAAGGAATGCATTAGAAAAACGTTTACCTCCTGGTGAAAGTAATGAATTGCTTACTCTTACTAAAACCTGCATGGAACAAAACTACTTTCGATTTAACGGCGAATACTTTGTTCAAGACGACGGTCTAGCTATAGGTTCACCTTTAAGTCCTTTGATGGCCGAAATATTTATGGACGATTTTGAACAAAGAAATATCGTCGTTAATAAAAGTATTTTATATTACTTTAGATACGTAGATGATTGTTTTCTTTGTTGGACGGGTACACAGAGGCAACTGGACGTATTTGTTAAAGAACTAAATAAAAAACATATTAAAATTAAATTCAAATTAGAATGTGAAGATAATAACACCCTAAATTTTCTCGATTTATCTATCTCTAGAGTTAATAATAAACACAGTTTTGGAATCTTTCGCAAGCCGACATATACTAATACTACTATTCATGCTTCGTCATGTCATCCTTGGCAACACAAACTCGCGGCCTTTCATAGTTACATTCATAGATTATTATCGATCCCTCTAAGTAAAGATAGTTATCAAAATGAGCTTAATATCATTTTTCAAATTGCGATATCCAACGGATATAGTTCAAAAATTATTAATAATGTTTTGAAAAATAAAATCAAGAAAGAACTGGTTAAGTTTTTGTACGCAGGTCCTATTGATAAGGAGATAGTTAGATATAAGTCCAGTTTGACCTACATGGGAGAGGTATCTGCACGCTTATCCAAAATAATGAAAAACAACGATATGCATGTCGCATTCAGGACAAATAATACTTTAAAACATCATTTGTGTCATAATAAAGACCGGATTGATGAAAAATATCAGTCCGGTGTCTATAAGATCGATTGTCCTGAATGCGATAGTTTTTATGTGGGTCAAACTGGACGCAGCTTTGAGAGTCGGTATAAAGAACATATCGCGGCTTATAGGAATGGTCATCCTGATAAGTCACATTTTGCTAAACATCTTTTAGATAGTAATCATACCGTGCCCGATGGCCATTCCTATAAAGTTTTACATAAATGCGATAAAGGCTTTCGGCTGAGCGTGTTGGAACAATTAGAGATCATAAAAGAAAAGAAAAACAACAGATTTGCATTGTTGAATGACCAAACTTGCTTGACTACGTCACCGCTTATTAATATGTTCGGGGGTACTGGTGAGGGTAGTGGGGATAGGAGCGGGGCTCGATAGGGTATAAAAGGCGGTGTTTTGGCCGGTGGCGGCACTTGACGGACGTTGTTCGTAGAGTCCACATCCTGAGGATGCTCCGGTATTGGAGCGAAACGCGCGTCGAGGTTTTCAACCTGCATGGTGGTGAGGGGCCTTGCACGGATTTGCCAACATTATTGCTTGTGTGGTGGTGGTGTTTGCAAGTTCTTGCATGCGAGTGTACGCATAGGCAGTGTGGGAGGAGGGAGGTGCTGTACGCAAGCCTATGCGTGCACTCACTCATTTACTTAAAGGTGGAAGTTTATTTCGCGGAATATTGCTAAAAATAATAACAAACTAAATTAAAAAAAAGTGCCGTGTGCGGAGCTGATGCACTGTTTTTGCCACCAGACTCCACAAAGGCTTTATTTAATCCAATCTGCAGTCGGTGGTTCAGAATACTGTTCGCCATATAAAGGAAAAAGCTTCTGCGCACACTTAACCCAAAGCATAGGAAGTGGGTTATATGAATATCCTTAATTCCTGCATGATCAGAATATCCTAAACACTGGCAAATAACAAACTTGATATTTTGTTGCACTCGATAGCAAAAAGCTTAACTAGAAAAAAAAATACATAACTCCAAAAGATTACGCATCAAAATTTACAAAATATCGTAAATATTTGAGCAAAAATCTTCATTTATCTGTCATTCCAAAATGGCGCGCGCGCAGCCGCTGGGACACGAGCGCTTCGCAAATCGCAGGCGATTTGCGAAGGCGAACCCCCCTCTTCAATAACTCATAGGACCATAGGACGCCCTGGCCGTCCTTTAGCGTCGTATATTTTTCGAGATATTTACAATGCGCACACTTACACGCTGCGCACACTTGACCCACATGACCATATATTATTTTGATGATAAAAATGGTTTTACTCCAAAAATAATAATAAGTAGCAAAAAGTGATATGGCCATCGTCCATCCCATATTATGTACCAATTTTATAATATATTCCTAGATCACGGATCATCTTTGAGAAAGTTACATTAGAACTTTATTCAGAGTTCATGAATAGCATTAATATTTTAAAAAAATACCAATTTGACTTATTTGACATTGACACTTGACATATAACCAAAAAATTTGCTAAATTGCGCTACTTATTATTTATAAAATTACAAGCTTACAGTTAAATTATAAAAATAATTAAAAATGTTGGAAGTCCTTAATGGTTTTCTCCTGGTCTACTTTGTTATTTTATGTACCCTCAGTGCCATTGTTCCGCTGTTAGTAAAACCTGTAAGTCACCTTCATTTCACAAATTGTTTTGTTTAAAAAACAATACTTAATTGAACAAAACAAATATATTTCATATAATTTTACTTTTTAGATATCAGCATGTTTCTCCAGGCCATCAAATGAAGAACGAGAAACATTATCAGAAATTGTGAAGCTTAAAGCAGAACAAAATAATATTTCTATAAAAGAGGAGTTTGCTGCGTATTCGAAATTGCAAAGGAAGATTTTAAAGTTGGAGACGTCGTTGAAAGACAACTCACAGTCAAGAATCAGTAAGAGCTTGGCTATAAAAGGTTCCGTACACATAATACTCCAAGTAGTAATTGCTTTACTAATCGTTGTGTCAGTGATATGGTTCAGGAGAGAACCAATAGTTGCCATCAAGGGTAATCTGTATCCACTGACCAGCGTCCTCCAGTATCCTAGTGATACCCCGAACGCTATATCAACACACATTTGGGTGGTTATATCCAATGTATCTATTAGGTCTCTGATCAAACCTTTTCTGTGACAAAACTCAGATGTATAGCAGTAATCTGAGTGAAGGCTCAAGCTATTTAGCAAACAAATTATGAAGGAAATCAATGTTAACCAAAGATAATGTGAAAGCTTCATATATTATCAATACAAAAATACCCGAAAATTTAAAAAGAAAAGGAAAAATGGTGTATGTAAAGTTGTAACTGTTATCTTAACTTATAAAACGAAGATTTTTTATATTTAATTTAATAAAGACAGAGAAATGCATGAGATATCTTATTTATAACATTAAGGCTAATAAATAATAATACTCTATTTTGAAAATTTCTTGTGGGTAGGTAGGTTATTCTTATGGCTGGTGTACTATCTCAGTTATTTTTCATAATAAATTACTATACAGTACAAAAAGGACACCAATTTGAATTTGTGATTTTATTGTTATTTTTATTGTAAAAATAAGAACTAGGCCATTTGAATTTCAAATCATATTGAATGTTTAGGGAAGCTAAAAAACTATGTAAAAATTAAAAATACAGGATCCAAGATGATAATCTTTATTTTATAGAATATAACTTCACATTTTAGTTGGTAAAGGTACTGAATTTGTTTACAATTTGCACATTTACTTGAAAATAACTTATCTTAAATATAAATCTGTAATCAGTCTTTATAATAAAGTATGATTCAGATATATTTGGAATTTCAGAAATATTTGGCATTTCTGAGTTTTGGCTTTTTAAACATCAATAATCAAGTAAATATGTAAGTTTAACCAAAATCGTCACATAAGTACCAATTACACCATACAAATTTATAAGCGTTATGACAAAAATATTGAAAAAGATGACTATAAACAAATGTAACAATCAGCCCCTGGATAGCACATAAACATCCCATCACAAATAACTATTTCTCAATCCAAATGTATAACCCACCAAGAGTTACTTTAGATAAGTTACTTAGGGCCTGTTTCACCACTTCCTGATAAGTGCCGGATAGGTTATCCACAACTTTTTTGACAGATTCTTCATACTCTATCTGTCAAGTTAAGTCGTGGATAGCGTATCCGGCACTTATCAGGAAGTGGTGAAACAAGCCCTTAATGTATTGTCTTAATCAAAACATTATGCTTGATAAGTTTATGACGCATGTTAAGGCGATGAATGTAAAAAAAGAAAAAAATACTTTTTTTTTCATTCATTGCCTTAACATGCTCCCATATTTGCATCAATCCTTCGTATACAACCACATAACAATTTGTTGGTAATTTTATAAAACCTGTTAAAAACCATTTCCCCTTGTCTATCCAGGCATTGACATAATATCCTACTTAAATATCTCCTAATAGTGGCACAATAAACATTAACAAATTATTAAACAGTCTTACTAAGAATAACAGCATCTACAGTCTATAAAAAATCAATTTATGACATAGTTCCAAATGACTATGGTCTAAACCACGAATCTAGTCACAAAATACCATACCTGAAGTTTTGTCACTCTCGCAGTTTGGACTATATACCTACATTGTAAACTCAAGCTATTTACATAAGGCGGATTAGCATTTCTGCCTTCAACAACATAAATATATTTTTACTGATTTGAGCTCCTTACTACTGGACTAAAAGAACATAGCGTTCTGTATATACTACATTCCGCGTTTAGAACATAAGTAAAATGCGACGCAATAGCATAAGTGTCTAAACACACTAGGCTGAATTACGCCGGCGTAAATTCCGCCGCAAATGTCAAACGCATAAAAATACGCGACGGAATAGTGTGTCGTCTCTCGCGTTCCGCCCGTATTTTGTATGAGTTTGAAACACGGCGTAAACGCGGCGGAATTTACGCCGGCGTAATTCAGCCTAGTGTGTTTAGACACTAAAGGTTACGTCGAGTGCACTCATCATAATAATTTCAGTCAAATTTTCATCGTTGTTCACAGCCTTTTGGCTGAGTTTACATGTCTACGGTACGGGAATCACAGGTGTGTTGAATGTGTGTGCTAAGTGTTCTCGTAGAAGGAGCTATTGAAGTGTGTTGTCAGGAGGTAGACCACCGCCTCATATGTGGACATCATGATCGCTGTGTTCGGGATCTGACGGACCAGCTGCGTGCCTAGACCCCTGAAACAGGACAAACAGTTGGTTAATTATTTATGTTTAACTGGAGCGACGATTGATTTCAGCTGTTGTATAATATTATACAAGTGCGTCGGTGCACTTAGATAACTGTGATAGCGCGATGCAGGATTGTGGTGTTAATTGTAGGAATCAAACGAGGTGACGTCCTATAGACCAATAAGTCTTCTGCCCATCCTATCTAAGGTTTTTGAAAAATTACTCTCAAAACGGATCTTAGCCTTATTAGAAAATAACAACACCATCCCAAGTCATCAATTCGGCTTTCGACAGAAGCACTCAACAATTGAACAAGTCCATCGGGTAGCTCAGATAATTAGAAAATCGCTAGAAAATAAGGAATATGTCTCCTCAGTGTTTTTAGACATCAAACAGGCCTTCGACAAGGTATGGCACGATGGCTTACTTTGTAAAATTAAGCGGTGCCTACCCAATAGCTATTACCTTTTACTAAAATCATATATTATAGTACGAATTTTTCAAGTCGTAGAGTCGGATTGCGCCTCCAAATTCTACAAAATAAACGCAGGAGTACCTCAAGGCTCTGTGCTAGGTCCTATACTCTACAATATATACACCTATGACCTCCCAACATCCCATGAAGCCGAGACTGCTACTTACGCTGATGACACAGCAATTCTAGCGACGAACGAAAACCCCGTCACGGCATCTGAAAAACTACAAAATGGGCTAAATTCAGTAACCAAATGGCTCCAAAAGTGGAGGATAAAAGCCAGCACTACAAAATCTGTGCAAGTCACCTTCACGCTGCGCAGAGAGGACTGTCCCCCCGTCTTCCTAGAGAACACTGTTCTCCCCCACCAAAACAGCGTTAAATACCTGGGCATACACCTAGACAGACGCCTAACATGGCAAAAACATACAAAAAGCAAGAGGGACAAACTGAACATCAAATTCAAAAACCTACTCTGGGCCTTGGGCCGTAACAGCAAATTGTCAATGGAAAATAAACTGATAATCTATAAATCAATTCTGAAACCAATATGGATGTACGGCATACAACTATGGGGGAGTACAAGTAACTCAAACATCTTAACACTCCAAAGAATGCAAAACATGATACTCAGAACAATCGCCAAATCCCCATGGCTTGTCACAAACACTGAGATTCATAACAATCTAAATATACCTACAATAAAGGAAGAAATTCACGCAAACACAGAGAAGTACAAAAAACGACTGGAGGTCCACCCGAATATCTTGGCATCCTCTCTGTCTAGTCGAAGCTATACTAAACGCCTGAAAAGGAAGGACATTCTTTAATGTTCCTTAATATGAATAATGAGTAAGCTGTCCACGGTGGTGGAAGCACTCTACCTGCCAAAACCTACATCTCACCTGCTTATAGTTTTACAAACTGATTGCAGATAAAATTGGGAAAAAAAAATTGTAGGTAACCACCACAATTTCTCAAGAAAAGTGTATTGGTAGCAGAATGCTCAAAGTTTGTGCTGTGCATAATTCCAATACTTTCTGTACATAACATTCCAATGAACATAAATACTGAAAATGTCACTTGACAAACAAGGACACCAACTGTAAACATTGGCTGTGTAAATATTTCTGTGAGTAAAATATGATGTTTATTTATAGTTGATGTTTCAATACTAATATGGTAGTATATTAGCTCATACAGATTAAATATTCTGTGCAGTACGACTTCTAAGATTTTATTGAAGCACATAAATTGCAACAATTATTAAGGTGACGCAGCGTTAAAGTAAGAAACCGTGTTGGATATGTTTTAGATTGCTTGTTTTCTATGAGAGGCCGGCCCGGCCTCTCATAGAAAACAAGCAATGGAACAGCAAAAAATGGAAAGGGCGTAAGCGACAAAATGGTTTTTGTCGCATAATTTAAAAACCATAAATACATTTCATATAAGCTATGCACAAATTAAAGTGCATGCTTGAACCAATTTATGTACAAATTTTGGAACCTTAAATCACTCTCCTCTGTTGGAAAAATAGGAATCCCTTTTTTTACAGAGGTCTTTTCGATTGATTATTCTGTGCTATAAAAGTTGTCCAATCGTGTTATGCTATGGGCAATTCAAAGACAAAGACATGATGAATACTGACAATGAACTTCAATTTCTTAGCTTTAGTCATTGCTGAGAAAAATCGGCATCGCTACAGCCAAATTATCAAGGCGTCGCCTTAAGGGCTGTTTCACCACTTCCTGATAAGTCCCGGAAAGGTTATCCACATTTTATCTGACAGATTGAGATGGAGTATCTGTCAGATAAATTGTGCATAGCCTATCCGGCTCTTATCAGGAAGTGGTGAAACAGACCTTTAGCATTCAAATTCGTGCGGATCCTTTTAATGTTATACTCTACATATATAATTGAACAAATACAATACAATTATACGGCGGTTTTCCTTGTGATGGTTGTGTTTACCTGTAGACGCCGCGGTACCCCTCCTCCAGCCAGACTGTGTGCAGCGTTTGCCAGAACTTGCGGTACTTGTCACCCTCCTCGCGGAGACGCGTGCGAGCCACCTCTGTAACAATACAATCAATATTATAAATTAATTTAAAAGTCGAATCTAAAAAGTATAAGCTAGTTTCTGATCTGGAATGCAAAACTTTTCTCGTTTCCTACCTCTATATCCATACTAATATTATAAATGCGAAAGTCTGTCTGTCTGTTACCTCTTCACGCCCAAATCCCCAGAACCGATTTCGCTGAAATTTGGCATGGAGATACTCTGAGTCCCGGGAAAGGACATAGGATACTTTGTCCCGGAAAAATGTACGGTTCCCGCGCGATAAACGAGTTTTGGCGCAACGGAGTTGCGGGCGTCATCTAGTTTATATTATAACAGTCTCTGTTTTTAGCAAACACGTTTGTATATTTTAAAAAAATTAAGCCGTTTGGCTTTTCATAAGAGGCAGTGCATTCATCTTTTTAAACAGCGGCTTGCAATTACTGTCCATCATTGAAATCCTGATCCATGATATTGTAGCATCCAAAAGTATAGACCTATTTTTATCTAGTGTTTAGTTAGAATGGTGAAATGAACGAGAACATTCTAATCTATAAAGCTCCGTTTAGACCAAACGAGCGAATGCTCATTCTAGGAAAGCTCTTTTGATGTAAACTAACAACGAGCATTCTTTCGTTGTTCTAGTGTGTTCGCCACGTGTTCGGCGGTAAATAGGTAGAATGCTTTAAGAATCTCGCTCGTTTGGTGTAAACGACGCAAGAGCGCTCGAGCAATTGCCTAGAGCGTTCTTTCGTGTTCGGACGTGCTCGCTCTTCGAGGCGGTCTCTTCAAAGGGATTCTAGTGTTCTTAATATTTTTACTTTTTGACGGCTGGTTTTAGGTAGTTTATCAAAGGTTATTTCGTAAATATGGATTGGAGTAATGAAAAATGTTTACAAACGATAGAATTATACCATAACAAAAGATGTTTATGGGATCCAACCTTTGATGATTATAAAAATAAATTAACTACTTATCGTTGACGAATGAGCAATGAGCATTCACTCGTTTGGTCTAAACAGAGCTATATGATTCTCATCTATAGAGCAAAAATTCTTATTCTTGATGTTCTTGTTGATTCGATTGGTGGAAACGATCTAAAGTATGTTGTAACGAATTATAGTTTACACTAAACGAATACGAAAGAATGTTCTTGTGCTGTTCTTGCTCTATGTTCTTTTGGTGTAAACCCACCTTAATACATCTTCATCCACTTGCTCGCTGCTGAAAAGAACAATGGCCAAATCGTACCAGGTGGGCGGTGGCGTCCCGATATGCCGTTGGTAGCAAAAATTCCCTTATATTTTAAGGCATCGAAAAACATTAGAAATGTGTCTTTAAATAGCCACAAAAAAAGATCAATATTGTTACGGATACGGACACACAGAGCCATCTAGCGTCGAACCGGCAAAACTAGGGGACACACTACACATAAATCCCCTACTCGAAACTAGATGACGCTAGTTGGTACATGCTCGAATCTCCTAGAAAGTTCCGACCGTTGTTTACTTGTTTACGTGTTTACTTGTTTACGTGAATCGAGTAAGGAACTTTCTAGAATTCGAGTCGCCCATATAAATAGGCGCAGGTGGACGGCCCGGCATTCAGTTTTATCTGAGCGATCTTCGAGGCGACTTCGAAGTGAAAACAAGTGATCAATAGTGAGTGATTGTGATAGTGAACCTACGACTCGGCTAGGACCTAGGACAGTGATAGTGCTCAGTGATTTGGATCTAGTGCTTAGTGTTTGGGACTTAGTGCTTAGTGTTTGGACTTAGTGATTAGTGTGACCTAGTGTTTGTGAATAAAGTCTTCCAGAGAGTCACCAGGTCTTTCTCTCCGAATCCTCGAACCCTAGCACGTAACAACTGGTGTCGGAAGTGAGATTTGGAGATGCCATTGACTCCGAGAGAGGACTTCAAGGGGAGTGTCAGGACAAGGGCGCAGCGAGCTGCTGCCATTGACTCCGAGAGAGGAGTTGGAGGTGGAGCTGCGGAGGCCACACCCACTGGGGACCAAGCTCCGCCCACTGCGGGGCAGGCCCCACCCGCTGGCCCCGCCCACCAGGCTCCGCCCACTGACCACGCCCCCCAGGCTCCACCCACTTCGGGTGAAACCACGCCCACTGGTTCCGCCCACCGGGATCCGCCCACCGACCACGCCCCTCAGGCCCCGCCCACTCTGGACATGGCCACGCCCACTAGCTCCGCCCACCAGGCCACGCCCACTCAGGCCACGCCCACTGGCCCCGCCCACTTGGCCCCGCCTGCTCAGGCCCCGTCAACTAACTCCATCCATCCTGCCACGCCCGTAGTTTCTACGGCCCCTCAAATGGCTCCTCAATTGGAAAGCATAATTGAGTTAATTCAGGCTTTGCAAGAGGCCCAAGACCGCAAGATTCTCGGCGCTTTGCAAGATTCTCAAAGGGCAATGATGGAGGCACAAGAGCAACAAAAAGTCCTCCAAGAAAAAGCACTTGGAGCTATAAAGGATGTAAGTGACACTGTGGTTAAGCTCCGAAAAGATGTCGACATAATGGACGAACGAGTTACGGGGTTAGGATTGGATGTGGAAAATGTGAAAACCGGCCTTACTGAACTTCAGAAGAAAGTAGTGCGCCTGGAAACCACAGGAGTGGCGGTGTCTAGTGGAACTACCGGAGTGGTGCAAGTGGTACAAGGACCAAGAGTTAAAGTGCCACCATACGACGGTACTACTTCTTGGAACGCTTATCGTCAGCAATTCCAGACGGTTGCTTCTGCCAACGGATGGACTGACGAACAATGCCTGACCGCTCTCACTGTTGCGCTCAGAGGGCAAGCTTTGTCGGTCCTAGAAGCACATACAGGGAAGGGGTTCCAAGACCTGATGGAGGCCCTTGAATCCAGATACGGGGAGCGACACCTGGAGCACGTGTTCCGTGCTCAACTTCGTGACAGAGTCCAACGCTCAGGAGAGGGACTACAGCAATGGGCGTTGGAAATTGAAAAACTTGTCAAGAAGGCACACCCAGGAGCCGATTCCAAGATGATCGACACGAATATTGTGCAAGCATTTGTCGACGGAATCAGGGACCTCGAGGTCAGAGCTGCAGTGAGGCTACGTCACCACACCTCGCTAAAGGAAGCATTGGCGCATGCTTTGGAGGTCGAGGCTGTTCGCCGTGACATACGACAGACCCATAAGATCCATGAGGTCTCTGAGGATGTTAAGGAGGTCAAGGCTCCCACGAAGAGAAGTTTTGGAGCCATGTGCTACAAGTGCGGTGAGAGGGGCCATCTTCAGCTCAACTGCCCGCAGAAGGAGACCCAGATGGCAAGGATGAAAAGGCTCGAGGAACAAGTAGAGGAGCTGAAGAAGCAAGGAGCTTCGTCCCCTGCCCGGGATCAGGGAAACGAATAAAAGCCAGGACTAAGGGGCGAGTACTGGCTGACGCGGAGGAAGCCCCGATAACTGTTATCTCCCAAGCATGCAGCGGGAATAGTCTTGTGATTCAGGGGACTATTAACAGGACGGATTGCAAAATGACTCTAGACACAGGAGCCTCTAGAACAATAGTGAACCCAAATCTAGTAAAAGCCGCAAGTAGACATAAGAGGAGAATTAACTGTCGGCTTCTTACTGCCTCCGGTCAGCCAATACCCGTCCTGGGAGAAATGTCAGTTACGATTAATGTAGGGGGGTCCTCATACCCTCATGACGTTATCGTGGCTGAGATTATGGATGATTGCATCTTGGGTTTGGATTTCATGAAGAAGCACAACTGCGGAATTAATGTCGCTGACGGAGTTTTCAAGTGTGGCGAAGAAGAAATTTTCATCCTTGGAGGCGCCTGCGGGAAAGTCGTATGTGTAAAGGAAGTCATTATACCTGGACGAGCGGAAGCTAGAGTGCTGGTGAAACTACCGCCAGCTGGAAAGAAGAAGTCAAACAGATGTGTGTTGATCGAAGACACACCTAGCAAGACATCAGTGCAAAAACTGATGACGGCGAGAACCCTTGTTAGTGGAAGCAGTAACGCTGTGGTCAAGGTTTTGAATCTTGGTGATCGCGAGATCTGCTTGAACAAAGGTGACGTCATTGGAAAGTGCGAGGAAGTTGTCTGGATGAGAAAGTGTAGTTCGATCACAGGCTCAGACTCAGCCAACAGCAGCAACTATGGAATAGTGACTGAGCTACTCGATGACTGCAAGAGTAATCTGACTTATTCGCAGAGCATGAAAGCTAAGAAGTTTTTACAACGCCACGCGAATATCTTCTCCAGTCAGGAAGGCGACCTTGGAAGAACTTCGATGGTTCAGCACAGGATAGATACCGGAAGCGAGAACCCGATTCGTCAACGAGCAAGACGGATACCCATTGCAAAGGAAAAAGAAGTTGAAAGCCTTTTGGAGGACATGAGAAGGCATATTATTGAACCGTCTGCAAGTCCGTGGTGCTCACCTGTTGTGTTAGTGAAGAAGAAAGATGGCAGCACAAGATTTTGTGTGGACTACAGGCGTCTCAATGATGTCACTAAGAAGGACAACTATCCATTACCTCGAATTGACGACACTCTGGATACCTTGAGTGGCATGAAATGGTTCTCGACCCTGGACCTGAAATCTGGATACTGGCAGGTGGAAATTCACCCAAAAGACAAGGAGAAGACAGCTTTCTCCACCGGTAAAGGTTTATGGCAGTTTAACGTCATGCCCTTTGGATTGTGCAACGCACCTGCCACATTTGAGCGACTCATGGAGTGTGTACTGGTAGGCTTAGTTGGAGTCTTGTTTAGTCTACTTGGACGACGTCATCATTGTTGGCCGCGACTTCGAGGACCATTTGCGAAACTTAGAACGTGTTTTCGCCAAAATAGAGGGGGCCAAGTTAAAGTTGAATCCGAAAAAATGTCGTTTATTCAGGAGTAAGGTCAATTATCTCGGCCATGTCATCTCCAGTGATAGAATCCAGACGGACCCGGAGAAACTGGAAGCAGTACAAAATTGGCCAACCCCTAAGAACAAAACCGAAGTGCGGGCATTTCTCGGCTTATGCTCCTACTACAGGCGTTTTGTTAAGGGATTCTCGGAGATAGCCAAGCCATTACATCGGCTGACAGAGGATAAACGACAGTTTATTTGGGACGAGACTTCTGAAGATTCTTTTCAGAAACTGAAGAAACATCTGTGTGAAACACCAATCCTGGGGTATCCACAACCTGCAAGTCAGTTTATAGTCGACACGGACGCAAGCAACACGGCCATTGGAGGGGTGTTATCTCAAAAACAGGGTGAAAGAGAAGTTGTAATTGCATATTTCAGCAAATTTTTATCTAAGCCAGAGAGAAACTACTGTGTGACAAGAAGAGAACTCTTGGCTGTTGTAAAGACGCTACAACATTTCAGCAAATATCTCATCGGCAGACAGTTTTTACTGCGAACTGATCACGCAGCCTTGAAGTGGCTACTGCAATTCAAGAACCCAGAAGGCCAAGTAGCTCGATGGATTGAACAACTACAGGAGTATGACTTCAAGACAGAACACCGCAGCGGAAAGGCGCATGGGAATGCCGACGCACTTTCACGAAGGCCGTGTTCAGAGGACTGCAAACACTGTGTTAAGCAGGAATCTAATGAAATGACATTAAAGTTAACCAGAACAAGTCCCTTGGGTCTCTGGGAGAATGATGCTATGAGAGAGGCTCAAGAAAGAGACGACGACCTTCGGCATATGGAAGAAACACGGTGACGTAAAACCAATCTGGAGTGAAGTTGCACCCACTGGCGCTGTCACTAAGGCGTACTGGGCGCAATGGGACAGTCTGATACTTCAAAATGGAATACTTTACCGGAAATGGGAGAAGACTAACGGCAGAGAGTTCCATCTTCAGATAGTTGTCCCAAGGACGAGAGTACCAGATGTTCTCCGTGAAATACACGATGGCGTATCAGGAGGTCATCTAGGTGTCAAGAGGACGTTAACAAAAGTGCGAGAACGATTCTACTGGTTGCATTGTCGAGATGATGTGCAGGATTGGTGCCGCAAATGTACTACTTGCGCTGCAGTGAAGGGACCACAAACAAGGAGCCGTGGGAACCTGCGCTTGTATAACGTTGGCGCACCGTGGGAACGAATTGCAGTTGACGTAGCTGGACCATTTCCTGTAACGGAATCGGGAAACAAGTATTTTATGGTAGTCATGGATTACTTCACCAAATGGCCCGAAGTGTTCGCCATACCAAACCAGGAAGCTACAACAGTTGCTTCTAAGCTAGTCGAAGAAGTGATATCACGCTTTGGTGTGCCTCTAGAAATCCATTCCGATCAGGGCAGGAATTTCGAATCGCAGGTCTTCCAGGAAGTGTGCAGAATTTTGGGAATGCATAAAACGAGGACCACCGCGTACCATCCACAGTCTGATGGAATGGTTGAGAGATTTAACCAGACCCTTGAGAGGCATTTGGCGAAACTGGTAGATGACAAACAAAAGGATTGGGACAAGTATATACCGCTCTTCCTTCTGTCGTACCGTACCGCCGAGCATGAGAGCATAAAAGCTACCCCGGCGTATGTCAATTACGGTAGAGAACTGCAAGTACCAGTAGACCTCTTGACAGGAGGGTCACCGGAGGAACCGAAGACCGTACAAGACTATGTCTGCGATTTAAGGGAAAAGATGCGCTATATACACGCCATGGTTCGGGAAAATGGGTTGCAGTCAAGTGAGAACATGAAGACCAGATACGACCGGAAATCGAACACGAGCGGCTTCGAAGAAGGGTCACTGGTGTGGCTGCATAACCCAACTCGCCGAAAAGGGAAATCTCCAAAGTTGCAGACCAAGTGGGACGGCCCATACAAAGTGGTTACCCGATTGAATGATGTGACTTACAGGATTCAAAAGCAACCAAGAGGGACATTCAAAGTTGTACACATAGACCGTCTGGCGCATTACCATGGCAGTAATAATGATGCTCGGGACGAGCATCTCTAAGAGGGGAGTAGTGTTACGGATACGGACACACAGAGCCATCTAGCGTCGAACCGGCAAAACTAGGGGACACACTACACATAAATCCCCTACTCGAAACTAGATGACGCTAGTTGGTACATGCTCGAATCTCCTAGAAAGTTCCGACCGTTGTTTACTTGTTTACGTGTTTACTTGTTTACGTGAATCGAGTAAGGAACTTTCTAGAATTCGAGTCACCCATATAAATAGGCGCAGGTGGACGGCCCGGCATTCAGTTTTATCTGAGCGATCTTCGAGGCGACTTCGAAGTGAAAACAAGTGATCAATAGTGAGTGATTGTGATAGTGAACCTACGACTCGGCTAGGACCTAGGACAGTGATAGTGCTCAGTGATTTGGATCTAGTGCTTAGTGTTTGGGACTTAGTGCTTAGTGTTTGGACTTAGTGATTAGTGTGACCTAGTGTTTGTGAATAAAGTCTTCCAGAGAGTCACCAGGTCTTTCTCTCCGAATCCTCGAACCCTAGCACGTAACAATATATTTTAGTTTCGTTGTTGTCTTTCATATGTTCTGACAGCCGGCGATCTTTTGCATTCGTTCTATTTTTTGGGTAATACTCTAGGAAAAATTGAAATAATTAGAAACGAGATCGCCGAATATACACTTGTAGGTTACATCGCAGTCGGAAAAAAGGTAGTTCTTAAGTCTAACTTCAAAATAATTGTAAACGTTAATAATTATTATAAAAAATCGTGACTATTTAGACATAATAATTCTCAAACGGAATTATGTTTAGAGCATAAGAACAACTAAATCTAACTATAGTTTATTTTGGGACATCAAAAATAAAAGTCGAGTCCAGCTCCTATACAAATTTGGCCATGATTCTTTTGGAATTTATCTATTTCATGAAACATTGCTTGAAAAAAGCAATTAGCATTGATTTTATCGGTTCAATATTTTGCATCTGATTCCTGACACTTATTAGAGCTTTGAATCGAAGATTGTTTAGAATTTTTAAGTTGTATATGGATGTTGAGCGGTTAAGTTTTCCGCCTACCCTCACCTTTTTCTAGTACAGTTAGTATAACCCGTTGCACGTCGCACAGTGCACGCGTCACATTCGCAGTTTGCAAAGTGCACCACTGCATAGTCAGCAGTTTTTTTTTCTAAAGTCGATTGTAATGGCTTTTTGGCTGTTTTAGTATCAACTAAAACAGCCAAAAATCGGTAAGACATTGGCTAGTCGTTTGAAAATATCTGTTACCGCGCCCGCTACTCAAATATTATCGTGTGTGTGTGTGTGTGTGTGTGTGTGTGCAAGAACCGAAATCTAGAAGGCGCCTAAGCAAGCAAAGGTAAGTGCTATATGCTTTTTCCTAGAAGTTTACTCTCGTACAACAGCCATTTAAAATCGAATAGTAATTTTTATAATTCAAACTGGAGGTACCATTAGAAAATATTTGGTACGACAAAAATGCTGAAAATTAACGACAAAAAACAGTTTAAATCCAAAATAAAAGGAGCCAATGACTGCTACGTTAGCAGCACCAATCAATAAAATAATTTGCATTGTAGATATCATAAGTCGTTCATACGTCCGATAAAACCTGACCTAGTAGTACAATTGTGAGTGTCAACACTAATAATCAATACTCGTTGAAAACCACTTCAATGAGATCCTGCTTATCGATACTTCATTAATACAAAATGCAATTATAGTGACACGATTTTTTTACCCGACTCCGCCAAAAAGAGTGTTGTTTTAATAGCATGTATGCAATGAGATCTTGTGTGGTAAATTAGTTTAGTTTTGAATCGTTAATCGTTATAAAAAGTTGCCGCGCCATGTTATATGTTGAAATGGAATAAATTACATAGATATTCACAAAATTGTAGTGACAGTAATTACTAATTAGTAAATAAAGTTCAGTTTGACTGTCTCTTAAAAATGCTTTGCATCGACGAGTAAAGTTGCTAAGTGTATGCTGGGTGTTATTAAGGTTTGCAAGACAGAAGGAGAGGGAGTAGGGCAGGCTACACTTTACAGAATACAGTTACATAATATTAACGTTGGTAGTGGTTAGGTAGATGTATATAATATTACTAGCTGTTGCCCGCGACTTCGTCCGCGTGGACTTCAGTTTATAGCGCGAGATGTCAACAAAATTGGTGTCAAAAGCTTTTATAAAAAACCCTAGTACCCCTTAAACATGCAAATAACTTATTTAATTTTTTTAAATTAAACTTTATTTATGCCAAATAAAGTATATTTAGCCCCCCAATTACACAACTTTACCCATAAACTATTTATCATTGATAGGTTTAAGGTTACGTCACTGCATATATAAAGTACTGAGTTATTTAATAACGTAACAAAGAAATAACAATCGAAAAAATCGAAAATCTAATGCAAGATGATACCACCTCTTAAAGAAAGACGATGTAGGAGACGGCACGGCGCCATCTATTATGATTTTTGGAACTAACTTAATTTGAACAAATTTACTCATTTTCACCCCCTTACAACCCTTTTTCCAGTTAAAAAGTAGCCTATGTCCTTTCTCAGGTTTTAGACTATTTGTGTACAAAATTTCATTACAATCGGTTCGGTACTTTTCGCGTGAAAGCGAGACAGACAGACAGACAGACAGAGATACTTTCGCATTTATAATATTAGTATAGATTATGGATATAATAGTAATAATAGTATGGTAATAGTATGTATATCTCACCGTGCGGATAAGCAATACAAGACGCCACCGTCTTGGAGAAGGCGCCGGCCGCCATGAACTCTAGAAAGTCCCGTGGTCTCCGCTCCGCGTTGTGGCCGTCGCGCGCCGCCAGCCGGGCCTTCACCCCCTCGTATAACACGAAGTGGACGACCGTCTCGCTGATGCCCATGTAAGAAGCGGTTATGCCCTTGTAGAAGCCGCGGATACCCTGGACAAAAAAAACATTTCATTTAGGGTAAATGACTAGTAGATTGGACAGTACTAGTCATTGGAAAAAGCACAAAAACACCATATTTATTAATGCTGCTTTAAAAACTGACTGTTTTTCTTTAAAAACAGGCGTTCTTTTACTTTAAAAACAGGAAATTTTTAAAGCAACATTAATAAATATGGTGTTTTGTGCTTTTTCCAATGACTGGTACTGTCCAATCTAATAGTTATTTACCTTAGTTAAAAGTACTAAACCATGAGCGTGTCAGGAGTCAGGGCACGGCTTTTTTTCGATTCGATAGCTGTTTATATTTATAATTGCTGATGGACGGACCGGGGTTCAGCTAGGTAATAGCAAAGAGGCAATAGGCAGCTATGCAAAATGGTGTCTCCAGTTTTGAGACCAAAAAAGATACTCGAGCATAATTAATGCAATAGGTAAACCACTCAAAGTCTCCTGAATGAGCCAAAGAAATACATATTAAATGAGGCAAATTTTCAAAAGGACCTAGAATATATTTTTCAGAATAAAAATGTTCTATGTTAATCACAAAGTATGTAGCTTTCCGTGGGTGAAAGAATTTTTGTAATCAGGTTAGTAGTTTTTGAGCCTATTCAATACAATCAAACATACAAACAAACCTTTGTTCTTTATAATTAGTATACAGATTACAGAGTGTAACAAAACTAAGTGATAATACTTTAGGGTGTGTACGTATTCCTTGTAGAGAGTTCACTGTGAAAGTAGCAGCGCTGAAAGACCCATTTTTCACTTTTGTATGAGCAATTGTCCCAGCTTCACGTAAAACGCCAAAGTAAAAAAAAAGGTCTTTCAGCGCTGCTATTTTCACAGTGAACTCTCTACAAAGTACAAGGAACTCGTACACACCCTAAAGTATTATCACTTAGTTTTGTTACACCCTGTAGATGTCATTAGTTATAGGGTTTAAATTATACCATTGAGTAAAGTAATCTAGGCCTAATATAGTCGTCTTATATGCCCTCTACAGTAGCACCTAAAGAGTTGTATTCTAACAATCTGTACGGTTTACAATCATGTCATCAACATTAAATTATTTTATCTAAGTCACAGTGTCAACACGATGGCGAATTATTTATAGTTATCTCTCTGATAAGCTATCAGCGTTCACGTGGCTGGATACTAATATCTTACTTCTTGAAGATATTTAAATTTTCTAGTACAATATCTTTTAGCTTTATAAGAAAAGTTAGACTTTCTGATACAAGGAGTTAAGGCCAATTGTGTCAGTTAAGGCAAAAGTAAATTCGATCGATTCATGCGAAAACGATTTAAGGAATTTCTCCACTTTTTAAGGAAGAGTTGAAGATACAAGTGAAGTGTCACAAGTCATTAAGCAAAAATAGATAAATATTTTTTCCTATCTCTTATAATAATAAGGAAAAACTGACTTATAGTTATTTTAAATATGTTGTTCTATTATATAAATATAGCAACATATTTAAACATGAAACGCTACAAATACGAGGGCTGCTATTTATGTATCCGGAATTAAAAAAAGAAACAAACATATATCATTTAATATGGTTTTATTGCTTTTCAAAATATTCGCCGCGATGATCGACACACTTTTGCATACGCTGGAACCAATTTTCATAGCACTTTTTCCATTCTGATTGAGGTATCTCCAAAACGTGCATTTTGAACGCATCAACAGCCTCTTCGCGGCTCGAAAAACGTTGACCACGTAATTTGTTCTTCGCGTATGGAAATAAAAAGAAATCGTTAGGTGCCAAATCAGGGCTGTACGGCGGATGACCAGTCAATTCGATCTTTTGACCCTCCAAAAACTGAGTTGTTTCAGCTGAGGTGTGACAGCTAGCATTGTCGTGATGTAATATGATTCTGCGTTGTCGGTTGTCCTTTCTTATTTCTTCAAAGACTTCTGGTAAACAAATGGTCGTATACCATTCAGAATTAACCGTTTTACGATTCTCTAATGGCACTGTAGCCACATGTCCATTAATTCCAAAAAAACAGGCGACCATTTGCTTCAAAGTACTTTTTGCACGAGTAACTTTTGTTGGTTTCGGCTCATCTTGGAACACCCACACCGTTGACTGTTGTTTAGTTTCGGGGTCATATGCATAGATCCAAGATTCATCACCTGTGTAGATATTATAAACGGCTTTTGACGTGCCACGGTTGTATTTTTTTATCATTTTTTTGCACCAATCGACACGAGCCCGTTTTTGATCGATTGTCAAGTTGTGCGGAATCCAACGCGAACATATTTTTTTTACAGCCAAATGTTCGTGTAATATCTTATGTATGCTCGTCATACTTATGCCTAAGGACGCCTCTATCTCGCGATATGTAACATGACGATCACGCATTATTAGTTCCCGCACAGCATCTATATTTTGTGGGACAACAGCTGTTTTTGGGCGACCTTCTTTATTTTCATCCGTGAGCATAGACCGCCCACGATTAAACTCACTGTACCAGTGATAAACAGTGGTTTTTGATGGTGCTTCATCTCCAAAAGTTGCGGTGAGTTGAATAAAGCACTGTTGTTGATTTAGCCCACGCCGAAAATCGTAGTAAATCATTGCACGAAAATGTTCACGCGTTAAATCCATGGCAAATGAAGACACGCAATTTTCAAAATGACGCCACAATGGAAAAATAATTGACAGTCACATGAAACAAAATGTATTCTTCAACCAAAGAGTTCTATTTTCAAATGTTGTAATTACTTTTTAAATATTGTTCTTGTAAGTGGCCGGATACATAAATAGCAGCCCTCGTATAGTGCAAGTACCTAATATTGAAATATTTTCCCTAAACAATACTCATTTGAGGAAGACGGCCGAGTCAAGGCCTGCGTTGCAAAATTAACAATACGAGTACAATACATAAACATACGGGTTCATTATACTATCATTCTTCCTGGTTCGAATTGTATTCAAATACTAAAATTTACTTTACAATATAAAGGAAGAAATGATTAAAAATAACTCGAAATTAAAAAATCGTAGCAGTCTAGTCAATTCAATTAAAAAAAAAATATTCGTCGAGACCGCACTAACGACACTACACTGCATAAGAGCGATGCGACACTTAATTTTTCATAGTACTGACGTTTTTGTATGTATGGCTTAGCCCAGAGGTCCCCAAACTTATTTTGTATACCGTACCGCCCACTCAAACTCAAACTCAAAATTTTTTATTCAGAATATTTTTTTTCAAATATTCTCTGAACGTCGGGTCTACACTGGTGCCTACCACCGGTTACCTTTAAGAACAAATTATATTTTAGCGCCCCCATTGTTTCAATTTAAAATGCATCCTTATGAAATAAATCACCCCCCAAGCCTCTACACAACGCCCCCATTTTTTTCTGGGTCCCATGCCGCCCCCCTTCAGACCTTCAGCGCCCACAAAGAGGCGTTATCCCACTTTGGGAAGGGCTGGCTTAGCCTATACGATTTCTTACGAAGAATATTAATTTGCCGCGACGCGACGTGTCGCGCAACTTCGCTGCAACGTAGTGTTGCTTAGAGCGTTCTAACGTTAAGCGAAATCTTTTGCTGTTTTAGGTTCCTTCAACTGTTGTTTCTATAGAACTCATGAACAGCCTAGCCATGTAGCTGGTCAGCTATATGGTGTGATTAGATACAAGTCCTGCAAACCTTCAAGAAGAGAGCGTAATCCCTCTTAAAAGGCCGACAACCAGCAGCTCTTCTAATGTTGCGAGTGTCCATGGGCGACGGTAGTTGCTTTTCATCAGGTGACGCCTTTGCTCGTTTGCCCCCTTTAAAAAAAAGTTATATGACGCTCACCGTAGTGGTGTATATTCGCTTTATGCACTGCACAGCAGTCACATTAGCTCCGTCCAGCTGGAGTCTCGTCTTCACGAACCAGATGGGATTCGTCATGGTGCACGACACGAACCCTGAAAAAAAAAAGGGTATTTTTCTTATGGAGGCACTTCACATGGCTATTTGTATTTGCTATTGGCTATTTGTTGCATTTGGCATAATTAGTAACGTATACACAAACAAGCAAATAAAGGCAAATACGGCCTTCCACACATGGATGTCAAATACCAAACTTTTACTTGATTTTGTTTACTTGCCTATTTGACTCTTGATGTGCGTCAAAAACCGACAAAGGTATGATACGTGTATTTGGTATTGGTCATATTTGTCAAATATGCAAATAAGGCCAATACAAATAGCCATGTGAAGTGTCTCCATTAAAAAAAAAGTGTTAAGAAAACAATGTAAAAATGTTTTTGGAGTTTTTTTAATCTAGCAACACTTTATTGTTAATGTTGCCTGGTAACTAAGAAAACTATTGTGCTGCCAGTTGTGAAATGCAAACCTAATTTTTGAAAAGGTCCTTACTAGTGGATTTGCATTAATTCTGACTGTCTCTCTGTCCTATCGGACAAAGGCTCGGAAGAGGAGGCCCTTATTCCTTCTAAGGCACTATACATCTTAGATATTCTTAGCTAAAACTTTTTTTAATCTTCTCTGATAAGACAACAAAATAACCACGTAGCGTTTACTATATCAATATTGTACACTTCTAGAATTCCGTTTCTCACGGCATGCGTGTCTGTATTTACAATTACATAGATCGTTAGATTCGTTAGCTTGTAACTAACAAATCTAGCTGACCTCTTCCGCCATATAAGGCTCATACGAGCCGGAGTCATGTTACATTGGCGATCTGATATGGCGCCGTTTGCAATGGTCAGCGCTAATCTTCGTCAAGGCTTCATGACCGGCCAATTGAGATGGTATTTAACTATTTACTAACTTCCAATATAAGAGTAAAATAAGGGACCAAAATATCTAAGGGATTTTACTTTTTTTTTTAATTTTAGAGATAGTGTTGCATGGTGTTGCTAGCGGCATTAATAAATTTTAGAATGTTACTTTTTTAGTAAGTATGTATGTATAAATACACTGCGTTCTATTCCAAGGGATAAGCTTAGTCAAGGGTCTTCTGTCAAAAAAAGAGAGTTTATTTGTTAAAATTAGGCTTTTTGACTTTTCCATGGCTAGACCTCTTTATTTTTTGTTTGTGAGCCAAATATCATAAATTTTTATTTATGTATGCAAAAGGAGATCTCTAGTGCATCATGATATCTAGATAAGATACTATGTTTTGCGCAGTAATGTAATAATATTAAAGATACCCGAGATACCCAATTATTTTATCTTTTCCCTTTGGAACCAAAGTGAAAAGATAAAATAAGATAAGAGAAATGTGACTTCTGATAACATTTTGGTGGGGTCTGATTATAAGAAGATAGGGATCACAGAAAGTAAAATAGAGGATAATAAGAACTACGCAAAAATTACTTTTATAGAGCAGTAGTTACTTCATGGAGAAAAATACCAATTTGAAAATAGAATGAAGTTTTTTTTCACCCATCTCTATCTCCACAGTCCACCCAATTGGTGAAAAAGAGATAACCAATTTATGTGCTGCGTGCAACTTTTTATCACAGCTCAACATAACATAAATGTGTAGAGATGCCCAGCGTCGTTACATCCACTCCTCTGTTGAAAATGCTGATCCGTGTAAAGTATGGAAGTTTTTAAGGACTCTTGGGGTAGGAAAAAACTCGGTAGATGGTACTTGCTCTATAAACGCTGACGTTTTGAACAAACAGTTTACCTGTGCTTCTAGTTTTTTGAATCCGGCTCTAAAATCCCGTACACTTGATCACCTCGCAAATTTACCAATTCCTGAGTCACCGCCTCTTGTTCTAAGCCATGTTACTGGAGTGGAAGTCAAAAAACATATTGCGTCAATATCCTCTAATGCCGTAGGTGATGATGGAATTAGTCGTAAGATGATTATTCCCATTCTTGACTCCATCACCCCTGTATTAGTCCATATCTTCAATCACTGTATTGATACCTGTGTTTTCCCTAGTGCTTGGAAGGATGCTTACGTAATACCGTTACCAAAGACCTCTAGGCCAAAGTTGGTATCTGACTTCCGTCCTATTTCAGTATTACCTTTCCTTTCCAAAGTTTTAGAACGGTTGATCAGTTACCAGCTTACAAACTTCTTACTTGACAATAATATCCTAAGCTCCTTTCAGTCCGGTTTTCGTCGGGGGCACAGTACCACTACGGCATTAATTAAAGTGATCGATGACATTCGTCTTGGCATGGACAACAAACTACTCACTATACTGGCATTGTTAGACTTTAGCAATGCATTTAACACAGTTGATCACGATATTTTGCTGAGTTTGCTAAGGTCTATCAACTTATCTCCGGCAGTGGTTGCCATAATTCGTAGCTACCTCGTTGGTCGTCGTCAGAGAGTCAAATTGAATGAATCTTTTTCGAATTGGAGTGACATCATAACCGGTGTCCCGCAGGGTGGGGTCTTGTCACCTCTTCTATTTGCGATTTTTATCAATTCCATCACTAAATCCACTTCTCTACTGTCCCATTTATATGCTGATGACTTTCAAGTATATACTCATACCTCTTTGTTTGATCTATGTGGCACTGTTAGCTCTCTCAACACGGAATTGGAATTAATTAATGACTGGAGTAAGCGTCACGGCCTGGTTATCAATCCATCTAAAACCCAGCTAATTATTATCGGCAGCCCTGGGCTTGTATCTAGGATTGACTGGAACAGCTTACCTCCCGTGTGCCTAAACAACGTAGTGATCCCTTTTAGTAAATGTGTGAAAAACTTGGGTGTGTATTTTGATGATACATTATCTTGGTCTCATCACATAAAAGAAACCAGTAAAAGGATTTTTGCAACCTGGTACTCTGTTTGTCGCCTTCGTTACCTCTTGCCTATCCCAACCAAAATTAAGATCGCTGAGTCCCTATTCCTGTCAATCCTCGACGCTGCTATGCTATGCTGACGCTTGTTTGACAAATATGACCGAGGATCAATTAAATAAGCTAGAGAGACTTCAAAACCTTGCAATAAGATTTATATTCGGGCTAAAAAAATTCGACCACGTGTCTGAATTTCGTACGAGTTTGAAGTGGCTGCCCATACGCTTCCGACGAGATGCTCGTATACTATCACTCGTTTACAATATCATAAATGATCCTACGATACCTATTTACTTAAAAGAAAAATTTGTATTTCGTCAAGTCACTGTTAAGGAGCTCAGATCTGCGTCGAATAATCTACTTGAAATGCCCGTGCATCAAACTAAATTTTACGGTTCCTCCTTCGTTGTTACTGGTATAAGGCTCTGGAATTCGTTGCCAAAGCATATCAAACTTGCAAAAACGTTGAATGCTTTCAAAAGTCTCGTCAAGTCGCATTATTTAGCTGTCTGTAAAAATAATACTTAATCATAATCCATGCATTTGTTGTGAGTTAAATTACACTTTAAATTATTAATTATTATCCGTGTCTGTTATAATGATTATCTATCTTTTAGTAATTTAAGTATAGTATTATTCTATTATATTTATAATATCTATGTATAGTATTATTATATATTTGTATTATGCATGCTGTATATATATATATTTAATTTAATCCTAAACATATATTTAAAAATGTATTTTTTTTTTGTATTCTTTTGTTTGCACATGCACATTGATTCTCTTCTTTACTGCAATTTCACCTTTGCCCGTGGTTGCCTGGAAGAGATTGCTACCTAGTAATAAGGCCGCCATTGTGACACCTGAATATTTTGTCTTTTTCTTGTATTCCTTTTGTATCTTTATAAGTGTGCACAATAAAGAATATTTCATTCATTCATTCATATTTCATAACAAGATAACTATGTACTTATCTACAACTAGTGGTATAGAAAAAGAAATCACAATTAAGACTCTCAAGTTTGTTTATGAAGTCTGTCGCAATGAAAGCCTTGAAAGATACAGCACGTCTACACTTTTTTTTATTTCACATTAAAAAATTCATTTAATGCTAAGTACTGACATACGGTTTTGCTCGATAGTTTTACTCCAAATCGAGCTCGCTTCAAGCCGGCTCGATGGAATTAAATATGTCAAATATGTCATTTCCTTCGATTTGGAGTAAAACTATCGAGCAAAACCGTACAGTGCCCGGCGATAAATATTGCACATCGACCTTTGGAAAGTGACAGTCGGCTAATTTCGGTTTTGTAGAGCGTTATCTTTAACGCACGAAATAGAAAAAGTCTGGTATATATTAGGAGCTGTTAAAACAATTATGGTTTGCTTCTTTTGACAATTTTATTATTCTTTGTATAAAATACACCAAATTTTCTATAAGTTATGGCTTTAGGTTCAGGTAAAATAAAATAAAAAAGCGTGTTCAAATTATGTTTACGTATTATTTAATTCTTTTGGTAAATTACAGCTGTAGCAAATTTAGGGATGTTAACAACTCTAGATATATATTTTGAACTGGACGCGACTGCACTCTATTGAATTTGAACAACGACTGACATAATGTCAAATAGGTGTGTGCTACAAAGATAACGCTCTATGAAACCGAAATCAGCCGATTGTCTCTTTCCAAAGGTCGATGTGCAATATTTATTGGCGGGTATTGTATGTGAGTATTTAGCATTATATTATCATTATCTCCAAAATGGCGGAGTTCAAAGTCCTACTTTAGGATTCACAAAAGCAGGTGTATTAGTCAGACATGTGTAGTAGGTACGGTCGGTCGTGTACCGCCAATTTGGCCACATTAAACTCGACAGCAAAACAACAACATTTTGGCGTGCTGCCATATTGACTATCGCAAGAAGCTCTCGATTGATTTTATTATGGTAGTCTGTACTCTCAAGTCTGATACGTATTTCTGAAAAGAAAGACAGGGCGCCAACTTTTTAAAATAATTATCTGTATTGTCGAAGAAGGGATATGGTTTTAAGCATATACATAGTGTGTGAAATTGTATGTACACTACAAATAGTGTCGAATAAAAGGTTTTCATTTAAATTATTATTATCTTTGTCTTCACTTCTTTTATTAGGGTTCCGTACCCAAAGGGTAATAACGGGACCCTATTACTAAGACTTCGATGTCTGTCCGTCTGTCTGTCACCAGGCTGTAACTCAAGAACCGCTATAGCTGGACTTCTGAAATTTTCACAGATTATGTATATTGGTTGCCGCTATAACAACAAATACTAAAAACAAAATAAATTAAATATTTAAGGGGGGCTCCCATACAACAAATGTGATTTTTTTGCTATTTTTTGCTCTTAATCAATAACGGCAACACATAGGCATTTGAAATGTTCACAAAATACTTAATTTTATTTGTACTTTAATAATAAATAATAAAAATTAAATAAATTAAATAATTAAGGGGGGCTCCCATACAAAAACACAAATTTTCGCCTAATTTTTCTCTATAATGGTACGGAACCCTTCGTGCGCGAGTCCGACTCGCACTTGGCCGATTATTAATATTACATAATAACTACACAGGATTTTTTTGTATTTTTTTTTGTTCTCGCGTCATGCAAAACCACTTTTATTAGGTTTTTTTAAACACCACAAAAAGTAGAAATATTTTTATTTCTAGGGACAAAAAAATGAGCATATATCTTTATTATTATTTAAGATTTAAGATCTACCTAGTACCTAACCCAAAAAATCTGTGAGTATAATAAGATAATTATAATATTTTATAACCATCTTCATACATTGTAATGAGTGATGATCAGTTCCTGTATCACCATTCATCATCAAAATATTGCGGAAATCATTATGCTTTTCGGACTTCCGAGTTAGAGTCGGACAAAATATTTAATATATATATATATATATATATTTGTGTATATATATTTATATATATATATATATATATATATATATATATATATATATATATATATATATATATATATATATATATATATATATATATACACGTCGAAAAGAAAGCAAACAGCTAGATATTTTATCATGGAGTATTCAATGCATCAGACAGTAAATCAATGACTTATATATCTTCCTACTAGAGTCAAAGAGGCCTAGGCTAATTATTGTATTCCAACCAATTAAAGCCAATTATAGTCTAAAATGCCTGCTAGTAGAGTCCCAAAAGGTCTACAGTCTACATGCAAGCCTAAGTAAAGTCTTTAAAGACCTGCGTGCAGCCTAAATAGTCGAAGAAGATTACTTGCAGCCAATTATAGTCCAAAAGGCCAATAGTATGAACATTATAGTCGCAAATGCCTACAGTCTATTAGAGTCCAAAAGGCCCAGTTCAAGCCAATACTCTACCTGCGGCACTGGCGGCGGAGAGATGCACGATGGGCGTGTCGGGCGGCAGGCGCTGGTTGAGTATGGCCTTGGCCTGCGAGTAAGTGCAGAAGTAGATGGCGCGCGACGGGGCCACGCCCACTATGTTCGGCCCCAGGCCTTTGAACAGCGCGCGAGCGCCCTCATTCTTAACTATGTGCCTGAAAATATAGAGATATAGTTAAGATATACTTTATCAAAAAGGTCACTAAGAAGGGAATTTTTAAATTCCACCCCTGAATGATTTTAATGGAGGTTCAAAGTATTTCTAGCAGGGAACCGCGAAAGCAAGTGTAAATGTAAAAAATATATTAATATTTTAATGTTATCCAAAGTGTTTAACGACGAGATAATAAAGTTGGATAGATGCACAGTATAATATGCTGTAAATTAATGTAACATTGATAACTTGTTACACACAATTGGAGATATTGTTTATAAGATAATAATAGATGATCAATTAGTGCAACATACTTGAACAGGCTATTATTAACCTTAAAATACACAGTACATTGGTATATATAAATGAGCATTGTCTACAATGTAAGGATTCTTTGACAGCAGTTAATTAACAAGTCTTGATCGTTGCCGAAAAAATGTGAGTAATATATTTTTGTACAGTATTTTAAGCACATAAAAACAGGATGAGAATAACAATTTTCCATTAACGAATCTTGCGTTTAAACTATTTTAAGCGACGATAATAAGAGGAAAGTTTATGCCTATATTTCAAACGGAGATCAATTAACGTTATCAATCTTTAACGAGATATTTACAAATAAGTTATATGACGTAAATCGCTATCTCGGCAAACGTAAATATGTAATATTCGTTCTCATATCAACCGAAAATTCGACTCGGATATTGTTCAAGTTAAGTCGCAAATGGAAACGACCTTAGAGACTTCGCGCTTGTAATAAAATGTCCTAACATTGGTGCAAGGCCAAATCGACTGAGGAAAATAAATAAAAAACTATGACATTGTAACAGTCCTGGAGCTATAAATAGGCCGTATAGGCCGCTGCCTAGAGGCGGCAGCGTTCCAGGGACGCGGCAGATTTCGTACATGGGGCGGCGGAAATAAAGCATACACGTCTTATAAAAATATAAATTCGGCACTGGATTGTAATCGAAATACAAACAAAAAAGAATAATGGACAGCATGAGATCTTTCATCAGATAAAAATTTTAGAAATGCTAACCACCCATAAGTGTCACGATAAAAAATAAAATCTTTTACAAGTCGGTTTATAAAATTTATTCATTTTACCGTTCCGTCTAAAAAATATATTCTAAACAACCGGTCAAGCGGGTCCCACGCCCACTTATACGCGATTTATATGCTAATTTATTAGTATCAAAACAATACGAAACGTAAAAGTTTCGCAAATACAAACAATACTTCAGTTTCTTTAAGCTTTACAAATTCTTAACATATGGCAAAATGAGCTGGAAAATATAGTTAACTAGAGTACTATTTAGTTACTATTTTAAGCTGTTATTTAAACAAGTATCAAGACTTGTCATTTAAGATTTTTTATGCGAAAAAAGGTGGAAAGGAAAATATAGATTATGAATATGATCTGTATCTTCTATTTCTTTGGAATTTTTACCCGACTGCCGGGAGGGTTATGAGTTTAGCGCGTATCTTGTATGTTTGTAATATTCTTCCTTACCTTGTATCTTCAGAACCACTGAACGGATTTTCACATTTGAGGTATCGTTAGATTTGCCTTAATGACCCAAGTGTTCTTAGACAGGTGACATTAAAAAAAACCAAAATGACAGATGTTTGACGCCATATTGTGAGGTAAAAAAAATAAAAATTCTACCAAGCATATCGAGTGGGGTATCAAAATAAAGGATTTTAAACACTGATTCTAAATATGTATATAACTTGCAGTTTTAATAATAAATAGAACAATAAATCTACACTAATATTATAAAGAGGAAAGATTTGATTTTTTGTTTGTTTGGCTCCGAAACTACTGGACCGATTTGAAAAATTCTTTTACCATTGGAATTCTACATTATCTTTGTTGAATATAGGCTTAATTTTATTTTGGAAAAAATAGGGTACCGTAAGATATTTGGGTTCTTCGGACGCAAGGTGTAAAAAATCAACCAGAAAAGTTACTTATTTTACGTACGCTGCCTAAACTATAAAAGATAGAACCATAAAATTCTAAGTAATTGTAGAACTTACAATTAATATCTACAAAAAAGTCCGCGACACACTATACCTATCTATGTCGAGTGAGGCACAATAACCATTTTTTTATTTAAAAATCTTGAAAATTTTTTGGACTACATTTAAACGCATTTATTTTACTCATTCTTTTAATCCTTAACAAAATAAATTATTCCATTACTTAGTACAGTTTATGTAGATAATATTTGGTCTTTGAATGAATAAAATTGGACATTTGGTTTTGAAATTATGGCGAAATTAAAATATTACGATAGTTGGCGTGTGCGCGTGCGGGAGGAAGAAAATCTGTGTAGGGTGCAGCCTGCGTATAATGACTGCGTCGTCGATGTTAGTGTCGGAGTCTGTGAATTGACCTGGGAATCATTTTGCTGACCGAGTCTTTCCTGGGAATGCTTTTTGCAGAGCTCACCGACATCCACGCGGGCGGAGCCGCGGCCGACCGACCGCTAGTAATGAAATAAGAAAAACCAAAATCCACCTGCATGGATAAATCCAATATTAATTAATAAAATAAATTAATTAAAAATTTAAAAAACCCGACTGCAAAAAATGTTAACTAAAAAGAACGAAACAAGACCTAATTCTGCCGGAGGCATCGAATCCATGTTTTAATTGATACGACTCTTGCTTACGAGTTTCATGCCAGGATAAATAGAAGGTTACATAGAAAAATCTACAAGAAGAAAGTGGATAATAAAATGCAGTCGGAGGCATGTCGCACCAAGTTTAACATTAATTCATAAATTATAAAATATTATGCCTCCGACTGCATTTTATTATCCTCTTTCTTCTTGTACATTTTTCTATGTAACCTTCTATTTATCCTGGCATGAAACTCGTAAGCAAGAGTCGTATCAATTAAAACATGGATTCGATGCCTCCGGCAGAATTAGGTCTTGTTTCGTTCTTTTTAGTTAACATTTTT
Organism: Polyommatus iphigenia; assembly: GCA_963422495.1. Classification (NCBI taxonomy): domain Eukaryota; kingdom Metazoa; phylum Arthropoda; class Insecta; order Lepidoptera; family Lycaenidae; genus Polyommatus; species Polyommatus iphigenia. Next base: position 38,884,992 of record OY730183.1, on the reverse strand, counting down.
TGCAGTCGGTTTTTTTTTTAATTTTTAATTAATTTATTTTATTTCCTCCAACCTTAATCTATTTTAATCTATTCTATCTTTTATAGTCTGTATTATGTATTGAACGGTGCATGGCGCATCAATGGCTGCACTGCAGCAGCGCATAAGAATTTTATAACAATGCAACACTTCTATTGTATTTTTCTCAATAGAAAACAAGATTTTAATATTATTTTCTATTTTTGATATAGTTAATATACTTTTATTTTTTAATTTTATATTATAAAAATGTTTTACGACTGTTTTGATAGCGGAACCCTTTAAGGAAGTGACATTTTTGAGGGACGCCAAAAAATACTGTTTTGGCTTTGTACGAATTGTGTCTTGCTGGTGTCTAATGAAATTTTTATAAACAACTAGCTGTCCCGGTGAACTTCGTGTCACTTTAAAACCTTCCCTGGACTTCTATGAACATTTTAAGACTAAAATCAGCCCAATCCGTTCAGCCGTTTTCGAGTTTTAGCGCGACTAACACATTTGAAAATCCATTTTATATATATAGACGTATGTATCTTTCCTGGAACCCCTACAAGGCTTTTGTGGAGTCTCAGGCGTCCGCGGATCGCACTTTGCAATTGTCAGAATAACGAAATCTGTCATTACGTCAAGTTTTCCTGTCAGTGTTTCTATTTTTCGCATTTCTTCTTTGACCATACTAAGCAGGTTGTATCTAACGAGATTTAAAACAGTTTCTGTGTGCAAATCCACATCACGCGCGGGAATCGTGACTGCCTTATCAGTTATCACTGAGGTGATAACAGACGTTGGCCTCTACTAGACCGAACCGATTCTTGTGATAACACTGTATCAGAGTATTTGTTTTCTATTATGCTACTTAGGCAATTATGGTTCGTCACGACGTAAGTCGAAAACATTAAATATTCGTGTAAGGGTAGAGATATTCTAAAACATTAGATAAAGGATCTTTAATTGACTAGAACTCATAAGGGTCAGTAGTCAGTACAGTTAGACAGACAGACGGACAGACAACGAAGTCCCATATTTACTGCAGATAACGAATAGGGTCTTTACCCTTTGGGGTTTTTTTTTCAAAAAAATTCTGGTAAAATCGTGCTCAAAGATTCCGTTACATACATACAGCCCAAGCTAATAAAAGCGTATCAAAAAAAGAATAGAAGGTTGTAACCTCACCTGATGCACTGTATGAGGCTCATGCGCGGCGCGGCTCGCGCTTGGCCGGCCCGCGCGCACTGCTGCACCTGGCAAGTGTACGACATCAGCATACGATCGGCCTGCTTGCTGTGGGCGAACATCGCGCCCATCGTGCGCGTGTAGCCCCATTTTCCCTCCTGCGGTATATGGCCAGTTAGTGGACCAATTTTTAAGTTACCCCGCGCGCGAGCTCCACGGAGCCAGCAGAGAAGCTCGCGCGCGGAGTATAGGTGCCCAATATCCAAAAAAATTGGATTGAATTAAGCAATTTCTCTATCACGGACCATGGAGTTTTTAGGTCTGCTGCGGTGTATGCCCAATTAGTGGACCAATTTTTAAGTTACCCCGCGCGCGAGTTCCAAGGAACCAGCATTCCCTGGAGCTCGCGCGCGAAACATAGGTACCCAAATCCCCAGTCAATCTTAGACAAGGAGAATAATAATTATCGATCAAGCTATTATACATCACTATTCTCATGTCATTAGATAATCTGCATGCGATTGGTAGCGATGCAGGGCGCGCGTGAGCCTTTGGACTCTTGCGGTATACAGCCAATTAGTGGACCAAATTTTAAGTCACCCTGCGCTAGGGCACCTAGGGATCAGGGAAGAAGACCCCGCATTCTTTTGTGGAGCTCGCGCGCAGAAGGAATGAGATTGAATTTATCAATAGCTCTATCATGGAGTTTCATAGTCTTCTCTGGTATAAGCTCGATTAGTGGAGAAATTTCCAAAAGTTTGCACACAAGTTCCGAGGAAGCAGACAAGCCGCCGGTTGTGGCTCAATTTTCGAAAAATACCCCGCATTTTCTCCTGGAACTCGCGCGCGCATAGTCCATGAAAATTACGCCACTAATTAGTCGTATACAGCAAGAGGCCAAAACGACTTCATAATAGAGCCCGATACCCATAGACAAGAAGAAATGGGATTGAATTGAGCTCTATCATGGAATTTGTCTCGTACGATACTGCGATTTGCGTGCGAGCTCAGAGGATACCCATATAGGACACAAAAGAATACCCCTCATTCTTTTCGGATTTCCTTGCAGAGTATAGGTGCCCAATACCCTTAGACATCGAGAAATTAGAATGGATTGAGGAATAGCTCTATCATATACTTTTTTAGATCTGTAACTATTTTAGTGGTATTACATTATCTCTAGAAAATAACGACGTTAGCATTCGATCAAAATGTAAAGGCTGCATAAGTTCTACAGATTTGAGCAAATATTTTGAACTATTTTCGGATTAGGTTTAGGTAATAGTATTAAAACATTGTATTATTATAAATTATAATATAATTTCTGACATTACAATAAATTCTAAAATGTTAATAAACATTCTTAATATTGTGAAATTACTTTTATAGGCGTAGTAGTCCTATAATATATAATATATCTATGGACGCTTCACACCACGTCAGTCTGGCCCCGTACTAAGTACCGACTTGTGTTACAGGTACCAGACAACGGAAATATATTTAATACTTTTATACTATACATATATTTAAGATTGTTATTATATGATACACATATTTAATACACATCCATGACCAAGGAACTTTTGAAAACTTTTTGTTCCGTCGGCGGGATTCGAACCCGCGACCCCCGGCTTGAGCTACCAACGCGCTCACCACTGAGCCACAGAGGTCGTCAAAGTATAATAATATATCAGAGCAGTTAAAAATAAAATAAACATCAATAATATTTTGTTTATGAAATCGTGTTCACGTTATTGGGTTATGAATTTCATGAAAATATACGCGAGCTATTTTTGCGCACGCTAAAAATATCGATTTTGTTATGAAGAACACATTGGCTAGAGAAAGTACTGTCTACAGCCAAAATAACTAAATTGCATTTCAGAGGACAGTAGCTCTTAGCAATAGATGTTTTGTATTGAAGACATGATGCGGATGAAGTATGAACCGGGTCACCGCTACCATATGTGCAATATGTGCGATGCACACGGGCGCCATGGCCGCCATCCTCTAGGGGCGCCAAATCGCCATCTTTAGGGTCCGCCAAAACCAAGGACCCAAAAAAATTTGCCTAAAGGGGCGCCAAAATCCTTTTTTGCACACAGGCGCCACTAGCCCTTACGGGGGCCCTGAACCGGGTAACTAACATTTTAAAACATATTAACAGCATTTACTCATTTTTTTCCCTTGTAACTTAAACTAACCTTGTAACTTACCTACATCATCTGGCTTATATGGGTGCTTTCACAAAAATAGGGCAACTTTTGAAGGTATTTTTTCTTCATCATATTTAATTTGTTATTAAATTCCCTGTTAGTGTACATGATAGGTGATCAATTAATTGTGTCTTATCTAAAAGGGCCAGTCACTTTATGCATTATTTTAGGAAATTTAGAATTTTGCTGATTTACGCATCTAGGGACTGACAACTTTAAAGCCTTCATGCGCGAGTCTGACTCGCACTTAGCCGATTTTATATTATTTTAGGACTACTTGGTCGAAACTTCTTATAGGATATATAAAGACCTGCATCACCAAAGCATATATTTTTCAACATTTGGGCCAGACCAAAGCTGTTTGTTTGACTGCTCTTGATGAGTTTCAGCTTTTGATATAATATTTTCAATAATTGTTTTTCTTAAGTCTATTATATTTTTTCAGTTGAGAAGGCTTAAACAATACATGTATTTCGTTATATTACTGATGTTTTCATACTAAACGTCAGTCCGAGCGCCTCTAGAAGCTAGGGCCTGATGGTCTTGGGACTGATATTTTGGAATAAAATTGAACTTAAAATTCTGTTGCAAATAACATTATAAAGTCTAAAATGATATTGCGAACAATGCCGACGTATTACTTATAAATATTGATTAATTCATAAGAATTTAATATCAATAAACAACAAAATTACTTATCTAGGGATTGAACAAGTGACTGGAATTACCACGTGGTGGCCCACAAACTTTCATTTTTGCACTGATTTATAACATGACCGCCGCAGAGCGAGTGTTGTCAGAGAATAACTTCATGTAATACTCTGAAATTCCCCAACAATATTCAACGCACATTCTAATGATGTCGCGAAATTTTAAAATTCGTAAGTGGCTAGGGCCTGGCGAAAAAAGTTGAGGACACTAAACTCATTCGAGAAAAAATAATTATTGTTTATTTTAACTACAAAATACTCACATAATTAGCTGCGAGTACTTAAACATTTTAAAAAATATTAATAAAAATAAGTATAAACACAGTACTTTTTTTAATATGGATTCCTAAACACAACATTTCGGAGAACGGACACGCCTAGGGCCTGACATTTGGGACATATAAAACAGATTTTAAATATATAATATAATGTTAATTTAAACATAATTTGGGGGATAAGTTAAACACATTGTAAACTATTATTTAGCAATTGTGGTAGTAAGTAATTAGTATTGATTTTAACTGAAATGTGCTGCGGAAACGAAGTTTCCATACTTTTGTGAAACCACCCATATATCTAGCTATACAGTTCTATACAGTGTACATAGTTATTTAAATATATCAAAAAATGTGGATTCTTCCATTCCACATTTTTTAATTTCAAATAATTTGTCCAGGTAGGTACTTATGCAAAAAAAGTTTTCAAATTGTTACCTGCTTCATGAACTCGTGTATTGTGTCTTCTTTTATCGATTTATGGACTAAGATATTATGTACCTATTTTTTGAGTGTACTATAAATTCACCTACGTTGGCTGACAAAAAAAAAGACGGGTTGCACTCCGGGAGTGCCGGCAGAAGTGAAAACTTGATTATTAACGTTGTGCATTATTTTTTTAACCCATTTTTTATGAAAATTGATTTTTAAAAAAATCGATTTTTTTAATTAATCGAAACCCTTACAATTGATTAAATTTTTAACCCATTTTTTATGAAAATCGATTTTTAAAAAAACGATTTTTTTTATTAATCGAAACCCTTACAATCGATTAAAAAATATCGACAATCGAAAAAACACAATCGATTGTTCGATTAATCGCTTTCGATGTTACAACACTACTCTCCAACCGTCTTACGGTTTTTCGATCAGCACGAGAATCTGACGCGAGTTTCTCAGTTTAAAACCCATCCCACAAAAGTGCTCAACGCCGCTAAAGAAGTTTTCACTTCAAAAAACTATATTTAAGTAGCAGTCTAAAGAGTTTGTACATTTCAAAACAAAAATAGAATATAAGCTGCAAAAAACGTGACTCCCCGTAGAGCTAACTATCATAAAAATATATTTTACCTGACTAATTTCAAATAAACTAAGAATTCCTAATATCTTAGTATTTGGAGGTTTGTTAATCTAGGCAAAATATTGCATCAACTTTTGTAGCGCGGCGCCCGTAGCGCTTAGCTCAGAGCTCTACGAAACGCCATTGGTACTTTACTCTCATTCGAAATGTAAGTCAATATTGTGAAATACGTGTATTGACCAAAGCGAATCCTAGGAATTAAGGAACAGAATAACTCTCTATAAAATATATATATAATACTCGAATTAGTTACTTGAATTAGCATGCCTACTATACGTAGAGCTAAAATTTAAATATTCTTATAGTTTTCAGTCAATACAATAAGTAATAGCTTTTGGGAAGTCTACGATCGGAAGAAATAATTAATTCTATGACGTCACAAAACAGATATTTACGTCACTATGACGTTAAAATGTACGCAAATTCGTAAACCCAAAATTGGCAAGTTGACCAAGATATAAGGAGAACAAACGTAAATTAATTGACAAAATATTGTAGAAACATTGACATTACAGACATGACTGTCGATGTCGCGCTAAAGTATACTGACACAGTGTTAAATTGGCACGTTGTCAAGATGTCTTATTTTCTCGTCTAAAACAGTACTGATAATTACTGAGGTGTCGCCTTTCTTGCCATTGTTGTCATGGCAACAAAAATCATTACCCTCTTTTTGGCTTCCAGTTGGGTAAAAAATAGGCTGACTTTAAAGAATAGTTTTAAGCGTAGTCAAAGCGCAGGCTCTGCCACAAAGTCTTCTCCTCTAAAACAGCGATATATGGATGACGATCTTTAAAATATAACAAATGAGAAAATCTGTAAAGTAACCTCATGACACTACAACGAATAAATCGTGAGTTCTCTGAATCACAGACTTAAAAAATTTAGGGTTGAGAAAACTAGATATTGTCTGCTATTTTGTTTCGAAATTCGTTTATCGCGCGCGAGACGTGTATAATTTTTGAAATAAAAATACATATAGGTAGGTATAAGTAATATAATATCCTTTGACCTTTTCTATAGTTCTTTCCGGGGAATCAAAAGTACTAACTACAAACTATATTTCAGTTAGTTGGTTTAGCAGTTTGAGCATGAAAAATGAGAGAGCAAACATTCTATTTTTTTCGCACACTTTTTGTGCGGCGCGGCGCGAAGCGGCGCGATGCGGTCTGCCAGAATTATACGGATTTTTTGTGCGCCGGACTTTTTGCGCGTCGTGTACTACTACAATACTGCATATAATTGCATAGGTTCTATTTCCACAGACTAAAAAGTGCGTCACGGATAGTCTGTCGTCTGCGATCTCCCTACCAGACAGGCAGACAGACTTTTCGCGTGTATTGACATGGTCTGTTCTACTAATTTTCCAATTTGTCCTAAATTATGTACCTTTACATACCTACACTAAACAGAAACGGTATTCGTGTTTTATCTTCATAAATATTGTAATGTTATGCGATATGCTATCAATTAGTTACAAAGATACTGAAAGATAACTGAAATGCAAGTCTGGGTCGCTATAGTAAAATATCATGAACAAATTAAACCGTACTAATATTATAATGCGAGAGTCTGTTTGTCACGCTTCAACTACTGAATGGATTTGCACGAGACTTGGTATGGAGATATTAATTATTGAGTCCCGGGACATTGGGAGCTTCTACAGAAAAATGTACGGTTTCAGCGCGAACGGAATTGCGGCAACATTATACTCGGCTTGGCTGTTGATTGGAGTAGGCTGCGTTTCCACTGAAGCGGAGCGGAGCTTAGTGGTGCCGAATTGACCAATCACCATGCTCAAAATCTTCGCTGTCATTCCGCTGGAATAGCACGATTGGTCAATTCGGGCACCGCTAAGCTCCGCTCCGCTCCGCTTCAGTGGAAACACAGCCTAAGTGTCGCCGCACACGGGCCACACGCCACAGCACAAACGCCGTTTTAAGCTAGTCTATTGGTCGTAAAGCGAATCGTTGTAGCGTGTGGCGGCCACCGGCGTCAAAAATGTATGAAAACTACAGGAAATATGCCGGTGGCGGCGTTTTGTGGTTGTGGCCGGTGGCCCGTGTGCGGGAAGCCCTAGAGTTTTCGATAAAGCACGTATTTACGCGCTGTTATTTACATATAATTGCTTGTGATTTCCCGATGTAGCCGCCAAACCGCGCGTTAGGGCGGACACATAAATCGAGTCTGGCCTTTACAAAACGCACGCCTTTGCTCATCCGCTGGTGTCTTTCCGTAAAAAAAACTTTCTTAATTGATTCACGATTATGTTTACATTGTCAGTGTTTGCGGATTTTTATCACCCCACGATACATCACACGACGGAATTTTACCAAATCAGTGCACGAAGCCACATGTTAATTTTCTCAGTCGTGTGTGACGCACGATATGTTCATATTTCGCTACATTTAGCTATTTATCTGATAGCCAAATACTAATATGCTACTTAAACTGAGAGGCTGTGGAATAGCACTCACCAAGTATTTTAAAATGTAGGACAACAAGGCACCACGTAACACGTTCCTACATTTGACGAACAAAAATGTTCATATTATCCTAATTTTCAAAATGAGGCAAGTGACGAAGTGGCGCTCTTGTTACGAATTTTGCTTCAACACGTCTATCATACATAAATGATTAAAATCGGCCAAGTGCGAGTAGGACTCGCGTGCGAAGGGTTCCGTACCGCTTCAGAGCAAAAATTAGCCCAAAATTGTGTTTTTTGTATGGGAGCCCCCCTTAAATCTTTATTTTATTTTAATATTATTATGAATTATTAAAGTACACATATACCTTAGGGTTTTGTTAAAATTTCAAGTGTCTTTCTGTTGCCGTTATTGATTACGAGCAAAAAAAGGCCAAAAGAATCACGTCGTTGTATGGGAACCCCCCTTAAATATTAATTTTGTTTTATTTTTAGTATTTGTTGTTATAGCGGCAACAGAAATACACAATCTGTGAAAATTTCAACTCTCTAGCTCAGGGGTTCCCAAACTGTGCGCCGCGGCGCCCTGGTGCGCCGTGGAAAGGCAAGAGGGGCGCCGTGAGTCCATCCTCCATCATTATCAACAAATATTATAAAATAAAATTATAATATACATTATACAAAGCAGGCAGATGAATAAATATTTGTTTATTATTATTTACTTGCTTAACATAACTATAATCATTAATTCATGAAGCCCCAAGCGGCCACATCCGGCCGCGATAACAATAGATAAGCTATTGTGTCTCGTTTTTCGACGATCGAAAGGGAGGTGTTTATGTATTTATGTATCTTTTTATAATAGCTAGGTAAAGTAGGGCGCCGTGACAAAATATTGACTTGTAAGTGCGCCGCAGGCTGAAAAAGATTGGGAACCCCTGCCTAGCTATTACCGTTCTTGAGTTACAGCCTGGAGACAGACAGACAGACAGACATCGAAGTCTCGGTAATAGGGTTCCGTTTTTACCCTTTGGGTACGGAACCCTAATTATACGTCTAGAAAACACTGCACACTAAGCTACTTAATATTATTATTTAATATTTATTATTACTTATGTCAATGAAAATGCAATCTATTAAAATTTAAATATTTACGCACTTTAATGCATAAGGGAGATCGCAGACGACAGACTTTTGTGCGATCAAAGTCTGCGGCTTCCATACAATCTGATGGCGCGCGCCATGCGTAATGTATGTAAGCCGCAGACTTTGATCGCACAAAAGTGTGTCGTCTGCGATCTCCCTAATTCGAATTAAATGTAAAAAGTTTGTAAAACTCTGGCAAACGCGAACGGCCTCAGTCCTCTCACTCCTCACTCAGAGACATTTAATAAAAACTTAACTTTTTAGATTAGATTTTTTTTCTTTATACTTCATCTAAATAAAGGGTTAGGATTAATGAAATGTCTCATGGCTCGGCCGTTTGTCTGCGTTTTGCGTCTTAACGGTTATTGTGACCCATGGACAAACAAGCAACATGTGGTTATGCAGGGGTTCCCAATCTTTTTCAGCCTTCGGGCCCACTTACAAGTCAATATTTTGTCACGGTGCCTTACTCTACCTAGCTATTACAAAAATATACATAATTAACACCTTTAATGATTATAGTTAGGTTAAGCATGTAAATTAAAATAAACAAATATTAATCAGATGCCTGCTTTATATAATAATTAATAATTCATATTATAATTTTATTTTATAACTAGCTGTTGCCCGCGACTTCGTCCGCGTTAACATAGTATAATAATAAAGATGGATAGTTTTCCCCTTTTTGTGGTTCCTTATACAAAGGGTAAAAACGGGACCCTATTTAAGCAAACGTCAAACGCAAATGTCAATAAACTTTCATGTTTCTAACTCAAGAAATGATGGACTTTCATTGAAACTTTCTACCCCGATTTCACCCCCTTGGGGGTAGAATTACCAGAAACGCTAAAATACGTATCCATTCATTTTTAATCAGCAGTCCAAAAATAAACTTTCATGTTTCTAACTTAAGAAATGACGGACTTTCATTTAAACTTTCAACCCCTATTTCACCCCCTTGGGGGTAGAATTTCCAAAAACGCTTAAACACGTATCCAATCATTTTTAATCAGTAGCCCAAACATAAAATTTCAAGTTTCTAACTTAAGAAATAACGGACTTTCATTCAAACTTTCAACCCCAATTTCACCCCTTTGGGGGTAGAATTTCCAAAAACGCTTAAATACGTATCCATTTATTTTTAATCAGTAACCCAAAAATAAAGTTTCATGTTTCTAGCTCAAGAAATGACGGACTTTCATTCAAACTTTCAACCCCTATTTCACCCCCTTCGGGGAAAATTTTTCAAAATTCCTTCCTTAGTGGGTGTCTACTTAATAAAACAATCCTACTCACCAAATTTCGTGGCTGTAACTTTAACAGTTTTTGCTCAGCGATGATGAATCAGTCAGTCAGTCAGTCAGTCAGTCAGGACATGTAATTTTATAAGTATAGATATTTGTGGTTATGGACAATTAATAATGATGGAGGACCGACTCACGGCGCCCCTCTTGCCTTTCCACGGCGCACCAGGGCGCCGCGGCGCACAGTTTGGGAGCCCCTGGGTTATGGAGTAATAATTAATACTCGATGCGAAAACAACTGCAAATGAATCAACTCAAAAGGTCACGATGGTTCATTGTATGTATGTATGTATGTGTGTTACGGCCGAGGAAATATTATGTTTACAAGCTTTGCCGGAATAAAATAAATAAAAAAAATTGATCGCTTTTTTACAAAAGGGCAGAATTTTGAAAGGTACTTTAAATTAGCAGATAAGAGGAGCACGTGTGCGAAATATCATGATTCTAGCTGCAACGGCATGAGCACGGAGCTTTATACATATTACCTCCGTAGGCCTGTGCGGTGATCTATCGATCAATCAGCTTTGCTTCTTACATATTAAAGAAGTTTTCTTTTATATTTATCGATTTCATATCATCACAAACATTAATAGTACTAGTTATGACACCGTCCTCAATGATTTTCGGCAATAGTTAATGTTATCAATGATCATACATGGTCTGTCATATTAAAATACCATTTCCATAAGGAATCGGAGAAATTACCGTTTGTATTTCTTGAAATCAATTGACGTGGACTTTTATGAGCGTAAAATCTGCTAAGCATACAATTTCCTCGACTGCACAAATGTGTATGTGTGTAAGTAATGTAATGTAAGTACATATAAGTATAATGATTCTATTTATATCTAGGCCTTGGGTCTAGTAGGTATGTGTATGACATTGAGCAAGGTCAAGCATTGGCGCGGGAAATATAAAGCGCAACACACACTGAGCCCGCCGGGCCGCCGACATATGTCGGCAACTTTATGTCGGCGGCCTAGTTGGCGGCTTCACTTATTACAAGTCGAAAAATTTTGTCGGCGGCATGTCGGCGGCTTGAGATGAGAAATTTAATTGGCAGTCAGTAATTGGTCAGTGATTGCCGCGTGTCTATAAGGCTGTGTCGCCGGGCAACTGAGCGCAGGCGACCCAAGCCGCCAACATGTCGGCGGGTAACACGCGCGGGCGCATGTTGCCGACATCATTCTTTTTATACAGGCCGCCGGGTTGTGTCGCCGACATATGTCGGCGGCCCGGCGGGCTCAGTGTGTATTGCGCTTTAGGCGGTCATTGCAACAGGTGTAAATATGTAGTATTTTTTTATACAGGCCGCCGGGTTGTGTCGCCGACAAATGTCGGCGGCCCGGCGGGCTCAGTGTGTATTGCGCTTTAGGTGGTCATTGCAACAGGTAAATATGTAATATTATCTCATTTGTAGGCATAAACCATCATGTTAAATGTAGCCAAGACGAGGCAAAATTCGTACACAACCGCTGACTCTACAATTCTACAAGCAAAGGGGAACCAACTCTACATCAGTTAAAATATTATTTGTAGCCTAATACTTAGCTGATTTACTTATTTTGGGAAATGGCTATGGCTAATGGCATGTATAATAGTTTATTTCGCTGTGTAAACATTATGATTAGTAAGGAGGATAATTATTATTATGATTTATGTGTTAGTCAAGTTGACTATCTCTACAAACCTTCATATCTTAGTCATACATAAGTCCTTGTAGAAATTACGTTACAAATAATAATTTTAGTCCCTAACTTGTTAAAATTTACAATGGCATTGCTGTAAACAAAGTGTGTAAAATGTAAATACATATTTATAAATGTGTGAATCATCGTGTTTTTATTTCAAAGTGAGCAAATGTTTTGCTACGAGTAATTATAACTAGGTGGACAATATATTTCGAAAGAAATTTTTGTTATAGAATATTCTCTGCATTTTGTAAGTACATAAAATTAAACTTAATAAAAATAATGACTATAATAAATGACCGCGTCAGGCAACATTCTCATAATCTCAGAACGAATAAAAAGATAAAGAGAATTCTAGGTTATATTTATTTTTTAAAGTTTTATAAAATGTGGCTGATTTTTCCATATGTGAGTCAAATAACATTATTACACGGTCATGTACGAAACGCGATAAAGCGGAGTAGCGTAGTTTTATGCATGTGTGTGTTAGCGCTTATTTAAACAAAACAACGTTACTACAGAGCTCGCTATATTCATTTTTTTATCTCTATTCTCAGCACAGTACTAGATGATCCGCTGAACTTTGTTTTACATTCCTTCTAATATAAACTTTCCCTGGACTTCCACGAACATTTCAAGACAAGACCAAGACAATTAACCAAATCAGTTTAGTCCTCGAGTTTTTCCGATTCCCAACTAACAAAGATTATAATTCATTTTTATTTAGGTATAATATATAGATAGATAAAGTGACAGACATAATGATATGTGGTTGAAATTAAGGTTAAGGGTTAATTTGGATATAATGACCCATCAACAAAGGTCTAAGTATGTCTAAATTCTAATCTAACCTTTAAGAGCTTAGGTTATAAATACATGTAACAGAACCGGCGTCCGCGCTATTTGCGGACACCGTATAATGAGATAAAGTGTCACTGCACCGGGCTGCGGCCTTTGCGGCCTAGTACATAAACAAATACTAGCTAGGCTACCTAGAAATATAACACTACATATTGGCCGCAACTTCGTTACTTCGTGATTTGTTTCCCGCGCAAATAGCGTACATTTTTGGGGATAAAAACTATCCCTCATCATTTTTTCGGGGACTATTCGTATAGGAGTATATTCATACCAAATTCCATCGAAATTGGTTAAGCAGTTTTAGCGTGCTGCGTGAGTGTTAGTGGCAGAGAGATCATAATATGCAATATTATAGTAATCTAATATATATAAATCTCCTGTCACGATGTTTGTCCGCGATGGATGGACTTAACCGATTTTAATGTTTTTTTTAATGTGTGCTTTTTTCCAACTTGAGAGATAGGATAGCTTAGATCTTTAATTATTATAGTCGCAATTTTATTTTATTGCAAATAATTATTTGTCTATAAAGAGCGACCCATTGTTTATGCGACGCGGGTCACGGGATAGCGATGGACGTTACCATGGTGACATACTTATTTAGTCACTAATTCAATAAAATAATACGGGCGATATACTTTATATAATAATATAGCAAAGAAACGTTTGCCGGGACAGCTAGTTAGACTATAAAATGTCACGGAATAGGAAAATATATCAAATAGGATAGGTTTAATTGCGAAAAATGTACGGTTTCTACGAATTAAACGCGATAAACGCTTAATAACACACATTATTTGTCGGTCACACAACATATTTTAAAAACACAAAAGTTATAAGTGATTGGTGAAAATATTTTTTTTATCATTGTAGTAATGATTTTTTAATTATTCTTATCAATACAAAATTATTGTCTAAAATAATTGTAACCCATAAAATTCATCAATTTATTTTAATTGTGCCTATTAGAATTTGGAGGTACTTAGTATTTTTTTTCCACTACCCACCTATTACCCACCCATGGGCCATGACAAAGTGGAAAATGATTACATGAAGTAAACAGGTGTGTAGATGGTGTTTACAAAATACTTTCACAATAATTAATCACGTTGACTTGATAGCCTCTACCTGTACTTGTTTACTCACGTGTTGGTACCAACTACAAACAACAAACAAGCTAAGTACCTATGTATATTTTTACACCATATTTGAAGACATGAGTGGATGATCGTTCGTTGAGTCAGAATTTGGCTCTACGTGAGATTATCATTAAACTTTTTGAAAGTAACTTGAGTTCATGTTATACTTGAATCCTTTGGTGTATTATTTACGCTAATATAGCATTCCTTCTATAACAATTGAAGACGTACGTGGACGAAGCGGGTAAAGCAACAATTTGAAAACTGATTTTTCAACCGACTTCCAAAAAGGAGGAGGTTATATGTTCGGCTGTGGATATTTGATATTTTTATTTGTGTATGTTCAACGATTACTCCGCCGTTTGTGAACCGATTTTCAAAAATTTTATTTTGTTATATTAGGTTTCATTTCAATTTGGTACCATGTTCACAAAAGTGGTGATCTGATGATGGGATCCATGAGTAATCGAGGGAACTCCTCAAAATTTACATGGAAACACATGGTGATTTTGGTTTTATGAGAAGCATCCTAAGCATATGCTACCAAAACGCAAGATTTTGCACCAAGGTATACTATGATTCCGAAGATACTAAGAGAACTCCGGATTCCTTATAGATACAAGTTTGGGGGTTTAGGCGCTGTTTTAAGAACTGAAAGCATGTGCTACTATGCAAATTATATTCATCATCATCATCATCATCATTACCACATCAGGGTCACCAATGTCACATGTCTGATGTTACAATATGCTCCCACAAAACCACAATTATATCTTCACGTTATGTCCTTATTATATTGGTACTTTTCATAGCGAGCGATTTTACAACAATAAAAATATAATGTTGTATGACATAACAAATTCAACCTTCAATCCAGAGCGTAGGGCACACATTTGACATTCATTACTTACGCGATAGTTTACTAAGTAACTAAAAAGATTGAAATTATTATTTTTAACAAAAAATTAAAACCGAAATCCAAGGTAAAAACAATATAATAACATCCTTATAATATGAACTAAAAAGTATTAAATAAAATTTATTCCTATCTAATAGTGCCTTTTTCCGAATTCGGCTAAACCTCAACTATTTCTGTACTCAATCTTCATAATTTTGAAGTCGGTGCCAGTTCCAAAAGTTTCACATATTCTGTCAGAGAACTGAAGATTCAACTATATCTGGTACCTTTCTTAACTTTTAGTTCATATTATGAGGATGTTATTATATTGTTTTTACCTTGGAAGTCGGTTTTAATTTTTTGTTAAAAATAATAATTTCATAAATGGAGGCTTTAGAGGAAAATAATTTAAAATAAAAAAATGTGGATTATGTATATGTATAACTAGATAGTAACAATGTTTGTTCAAATTATTAGGGAAAATATATATAAAATGTTAGCCGCTCATGTCCTCAGTTATAATTAGCAAGCCTTATTTATTTACTCGGATAACTGTAAACAATCGGATAATTCTCATACGCAGCACGACAAACCGCGTAAATCCATTCTGCAGTTCTGTACGCTCTGCACGAGATTAGCAATTGTTCAGTCTGTTTGAGTATCCTTGACACAAATACTGAAATACTCCAACAACAGTCTATACTAGCTAATAGCTATAGAAGAAGATAATAGTTAAAAAGTATACAACCCATTCTTTGTACATTATCAGTTGTTCAGCTAATAGCTTAGACAGGATCGAGTCGATAATCTATGTACTTATTATAAAATAAAGTCGCTTTTTTTCCCTTATGTCCCTTTATTCCCTTTAATCTTTAAAACTACGCAACGGATTTTGATGATTCTTTCAGTGTTAGACAGCCCATTTATCGAGGAAGGCTGTAGGCTACATTTTATCACGCTAAGACTAATAGGAGCGAAGAAATAGAGGAAAATGTGGAAAAAACAGGGAAAATTATTTGACAGGGCTAACTTGAACGCGCTAATCTCAGCAACTACTGGTCCGATTTGAAAAATTATTTCAGTGTTAGATAGCCCATTTATTGAGGAAGGCTATAGGCTATATTTTATCACACTAAGACTAATAGGAGAATGAGGAAAAAACGGGGGAAATTATTTGAAAGGGCTTATCTCGCGAACTACTGGAGCAATTTTTATGTTATTTGGCACAGATAAGAAGTAGACCACGTGAAGGATCATAGGCTATTGATTTTAATCATTTTTTCAGTGGCTATATATTTTACACCCGTGCGACACCGGGGCGGGTCGCTAGTATATTATAAAGATTAAAGGCCCTCGTAAACCTAAAGGCCGATCAATCAAATCGGACTGATCGTAGGCTGACCTGCGATAAACAAATCCGTTCAGGTCGATCAGCTTTTCCGTAAAGCCTTTTTGAGTTCCAAGAAAATCCGAGGCCTCCGCAAAAAGACTAGTCATTACTAGATAATTAAGTACTTACTACAAGTGATCATGCCACTGATCTATCCTAGATATTTATATTTAAATAGAAATGAATTTTAAAATTTGTTAGTCCCGCTGAAACTAGAGAGCTGCTGAGCCGATTTGGCAAATTTTGAAGGTTTATATTAAGAGGAAAGAGATACAAAGTTCACCAGGTCATCTAATATTAATTCAATAATATTAATTGGCGTAGTAAAAAGGGTTAAATTCATAAATTACGTTAAAAAGGAGGTAAGGACAGGTGTAGATCACTGCCGGCGTAGGACGGGAGTGCGGAGGCGACGCTATGCGAACCTCCTAACTCTCGTCTAACGGGGCTCCGGGAGAGGATGGGAACCTCCCCGGCTTAGCCAGTCCCGGCGCCGAGGGGAACGCTTTAGTTTGCCTAAGCGTTTCCTTACTTTTGGTGGAAGTCCGGTCCCAGGTGGACCGGCCGGTCGTGGAGGGAGTCCCGTGTTTGTTAGATCCGGGATATCCCTCCTTATACGGCTGAAGGCGAACCGCAGGTGGTTTTAGTGAGTAGGAGTCTCACATACCCCCGGGGTGCTTCAGCTTACTGAGGCACATACCCAACCCGGGGGACCCATGATGGGTTTCCCCTGCGCAAAAAAAAAAAAAAAAAGGTGTAGATCACTGTGGGCAAGAGGGGAAAACGGCACATGATGAAATAATATTGTCTTTATTGCCAGGCTCTTACATCAGACACCCTTTCGTGCGCAAAAATATTTCCAATCATAGTCCTTTTATTTTCAATATTGTTTTAATTCGTTTTTCTACACTTTATTTAATTTTAAAATTCATTTAACCTAATTAGCTGTTTACTTTGAAAAACAATTTAAAATTTTGTAAACAACTGTGGATTAACCACGTTTAAACTTACCTATATGAATTCAATTTCAAGGTCACAATTAATTATAAAGTACCTAAATAATATTCAATTTTCTTGGAATTGTTAAGTGTTTTCTTTAAGTTTTAAATAATTAGTTTCTCAGTGATATTAAAAGTAAGATAAAATATTAAAAGAATTGAAACTGTGGTGAACTGCATGACTGCTAGCCGGCCCCTAGATGAGCAATTTTATTGTCTATATAATATCACAACAGTTTATTTGACAATTAGATTGAAGAGGCGCGATGTTCAATATCAACCCTAGACGGTAAATAATATTACGCAATATGTGATATTGACAATAAAATTGCTCGTCTAGAGCCCAGATAAGATAAACATCATATTTAGTAACATGCAATTTGCAGCTTTACCAATTTCTTGTCATCTTCTTTTCTGCCATTTATTTACGTTATGTAAGAGTGTTTGTTGCACAATTTTTTTAACTTTTTGATCATCATTAATAATTTGACTAGAGCTCTCTAGCTTAGAATGTTATAATATAATAGAATACTTGTTACTAGTATAACTAAGTAAAAACTAGTTGAAAGAAACTTTAGCTTTAAAAAACCTCTCAAATCTGTAAAACTTACGCTTATTACATCATACTTAATTCATGTGATAAAAAATTACCTGATGTTTTGGTATCTTAGAGCAGACTCGTTTTGTGTTTGATGCACTGGATGGGGGTGGAGGAGGTAGACCAACACCTTTGGACGACTGGAGTCGTGTCTTGACCACCTCGAGCGGACATGTTACCACTGCACCAGCTGTGCCAGCAATACTGAAATATAACATGAGATTTACTTAAAACAATAATGTCAACTATGTGGAATAGAATGTTATTGGTGTCTATACTGTACTCAGCGATACATGGCGGTAGTGGTCATTGACTCCCTGTCAAAAACTTGTCATTTTCTATACAAACCGCCATTGTCCGATGTTGTCAATCGCGGCTTTGTATAGAAAATGATAAGTTTTTGACAGGGAGTCAATGACCGCTACCGCCACATTTTGCCGAGTACAGTATAGTGTCTATATTGTATACTATAGATGACATAATATTATGGCAGTACGGTATGGTTTTAGTTTTGACTAAAGTCTGAATAAATCCAGATTTTATGTAACATAAATAATTATTTAATATATTATTTAAATGTACATTTGTGTAGTTATTCAGGTTACAATTTATAGCAGAATAATGTATGTTTCCATAAGATTTTTTTTTTTTTGTAAAAAAAGCACAGGTAACAACTTTAATAATATTATGTTAAAGATTTGTAAGTAACAGAACTCACTAAATCATATTTTATGCAAATAAACAAGAGATTTGGTCATCTAACTTAATTTTTAATTTTTATAGAGGTAATATGAAATGTGTAACTACATAATATTTGAAACAATTTCATAATAACTAACACAACAATAAAAGATAATTATGAGAAGGGTAATTACTACTTCATTAAAATGCAAAAAACCATTGTAGTAAAAATGATATAATTTTATAAGAAAAACATAACTTCATTATGAGATTGCAACTAAGAGAGATTTTTTCTTCAACCAGTATTTATAAATTGTATAAAAGTAAAGCAAGACATATTTTATAGCTTTCTTATTACAACTAAAATTTAAATAAAATGGTCAATCAATGTCGTAAGACAATGCATGAGATATTCTCATTCATAAAACTTTTTTCATTCAACCTAACGAAGCATAATCAAATTGTAAATCTTAGTGAAATATTGTGACTATTTTGTGAAATTTGAATTGACGACCTCTGTGGCTCAGTTGGTGGGCTGTTGGTAGCTGAAGCCGGGGCACAGTGCGATAAAAACCTCGATTTTGTTTCACCGCATTTTTCTTTCAAAGTACTATAGTTGATAGCTATATAAACATTAGAGTAAAACTCCGAGATCGATATTCTTTGTAGTTATTTTTTTAAAGAGTGTCAAAGTTGGCGTTTTTCCGGGTCAAAAATTTGCATAAAAATTAATTTAAAAAAAACTAATCAAGTAACATTAATTTTGTTTATACCAATTGAACAAGCACTTAATACTTTACTTTTTCTCCAAATTTGGTTAACCTACTGTGATCAAGTAGGGAGATATTTATTTATTTAATAATTTTAGTTTTTCATTTTTAATTTCGCGATTAGATCGAGTTAGAAAAAGTTTTAAGCATGAAACGATAGTGTGAGTAATCCTTTATCAATGTTATTAAAAATCACACTCTAATAACCTCTGTGTCAGAAGTTATATCCAATTCAATTTACTTAAATAAAAATTCGGATTTTTTTATACCTAGGGTTGTCAATAAAGTTGATATTTTATTTTCCCCGACTACATCAGAAGGTGATTACTGATTAGATACTGTTTGAGCATATAAAATCATTAGTTTACGTTATATTTTTTCACTTTTTAGATTTTTTATTATTAATCCTACCTAAACGTGATATTGATATTTTTTGTATAGGATATCGATTGCGAATTTGCGTATCAACCGGATAAATCAAACAAGAGACCTTTAGTGACAACCCTAGGTACAAAAAATCCAAATTTTTATTTAAAAAAATTTAAATTGGATATAACTTCTGACAAAGAGGTTATTAGAGTGTGATTTTTAATAACTTTGATATAGGATTACTCACACTATTGTTTCATGCTTAAAACTTTTTCTAATTCGATCTAATCGCGAAATTAAAAATGGAAAACTAAAATTATTAAATAAATAAATATCTCCCTACTTGATCACAGTAGGTTAACCAAATTTGGAGAAAAAGTAAAGTATTAAGTGCTTGTTCAATTGGTTTATACAAAATTAATGTTACTTGATTAGTTTTTTTTAATTTATTTTTATGCAAATTTTTGACCCGGAAAAAAGCCAACTTTGACACTCTTTAAAAAAATAACTACAAAGAATATCGATCTCGGAGTTTTACTCTAATGTTTATATAGCTATCAACTATAGTATTTTGAAAGAAAAACGCGATGAAACAAAATTGAGGTTTTTATCACACTGTGCGGGGGTCGCGGGTTCTAATCCCACCGACGGAACAAAAATTTTTCAAAGTTCCTGGATCATGTATGTGTATTAAATATGTGTATCATATAATAAAAATCTTAAATATATGTATAGTATAAAAGTATTAAATATATTTCCGTTGTCTGGTACCCGTAACACAAGTTCTTCAGGTACTTAGCACACGGCCAGACTGACGTAGTGTGAAGCATCCATAGATATTATTATTATTATTTTGTATCTCATTCTCATAAAATATGCAAGAGTTTGTTCTGAGGACTTCAAGTTTATGAGTTGAAAGACTAGTGTATCTCCTAAAGCCAACAAGTAACGACCCTGATAATAGTTTCTGTTGTAGATTTGTGTTGAATTTTAATGAACCATCCGAGTTAAATGACCCGAAACGTAGAAATAAGGAAAAGTTACATGTTCAAATTAGTGTATAGTTCCGCAGATATTTACCCTCCAGCCACAAGATGAATCGCAGTATCCTTTTGAGACATTTTAGCGCCACCGCATTGACAACATGACTGCAAATTCAATGGTCTAAAAATAAACAAAAAGCACCACGACTGTACGAGCTACGATGTTTTGAGAATTAATTATTCTCATTTAAATCGAACTTTTTTTGTAACTTCACAACACTTTTCGATTGTAATGAAACGAAAATAGCACAATTTGTAATAACAACGCAATAATATCAAGTTTTTTATGAACAACACAAGAAAATAATATTTTTTGTAACTTTGACAGTCGACTGCGCCGCAAGAAATTTACCGGAGCTAGTGTTGTTCACAGATGTGTTGTTTGCCACACTTCACGGTTGATGACGGACTAGAGTTGTACAAGTTGCGCCGGTTACCGGCTTCGGATCTCGCAGTGTTCACGTGTGTCGTCACACGTCGCACTTTTTTTCTATTTTTTAGATAAATGTAAGCCTTATTTATGATGTAATAAAGTCTAAAGTAGTTTAACAGTGCGCTACATACCATGTTAAAAACCGGTTATTAGGATTAGCCATTTTGTATTTCTATGTGGGCTTGAGTCTTGACTAGCCGTGGAAAGATATCCATTAATATTTTAAGCCCTTCTTTTATTGCTTGAGTCCTTCCTTTAGAATTTAGATTCTAAAGATATTATTGTGCTGTTTCAATATGACATTCTAAAAATCTAAACTTTAGCATGTCATATTAAATTAAAACAGCAAAAAAGAAAGTAATTTTAAAAGTAGAAAAGTGTCGTCGGGCTATTATTTTAGGAAGTAGGAAATAGTATGAAAACCATTAAGCCTCCCGCAGACAGCCGCTAGCGATATTGCGATAATGCTTAGAGCGATAATGCGTCGCGATTCCTTGCACGCAGCAGCGATTTAATCGTCCGATATTTTTTACGACTTACGAGAGAGCGCCGCGCCGCGACCAGTTTTGCCAACTCTTAAAAAAATTTCCTCCTAAAGCAACTTTTCAAAGTTAAAACCAAGTGAAAACCAAGTTAAAACCCACATAAATTCAAAGAAAACTCCCCAAAAATATAATTTCTTTCCACTAAATTAAAAAAATAAATCGTACATCTGGCAACACTGCGTTATAGAGTGTTTTCATATTTTTTTTATTTGATTGTCAAACAGTTTCCATTTTAGTAACACGATGGCGTATGGGTAGACAACTATCGGTAGAGTGAGTTTCATCAAATAGTTCCTTTGCCGTCATGTTGGCACTTATGCAAATTAATGTTGCCACATTACCCTTACTGTGCTACCTTAAATTAGGGGAGATAATATGTTATCACAAAATGCAATTAAAGAAGATTGTACATAATTCTAACAGCTTTCGCCCGCGGCTCTGCCTACGTTAACGTCTATCCCTCGGGGACCGTTCTTTTTCCCGGGATAAAAGGTACCCTATGTCCCTCTCCATACTCCAGAGTACCAGACAACGTGTACCTATGAAAGTTTTATGATGATCCGCTTAGTACTTTATGTGTGAAGGCGTAACCAGCAAAGTCACTTTCGCATTTACTAGCTAAAAGCCGAGCTTTGTGAGGGCTCGCGTGACGCGTCATCACACCTTCACTGACTGATGATAACACATTTACATGTAAATACTATGTTAAAGCACAAATCAATAGGCGTGATAGTTTGTCCGTAAAGTGTACCACAAAATGTACAGGTTGTGAGAAGTACTAGGGCTCGCTTCGGTCGCCCTGATAATATTATTGTACTAGCTTTTACCCGCGCCTTCGTTCGCGTGTATGTAGTTTTCGTTACTAGAAGTGCGTTTCATCAAATAGTTCCTTTGCCATCATGTTGGCATTCTCTGTTAATAACGTAAACACTTTAGACACGCTCTGCATGTATTCATAAGTTTTACTGTGTTTAAGGGTGATTAAACTGACGCTGGTAGCCCTATTTCACTAAGCCGTAATGGCGGCAACCCGAGTTTAATGGAATTATTGGGGTCAAGTTACGTTTTTCACGTTCACAAAACTCTTTCACTCTTAGCACCATCATTCTTTCACCGCTCTTTAATGTTTTCGGCATGATTTTCTCACGAAATCACAGTAAAATTATGAAAACTCGCAGAGCATGTCAACCTTGTTTACATTATTGACAGACAGGAATGCCAACATGACGGCAAAGGAACTATTCGATGAAACGCACTATAATACCAGGGAACAGGGCTGCCAATGCTAATTATCAGATTTCCCCAAAAATCATGGTCAAATTCCCCAAATTGGGGACAAAAATTTGCTGATTCCCCACAAATTCCCCACACATGTTATTTTTTTAAAAACGAATCAATATTCTACTACCTGAGTATAATTCGCATTAGTTATTTGAGTTTTATTAGTAATATTATAATTAAGTAATATTAGTTAATAGAAACTCAAACAGTTATCACTTATCAATGATCAATAAGTTTTATTTTATTTGTTTCACGCTACTTTCTTCATTTTTTCATACAAGAACCTTTAACTAAAAAAACATTACAAACAAAGAATAGTATATACTTAGCAAAATTTGTCAAACCGTTCACACGTGTGACCTTATGCTGTGATCAATGGAAATAGATACATTTATTGCAGAAATAATACAGATATAATATAATGAAATAATACCTCTATAATATTATTTAAAATATTCTTTGCTATATTTTGTGGAAAGCATTTACCCATCAAGGGTTTTAAACCTGACACTGCCCCCCAGTTTTTAATTCTTTCTCTTGCAGCCAGAAATTGTACAAAGCCAGCGCATTATATGAGGGCATCAGACATCAAACGTTTAAGAACAGGAAAAAGCAAATCACCTGATCAAGAAATATTGTCAACCTACTGCGATCAATCGATTTTAATTGTGTCAATGTAGACTGATGATATATTTGCTACTTATTGAAAAGATGTCAAAATGTTAAAATCCCCGCATTTTCCCCACATACTGCCAATCCCCAATGAATCCCCAATCAACTTGAAATTCCCCGCAATTTGGGGAATTCCCCACAAATCGGCAACGCTGCCAGGGAATACCATCAATAATTGCTACAGAACTGGGCAAAAGCATGTAAAACTTGATACATTTCAATTTGAAAAAGACTCAATAATATTCCAATGAATAGGATAATAAAGTTATTATAACGATGTTTTAGTTAAAACTCACGGAAGAAATAGCCCTATTTACCGTTGTTCACACCAAATGTCACAGGAATTATACATTTTGGTTTTGACAATATCTTACCTGCACTTGTGCAAGTTAACGGATATTTAGTGGCTAATATTTTACCAATAGTGAACATCAAAAACCCAAATAACACAATTTGGGAAAAAATAATAAAAAACCACACCAACAATAAAAAGTAGAAGAAGTGTCCTTTCCGTTGTCAGTTTTCAGTTTGACAAGTATTATATTATGTCAGCGTGTGTTCCTAAGCTGTTACCAGTATACTGGCCTAATCGCTTAGGCCAATGATCGGTTAGGAGTATGATATTTTGAACGTATGTGAAGCTAGCATGACAAAGTGAGCAAAATAACTCGGGATTGGGTTATTAATTAGGTGCTAATTGAGTGCTATTTTGGTGCAAAAACCGCAAATTTGCATTCTCGCAATTATCGCAAATTTTGAAGAGCACTAAATTCGCAGTTTGTGCACTGAAAGAGCACTTAATGAGCACTTATTAGCTAAGTATTTATTACGACGCTATATCATCATTTTAAAGGTTTTTGGTTATGTACACTGCTAGCTTCACGTGAAGGTAGCAGTTAGCATTTATTCAGAATTTTGAGGAGCACTAAATTTGCGGTTTTTGCACCAAAATAGCACTCAATTAGCACCTAATTAATAACCCAATCCGGCTGGGCTATCACGTAAAAACAGCAATTGACAATCCATCAGCAAAAATCGCGCGATAATCTCGCGATCGATTGTTGGGTATAAAAAAAAGTGGTATCAGCTAAGCGATTGCTCGCGGATCGCTCGCTTATCGTTTTATTGCACTTTTGCGAGTACACTAGCGCCAAAAACAATTTAGTAGCAATCAAAGGAACTATTATTGGAATGTCAAATCAAACAAACTTCGACCATGTTTACAAGTGTCACGTTCCTAATGTATACAAAAGTACTCTGCAGTCTGCGTTGAGCGTTCGCTTTAGTTGTAATTGTTTCGTGAACAAAATAACAAGTGAGCGAGATTATAATATTATAAGTACAATACTGTAAAATTAATCTTTGGTATTAATCACCAATGTATCAGCTGGATTTCCTTGTGAAATAGCCAAAAAACCGTAGAATAATATTGCCCATAAGCCTTAAGCTCTAGAATCTAGATCAACAAAATCTTGAGAACAATAGAAAAAGGTAAGCATCCTTAATTTGTACTTTCTTGATGTTACTTCTCCCTTTCTTGCTTTTTCATAACACTTTTCTATTTTTGTAGTACTGGGCTGACCTTAAAAGTTAAAAGCAATAGCAAGATGAAGATGGCTAACAGAGGTGGTACTTTGGGGCATGCTGATGCTGCTGGTAATCAAAGATGATGATATGGCCTACCAATAAACAAAGTCAACAATGAAGTCTTGGCTTTCATCGCAGAGCACTAGTACCTATTTGAGGATGGTGAACATAGAAATTTATTATACTCTGTAAATACTAAGTAAGTTCTACAATTTCTAACTAACCTATTTAAAAAACATAATCTTAATAAGTACCTATATTTTTATTAGATAAGTGAGTTTATACAGTGAGGCCGAAATGCCAAATCATCCAATACAATATTATTGGATGATTTCTGTGAAAGTAGTTGTTCCTTAGTACAGTAAATTTTACATTAGTTTTGAAATTATAGGAAGTAAATATTTTTTCTTAAAATAACTTTATTTTGCAGATATTATGGATTTCATTGAAACTGGGCCGTCTGCTTCAACTAATTTGGATAATATTGCTTTTATTATACTCTGTAAGTTCTACAATTTCTAACTTATTAAACACATAAACTTAATACCTATATTTTTATTAGGTACAGCTGTAGTGAGTTTATACAGTGAGGCTGAAAACAGTGAAAAGCCAAACCATCCAATACAATACTATTGGATGATTTCTGTAGAAGTAGTTGTTCCTTACAGTAAATTTTAAATTAGTTTTAAACTATACAAAGAAATAAAAAAATTTTCTTAAAATATCTTTATTTTGCAGATATAGATTTCATGGAAGCTGGGCCGTCTGCTTCAAAGTAACATAATATAGATGACAACTACGGAGTGCTGCTGAATCAACAATATTTGACTTGTCTTTTTAGTTGTTACAAATATAATATTATTGTTAAAATGATTTTATAATGAATAACTTTGTGTTAAAATAGATGTCTGTGTGAAACTACATATTATTATACTTTGTCATGTTAAAATTATAATAAAAGTTGTCATATTATACAGTGTTACATAAAGTTTGGGGTTTATATAAATAAAAACTCACTTTGTACTTTATTTATGTATTTTGTAAATTGGAATTTTATAAAGAGATTGTATAAAGATATATACAGTTTAACTGATATGTACTGATAATAATTATTAACTACTAACAAAACATATTTTAGTGAGATTACAATAAAAACCCTTTAATAATTTGAATTTCATTTTGTTTTTTGTTCAGAAACCCACATTTGTATTAAATATGTAATTTATTAGGAATACTAAACAGAATACAGCTATTAATAGAACTATAATTATTAATTATTATCAAAGTAACAACTTTATAGACTATACATAAATTATAGACTACACTGAAGGAGTTGAAGTATAATTAATAAAAACTTTACTTTGTAAGTATGAAATAAATTTGTAATAAAAGTAATAGCTGTTGTTATATTTTTATTTATTGTTTGGCTTTAAATAAATGAAAATCTCATTTAACACAATATTTCTTTATAAGTACTAATTGTAAATTGACTTTTTACATTGAGTAAGTAATGTTTTGACTTTTTACATTAAGTAAGTAGTTTCCATTAAGTAAATATTTAGGGAAAACAAAGTCTGACAAAAAATAAAAGTATTAACGAATAGCATAATATTAAAAATAGACTTTACATATTTTAGAATACAGTAAAAACAGTATGTAAGTATACTTTTAAATGAAATTTTGTTTTTGTTAATAAACATGCATTTATTTGGACATTTATTTTATTTAAAATACAAAACAAGAATACAGCTATTAATAGAACAATTAACAAACATTCCTTAGCATAATACTTTTCTGTACCTATATTTCATAATCTGTATTCCTCACAACATTAGACACTAGGCAGCAATATTAAAGTCCAATAATATTGATGAATATTATACATTTTAATATTTACAATATTGATATTTAAAACATCACGATGAAAAACGAATGAAGAAATTAATATTATGCATATAAGAGCTTGTCTCCATATATAGCCTCCATCGTGGGAATCGCAGACACCAGACACAATAGATTTTCAATTGTTATGCGGCAGCCGGCTGCCGCTTGGGGATTGATGGGTTTTAAGCAGTATTCTGATTTTAATAAACCTTTTTAACATTGGTTATAATATATTCCTGTTATTATTAAATAATACAAGACTAAATCTTTTATTTATTGTTGCACACTTCATTATATTGGAGATTATGCATAAAATAATTAGTCGTAAAGAAAATGTTTTATTACTTAAAAATAAACCTTGTTTCTGATGTATGTTTAAAAGTATTCCATTTAATTCTACTTACATGAAGACAAATAACAATAACTTAATAGTAATCTACATGCAAATGAAACAAATAACACTGTTTTACTGCTTTATTTTTCACTTCATAAAGATCACAACCCCTGCAAGCTATTTGCGGTCTGCCACTCACTAAAAGCTGGTTCTCAGTTTTTCAAAGAAACTGTAACATCCTGCAATAGCTAAAGTGTGGTCCTAAACTTGGAAATCGTCGTACTGGCAGGCGACGTGATAGTTGTTACAGATGTTTCGCAACAACACATCACAGGGTGTTAATTGTTGTTTTTCTTGTCAATGTGTTAAGCTCGTCACAAACAGCTCCTTACTCAACCCCTTGTAATGGGTTTTAAATTCAGAGTCAGACGGTTCCAGTGCCAGGGCTCGGTCGTGATTGCGAGGTCTTATTTAGGAATGGCTTCTAATATGAGCACTGTATGCGCCAATGTTATAAAAATACGTTTTACAGTTTAAAAATTGACGCAAAACACCACTAACCTCTCAGCGATAAACAAGCAATCGGTAAAAATTACCTTTGTTGTGATCGCTATTTGACAGTTCAAATTGCTCGCCGATCGCGATCGCATTGCTGTCAAAAGCCTTATGTGATACGAAATAAATTGCAAAAGTATGGAGATTTAGCGATTGTTATGCAATTATAGTTCCTTGATTGTTCGGCAGAGGCAGTACTGTCGCTCGATTGCTATCGTATTGTTTTTGCTGATACATAATACGAAATTGCGATTTTTGCGCAATTTTTGCACAATTTTTGCTATCGTTTTGCTTTCGCGAGATACGTGATAGCCCTGCCGAGTTATTTTGCTCACTTTGTAATGCTAGCTTCACATACGTATATTTTGATTTATGTCACACTTTACAGTACACTGTTATTTTTAGAAACACGACCAACATGTAGTCAGTAATGCCAACCTGCAGATAATTTCAGATCGGTGGGGAACCAATAGAAAATCTAGAAGTGCCTACCGTCGCGCCGTCTGGTGGAGATAAAAAAAAGAAAACAACCCAATGCGGCGTTATTATCGCAGCAATGTGTAACTACAGTCTATAATACAATCTACATCATAGTTCATACATCATACAAAATGTACTGAAAACAGATATCGCGATTCGCGCGTTATTATCGACCGATAATATTGCGCCTGTTTGTGGCAGGCTTTAAACCAAGAAGGATCGCGCGCCCAATATGGGCAAAAAATATTTAAGAGTGGGTTGCACCAGAGGCGTGGTTAAAGTTAAAGTTAAGGTTAAAGTTATGGTTAAAGTTAAATATGGCGTCCTTTAACTTTAACCTTAACTTTGACCGGAGAAATTGACAGATGACAGCTGGTCCAACAAGGTTATGAATGAACGTGGGCGGGGGCGCTGCTGGTAAAGGAGAACTGTCAAAAATGGCGTTTTTGTACGATGACAGCGTTAGTTCCTTTTTTCGCCACCTGCATTTATAACCTTGTCGAGCTCTATGGTTATGGATAAATATGGCGTCTTGATGGCGTCCATTTTTAACTTTAACCAAAGATTTGACATTTTGCATTGGGGTAAAAGTTAAGGTTAAAGTTAAAGTTATAGTTAAAGTCAAAGTTAGTTCGTGCAACCCACTCTTACAAGTTTCAGAGGTTGATGTATAGTGTATACAATACTCCTAATCTGTGGATGTATAACTGTCATTCTCAGTTCTCTCAAAGTCATTGTCAAATTGACATTTGACATTGACAAGATGTTTTCATTTCGCAGGAACAAAAATTTTAAAATCGCAGCTCTTTTTGTGCAGTGCGCGTTGCGTAATAAATTAACGAGTTTCTGCATTTAATAGCAGTATAAAATGTATTCTACTTGCAGATTTGGATCCTTACTGTAACTATATTTCTATCCAATGTGATTTTGTTATCGTGACTCGCTCAAACTCAAACTCAAAACTAATCTCAAAAAACTTTTCTAGCCGGGCGGTCGGCACTCGCCAAAAACACACTCTGCCTGACCTACCCTACGATTATAAGGCATTGGAACCGGTGGTAAGCCGCGATATTATGAGCCTACACCATAGCAAGCACCATGCCACTTATGTGAACAATTTAAACGCGGCTGAAGAGAAATTAGCTCAGGCACAGAGCAAAGGTAACACATATTATTTGCTTGTGTATTCTTGAATAAAAATAATATAATAGGTATATATTAATCCTTCAAGCCCCATAAGGACACCGGTGACCGCGACAACAATAGAATACAATAGTATTTCCAAGAATCCCGATCAAAGGATTAAATTCGTTTTTATTAACAAACAAGCAGAATTTCTGTGACAGTAATAATTCAAGTAAGCCAAGATAACTTGACACCTGTTTTGAGTTTCCTTCTCATGTTTCTTAAGAATGAGGTGCTAATTAATTTCTGCCGGACTTTGGAACAAGCCTGCTGAATTGGCAAAGGTTTGTGTATGTTTATACTCATCTATATAAGTCTTAAGTGTTATTTCTTATAAAGTTTCAAAGTCTATTGGCAGTCTAAGTATTAAAATACTTTTTCTATTTCCAGGTGACATTGAAACAGTCATTAGCCTGGCTCCAGCGCTCAGGTTCAATGGTGGTGGTCACATCAACCACACAATCTTCTGGCAGAATCTCTCACCAAACGGCGGAAAACCCTCCGATGCCCTTTGTCAGGCAATTGAAAGGTAGAAAAGGCAATTTTTGAAATGTAAATAATATTTGATTGAAATAATCTAATTATGCTAACCATAAAAAACTATGAAAATACAAATTTCTAATTATTAATATAATAAGCCATCTATCCCCAAGCGGCAGCCGGCTGCCGCATAACAATTGAAAATCTATTGTATCTGCGATACCCACTATGGAGGTGTTGGTGTAATCCTCATCACTATCATCCATCATTCTGTAAAAAATAAGGGCCGATTCACACCGGTATGGCAGCGGCCGGCAGTGGCGCGAAGAACACTTTTAGTGTGAAATAATTTTAAACTTTATTTATATACTTATAACTACTAGTATCGCTTGAAAACTTCAAAAAGGGCTCGAGGCGCCGCGCGTCCGTCGGCGGAAAGTGCTCGCGGCTGCCTTAGACCGCGCGCGTCGCCGCGAGGTGCCGCGCGCTCCTTGCGTTGGCTCCCCCCGCCGCACGCGCTAGTTTTCTGTGTTCTAGCAAAAGGATACGACGTTGTGTCACAAAGTCGAAATATTATAGTGATAAGCACGCTAAGAATAATGCCAAACACGAGTTTTCTTGCCGAATGTAGAATCTAAGCTGAAAGGCACGCATGCTCTGGATCTGCGTCCGCCCGCGGTGACGCGAGCCGCCTCTGCCGGCCTCGCCGCGCCTCAGCCGGCCTCGCCGCGCCTCAGCCGGCCTCGCCGTGCCTCTGCCGACCGCTGCCGGCCTCTGCCATTCTGGTGTGAATCGGCCCTAAGTCTACAGAGCTTACAAATCTGCTGAAGGCACAGAACTATTTTCACACACTTGCTTAAATATACATTTACTTATTCCAGGGACTTTGGATCAGTAGAAAACATGAAGAATCAGTTGGCAGCTGCGTCTGTCGGCGTACAGGGTTCTGGCTGGGGCTGGCTGGGCTACAACAAGACCATGAAGAAGCTGCAGATTGCCACCTGCCAAAACCAGGACCCCTTGCAACCCACTACTGGTAAATGTTCTTTTTGCATGGCAAGAATTGGATTTTTCTGGAAATTCTGGACATGTATTTTCTAGACACTATGCTAGTGCGATCTGCGAGTTTCTTACGCCGGTTCTTGTCGCCGGGTTAGTTCCCGAACCGGTGGTAGGCACCGAAGGTGCCTTCCACCGGTTCGGGAACGACGTTCCGAAAATGTTTGTAAAAAATTACTATGAATAAAAACTATTTGGATTTGATTTAAGTAAAGTTAAGTTTTGCTCTGATTGTCGTACAGTATCTCAGGTTGCATGTATGTGTATATGGTACTTGATAGTGTATGTTGTGGCTAAGGTAGGAGTTTCCAAGTACTATGGCAGTCGCAGGAAGTAACAAGGGGTGCCACAACACAAATCTTAAAAACATAAACAAAATAATGTTATGGTTAAATTAAACTAAAAATAACTATAATTCTTACTGAGGAAGTTTTAATTATTATACCCATTGATATAAAAAATATGATAATAATTATTGAAAAAACATATTTGTTTATTCAAGCTAAAACCAAAAACTTAACTTGGTATTGAGTGTATCATTAGTGAAGGTGGAGAAATCATCACATAACAATCTTAGTTCTTTTATTTTATTTTCAGGTATCATTCCATTGTTTGGCATTGACGTCTGGGAGCATGCTTACTACCTGCAGTACAAAAATGTGAGAGCAGATTATGTTAAGGCAATATTCGATGTGGCGAACTGGCAAGATGTGTCTGCGAGATATGAGAAGGCATTGAAGTAGTGAACTAATCTCAGCATTTTAAATATTAGTAGCGGAATGATGAGAGCATGACTGTAGATTTCTTATCAGCTATTTGTAATGTTTTTTAAGTTTAATATATATGCACTGATATTATACTGTTATATACATTGCTGTTGTTTCAATTAAATAATTGATTAAAATATTATGTATATAATTAGACCTAGAGATTCATACTGTTTCTACTGATGTTAAAAAGTTGTAAAAAGCAAGTTAAAATGAAAACAGAAAGTTACATAATTATAATATAATTTCGACGTAAATATCCTAAAACTTAAAACAAAAAAGCTAGCTTGTTTCAAAGGATCTAGATCCGCTATCCCCAACCCGCGGCCCGCGGGCCGCATGCGGCCCGCCGGGACTTTATTTGTGGCCCGTGTGATGTTAAACAATTTTGAAATTCACGCCCACCGGCAAAGTCTACGTGATAGTCGTTAAATTTTTCCACTTTTAAATCGTTAATTTTGAAGGATGTAATTTTTTAACCCTAAATTTTTTTTGTTGCGGCCCGCGACACCAAGACCAAAATATGTTTGTGACCCGCATGAAAAAAAGGTTGGGGACCACTGATCTAGATTCTAGAATCCAGATGCTTAATTACATTTCTGGTTGACGGTAGCGCAGCTTCTTAGCTCGTGTTATGATCTCTTTTATTTTATTTATGAAGAAATACATAATCAATAAAGTATTATAGTCAATCGCTCAATCAATCAATCAATCAATAATGAATGACTTGATATTCTTGATAAGTTCAAACACTATGCCATGTTTTAAAAAATAGCAGCTGTCAATGTCAGAATATCAATAACAAATTTGACATTGACAGTTAGGTACAATTCGTTTCGGGAGGAACTAGAGATTTTGTGATTAAACCAAATAAATAAATTGCATTTATCTCCGTATTTATCATATTTATTGTGCATTATCAATTTGAAGACCTTTTCGCGCTGCGTGTCCTTTATGTAAGTAGCTTTAATATTGTTTTTTCTATGTCGATAATATACGACGATATACGACGAAAGGACGTCTGTTATTGATTTTTCTGTGGATTGGATAGAACTTAGCTCGCAATAACTTTTTTGAATAAAACTCTCAGTTACTTCATTAGTTTAAATACTGTTTGCCTCATTTAACATTCAATCATATGTTTCCCATTCTAATATTGGTGGTTACTTCTTATATTATATGGAAAGATGCTGGATTTTTCTCTCACTATGAACTTGCGTTTTTTATAAAATCCATTGTCTAAAGTAAGGTCTAGAAGAGCGATACATAAAATATGTGTAGTTTAATACAATGATAATATTTTTAATCGTTATAGAAATACACAGTTAACAATATTTTAATTAAATGATCATTGATTAAGTGTTCTTTATAAAATAAATGTCCATATATATCGCAATATTAATTTGTTGCGATATAGAAGAGATCGAAAAAGCTAAACATAATTTACGAAAAGCCTCAACCAAATCATTAGAATTTTTATCAAGACGGCAAACTTATTTCAACAAAGACGGAACTGTTTGCTTAAATTAATAATCAGGGGCGTAGCTACCGCCGTATATGCCGTATCAATTATACGGGGCCCGAGCCACAAGGGCCCCCAAAGTGCGTTACCAAAAATTAATAGAAATTCTCCATTTCTTTTATTAAATTCAAAAAATATGAGAAAATACAAAAACTCAACCTTTCCTTTCCAAACAAATTTTATATGGGGCCCCGCTAAGGCACTCTACGCCTCTGATAATAATATAAATATTGTAATGAATATGTACTCCTATACTGTTTGTATTTCTCAAAGCTATAATGACTTATAAGTAAGCTACTTCTACATAGAAATCCTTAGCTTGCTGTTTATAAATTAATATTTACTATCGGTTTATGTATGAGAATTCTATTTTATAATTTGAAATCGAAATTACGTCTTATATTGCCTATCCACGGTCCACCTTTGTCAGGATTGTTTTACACTTTAGAAACATTCAATATGAAGTGGATCAGTATGCTTAGCATGGCGGCCATACAAAAGTGTTTCTTTGTGGTTGAATAGACAAAGTCGTAGATTGCAAGAGGTACTTTTTCCAAAAAACCTGACAATGTTTCTATTCCTGTACATTATCTCTACTGTGGCCTAACTCCTAAGTCTACAGGAAATAGGAATTGCCATGAAATATTTTTGCAATTTGGTCATAATAGACTCTCCCAGAAGAGTCAAAACTTCTCCCTTGTAGAATAATTATTCTTGTCACTTATGTTTTATTGTTATTCAAGTGTTATTTAAAAATAAAACCGAAGCTTAAATCACTATCATATAATGGCAAAATATGGGCACACACTTTTCTCTTAGACCTTTGTTTATCTTGTTAAGTTGGCCCATTCATGCTGAATGTTACAATGGTTAAGGCCGTCCCCCGAGCAAACGACCTTGATCGCACCTAATTTAAACCCTATTTTTTTACTTATCTTCGTTCAAAATTGTGCTAAAAAAATTTAAACATGTAGTGTATGATATTGTCGATCTATTGGCGTGTGTTTCAAATAAAAGTAATTTGTAAATCCTAAGGAGATGTCAGATGCTGAATGTATGCTTGAATTTTAATAAATTGGTTTTACTTTGGAAGCTGATATCATGAGTATAATAAACGAAAATAGAAAATTTAAAATGGGGAAAGGAATGTTGATATACTGAAGATTATTGCTGTATTTTTATTGTAACTTTGTAGCTTTCAAATTATGAGTTTATAAGGCTTTAAATACGGTAAATTGCGGAATCTCCGTAGGGAAGGCCCTTAACCTACAATATGTTTAATTTTAAAATTGGTAATTTAGTAACAAACAAAACTGTCTCTATTAGGCCAAATGATAGGGTTGGTTCTAGATGTGTTATCAGCACGGCGCCGCACGCGACTAGGTGAATGCACCGCCTAGATTATTAGGTATTCTAGGCAGTGCATGCACTAGATTCCTGAGAAAACCTAAAATGTTAGACTTTGTTGGGTCGGATCTATGGTTTAACACATTATGCCGAAGTTACGCGACAGAAGTTCCGCGGATTATTTCACGTTGGGAATATTCGGTGGTAATTACTAGATCATAATAATTTTAATGTAAGTACTTAAAGACTTTAACATAAAATAATTGGAGTTCATGTCACAATATTAATTACTTAAATTTAAGTTAAGTAATCAATAATCACTAAGAAGAATGCCTAAATACTAGGTAGAAAGACTGAGCCATGTTTAATAACTTATGTACTTCTTTTTGCAAATAAATAAATTATTATTATTAAATATTTCTGAGTGTGGCCGTAAGACCTAAACATTGAAGAATAATTCGTGGAACAATTCAGCTTCAGGAATCGATTTATCGGTTCCGTAACTATGGACCCTTATAATTTCGGTCTATCCGCCGGTCGGTCCGTAAAATTCTATTTCAAAAGTATATGTAGTCATTGCTATTTCAAAACACTTGTTTCTAAAAATAGCTGATATCATAAAAATATGTATAATTATTATAGGTAAGTATTTACGGCTTTTACGGTCTATAAATTTCGATATTCTGTGAATGTTCTGAAAATTGGATTGGAAGCTACGGCAGGTTTGTTTAGTATTTTATTAATTCGTACCTTCCATAACCTCAATGGTACCGCAGGGGACAAGACGACCCTTCTTAATATTGAACATTCTAAGGGTCGGTTAGGGTGTAAGTATACGAAAAACCCGTAATGGTGAAAATATTTTTATAAGGGCATTATAGTTTTATTAAGGAAAGAAGCAGTAACTTGTAATTGGCTACTGCATCTAAAATATGTGTATTAAAATACATAGATACATATCTTAGATACATTTTAAAAATCTTCACTGCTTTAATGTACCTATCCTGTTTAACTCCCGCGATTCGTCAAGGCTCAAATGCGACAAGCCATTTAGGCTTCAGAGTTCAGTGTGCCAAAGAAATCACATAAAATATTAATGAACTGCTCTTTCGTTAGAATAAGGTTAAAAGAACGGTATTGAACAGCATCATCATCACCACCCATGTTCCCATGGCTACCTCGTTGGTCTATCGCGGTTTAAAAACATTATTAATTTAATCCACATAACTTATAAGGTTTTATGTAACTTTAAGCCCTAAGTTTTCTATGTATAAAAGTTCAACTTCGAGTAGTTTTAATATTTCGCTGAGTTAATGAGTGGTTTTCGTGCTAACCGATCATATAGTTAATGGCTCGTGAGGCATCAAGTACCGAATAAATTAGTATGGGCAAAGTTGTACAGGTAAAATTACTAGTTTTAGACTTTAGAGATATTTGTTTGCGAATGTCGGAAAAAAATTCTAAAAAGCATTGCAGGTGCATTGCATATGTGCGTAGTTTACCTATTGTTACGTGCTAGGGTTCGAGGATTCGGAGAGAAAGACCTGGTGACTCTCTTGAAGACTTTATTCACTGACACTAGCTCACACAAATCACTAAGTCCAAACACTAAGCACTAGATCCAAATCACTGAGCACTATCACTGTCCTAGGTCCTAGCCGAGTCGTAGGTTCACTATAACAATCACTCACTATTGATCACTTGTTTTCACTTCGAAGTCGCCTCGAAGATCGCTCAGATAAAACTGAATGCCGGGCCGTCCACCTGCGCCTATTTATATGGGCGACTCGAATTCTAGAAAGTTCCTTACTCGATTCACGTAAACAAGTAAACACGTAAACAAGTAAACAACGGTCGGAACTTTCTAGGAGATTCGAGCATGTACCAACTAGCGCCATCTAGTTTCGAGTAGGGGATTTATGTGTAGTGTGTCCCCTAGTTTTGCCGGTTCGACGCTAGATGGCTCTGTGTGTCCGTATCCGTAACACTATTAAACAGTAGTGCAACAGTGGTTGAGGGATTGGTTTGCTTACTTTAAAAAAATTCAAAAAACACCTCACGTAATTTGTGGACGCCCCCTAAAGTGGATTGTATAAAGACTGCTCGGCCGGCAGTTTGCTAAGCTGTAACTTTATGACCTAGGATTTATTTTCTACCGATATTGGTCTAGCTACCGAAAACACCATTGATTTTGTGGCGTAAACTAAAATAAAACTTTCAGGGCCTGTTTCACCACTTCCTGATAAAGTACCGGATAGGCTATCCACAACTTATTTGACAGATTCTCCATAGGTACCTACTCTATCTGTCAAGTGGTAGGTGCCTATCCTTCACTTATCAGGGAGTGATGAAACTTGGCACTTAATCAAGAAATGGCTTCACCAATACACACCTACATAATCTACATAATATGTACCTATCTAGAGTTACGTAGGTGTGTGTTAAACTCTCAAAGACAAAAGTTCCATTCCAATTATTTTTCTTAAGCTTCAAGTTTGTTAAATCGAAGTCTGCGACGCGTCCCACGCAAAAATAAGAAAAACACATTATTTTTCGTTACCTCAACGTGTATATTTTCTCTATGCCTCAGCGAAGTTTTTCGTTTCAGATGCTGATTGAATACTGAGTGAGGGCGGTATTAACGGTAAGTACCTACTGCTTGAAATTATATTATGACGAAAATAGAAATTTTATAAGACAAAATTGAGCTATGTAACCTAAATACAAATTGCAAAAATAATACAAGGGTTTTATAGAGCTATAGGTTTAGTGACTTATCTTTATTACGAGTACATTCTGCCGCCACGAATCACGATGGTGTGAATTACAAATGTATTTTTTACTAGGACGCCCGCAACTCCGTTGCGCCAAAATTTGTTTATCGCGTCGGAACGTAAATTTTTCCGGGATAAAAACTATTATATGTCCTTTCCCGGGACTCACGGTATCTCTATGCCAAATTGCAGCAAAATCGGTTCAGCGGTTTAAGCGTGAAGAGGTAACAGACAGACAGACAGACATCGCATTTATAATCTTATATATAAAATTCTCGTGTCACAATGTTAGTCCACGAACTCCTCCGAAACGGCTTTACTGATTTTTACCAAATTTTATATACATATTCAGTAGGTCTGAGAATCGGCTACTGGGTACTTTATATATTGATAAGTGCATTCGTTGAATAAATAATAGTAAATTATTACAACCTGAGACTGACGGCGACCATTGTTTGTGCGTGCGACGAGATAGCGATCGACGTTGCCATGGCGACATACTTATTTAGTCACTTCAATAAAAATATAATATGGGTGAAATACTATATATTATGGCAAAGCAACGTTAGCCGGGACAGCTAGTATTTGTATGGATTTATGGATTGTATCATAGAGTAATAAATATATGGATTCCAAAATTCGTTTATTGCGCGGGAACCGTACATTTTTCAGGAATAAAAGTATCTTATGTCCTCTCCCGGGACTTACAAGTATCTCCATATCAAATTTAAGCTTATTTGGTTCAGAAGTTTGGGCGTGACGAGGTAACAGACAGACAGAAACACTTTCGCATCTATACTTATTATAAAATAAAGTCGTTTTTTTTTCCCTCATGTCCCTTTGTTCCTTTTAATCTTTAAAACTACGCAACGGATTTTGATGATTCTTTCAGTGTTAGATAGCCCATTTATCAAGGAAGGTTATAGGCTATATTTTATCACGCTAAGACTAATAGGAGCGAAGAAATAGAGGAAAATGTGGAAAAAACGGGGAAAATTATTTGAAAGGACTTACTTGAACGCGCTAATCTCAGGAACTACTGGTCCGATTTAAAAAATTCTTTCAATGTTAGATAGCCCATTTATCGAGGAAGGCTATAGGCTATTTTTTATCACGCTAAGACTAATAAGAGCAAAGAAATTGAGGAAAATGTGGAAAAAACGGCGAAAATTATTTGAAAGGGCTAACTTGAACGCGCTAATCTCAGGAAGTACTGGTCCGATTTGAAAAATTCTTTCAGTGTTAGATAGCCCATTTATTGAAGAAGGATATAGGTTATATTTCATCACGCTAAGACTAATAGGAGAATGTGGAAAAAACGGGGGAAATTATTTGAAAGGGCTTATCTCGCGAACTACTGGAGCAATTTTTATGTTATTTGGCACAGATAAGAAGTAGACCACGTGAAGGATTATA
Source organism: Polyommatus iphigenia (assembly GCA_963422495.1). Taxonomy (NCBI): domain Eukaryota; kingdom Metazoa; phylum Arthropoda; class Insecta; order Lepidoptera; family Lycaenidae; genus Polyommatus; species Polyommatus iphigenia. The sequence goes on along the minus strand of OY730183.1, from coordinate 38,845,885 downwards.
GGCGATTTTAATCATTTCTTCAGTGGCTATATATTTTATACCCGTGCGACGCCGGGGCGGGTCGCTAGTTTATAATATTAGTAAGTATGGATACAATATACAATGAAATTGCAGGGCAACCATTTTTTTTTTCATTTCTATGTTCCTTTAGAACAAAACACTAAGAATGTTTTTTAGGGGAAAAACGATGATCATGATTAATTAACTCGAAAAAATTGCAAAGAAAAGTATCAAATAAAGGCTTCGGTGTATCATGCGTGGGGTGAGTGATCGGCGGATGGGCTCGCAGGGCGTTTGTTGGGACGAATATAGTACAGGTCGAATTTCCGACCTTCTTGCGGGGATATTATAGTGATTATAACCCCCGTATATGGGTGGGTGGATTACATAACAGATCATTATCTAAAAGCTCTTATCGTTATCTTCTAAAATCTAGCTCGATTTTCTTATCTAACCTAACCTATCCAATATTTATGCCATCGCTCTAAATCTAGCTCCAATTTCTAACCTAACCTAATGCTAAGTACTCATATACGGTTTTGCTCGATAGTTTTACTCCAAATCGAGTAATAATTACTGTGTGGACCGCAAAACTCACAGCTCGAAGGCTCGCATCGAGCCGGATTGATGGAATTAAATATATCGATTTAGACTAAAACTATCGAGCAATGCTGAATGTGTGGACGAAAGCCCGAGCCGCGGGTTTTGCTCGACGTTATTGCTCGATCGAGCAAAACCGTATGTGAGTACTTTGCATAACATTTTCAATATTTATGCCATTCTCTTTTCATGAATTTGCCACTACAACATAGGGATGAGTAGTCAATAGTCAGCTATTGTCCTTTTATGAATATCTGAACCTACCACACAATATGAGTCTTTATAGTTTAATGTCCAAACTTTGATGAACCAAAATCTTCTTTCTTTCCCTTTGATGTGAATCATATTATGATTTATAGGATTCATCAATTGATACGCTTTTTCACTTATTGGTACTATGTAGTATGTACTAACCCCGGTAATAGCTTAAGAGCCTACTGTCAAAACGCTAGCCCCGCCTACATACACCGCTATCCTCCAATCGTGATACAATGATTCTATGAATCGTGCTCCCGGGCAATGTGCTTTAGGCTGCAGCTAATAGTGAACAATATCGCGTAACAACGGTTCCCGCATTATATCACGAAAGTAAAGGTCGTAAGTCCCAAAATTGTTTTTGATGATTACTTAAAATCTAAATACAATACTAATATTTCCTTTTACCATTATTTTATAAAGTGTGTGATTGTAGCTGTAGTGCAAGTTATTTAATGATAGTAACTCAATAAGTGTAAGAGATATTTGTTGAAATAAGCCCAGAAAGATTCATAATTTCGAAAAATAAAACTATCGAGTCAAAATAAGTGAAACGTGTTTTCCTTTTACAGAATATCAGATAAATAGACAATGATTAAATAAATCCATTTAAGTCAATCGTCTTCCGAGATCGTCATACTTATTAGAAAACACAGCAAAATTTTACAGCCCGCTCTTAACATTAGATGTTCATTGTTTTGCTGTATGTAAAATATTCTACAAAATTCTCATTCATATATACTTGTACGCTCAATTATTTAGTATATTCCCTCGCATCTGTAACAAAATACGGAGCCATAACTCAGCCGTCAATAGTTTGGCTCGAGGCTCGAGCCGAGTTTCAGTCTCACCGGCTTTGTTCAGCAAATTAATTCACATTTTCCAGCAGTTATGTACTGTATAGAATACTCGAGAATACGTTCTAGAAAGTTAAAGTCGTTTTGTAGAATGCTGCAGTTCAGGCGATAATGAAATCAAATTATTTACATTATCTAGAATTGCCAATAACTGTCTTTTAATTAAAAGGCAAAGCTGATTGGTACATGATCGCAAAGCCCCTTAAAGCTGGAAGCCATTCCACCCTGAAGGAGCTAAATACTTTTCTTATTTTTTATATGCCTGTGGTACAATTCAATCAAATATTATGTTATGTAAAAACTAAAAACCCTTTTATATAAACAGTAATAAATAAAAAAAAACAGCATGAAAAGCTTATTAAAATAACTACAATACAATAAATATGAGTATCGTTCATATAAAACCGAGCTGTAGACCTTGGAGATAATAAGGAAAATTTGAAATCTTCAAATCTTAAAAGATGTTACAACTTCATCTAGTTAAAGTAGCAAGAATTTTTGCATTCATTAAAAGTTTAATGTAATTTCGTACGACTTGCAGTTGCTCTAAGCTAACTCCCACAGCGCACTGGAGAAAATACGCCTTTGAAATTATCTGGTATAAGTAGTTGTGATATTTTAAAGAGGTCATGGTGTTTTCAAAGGGACGCGTTAGTGAAAGGAATTTTCGCACGGCGCGCGGCGTTATGTATCCTTAATTCGATTTTAAAACATATCTATAGTAAATACAATTTCAAACATCTATTAGTTATTTATTGATCTTTACATCTCTTAAATTCCTGTTTCCTGTGGAGACTATTAGGTTAGGAGAGAAGGGCGTCTGGGTGCCTTTTTGCAACAGGAAATTAATGAAAATAGATTTTGTGTAGGGCTTTACACGAGACGAGAGTAAGCGTGAGTAACAAAAATCTCGTCTCGGTCTCGTCAATCCTCAAAAAATTAAGTCTCGTTCCAGTCTCGGTCTCGTCTCGTTACCAGTTGTCTCGTCTCGTCTCGCTTAGTTGTAAATAATGATTTATTTCTATAATATACCTAATAAAGAGAATAAGAAATATTTTATGACTAACGTATTTATATGATAAAATTCAGTTTGGATGGTTACCAGATTTTATATTTTGTAAAATATATTGTTTTTTGACCGACTTCCAAAAAGGAGGAGGTAATATATTCGGCTGTATGTATCTTTTTTTTTGTATGTTCAACGATCACTCAGCCGTTTGTGGTCCGATTTTCAAAATTCTTTTTGTGTTGTATAGGGTTTAACTCGAATTTGGTACCATGTTCACAAAAGTGGTGATCTGATGATGGGATCCTTGAGGAATCGAGGGGACTCCTTGAAATTTGTATGGGAACATATAGTGATTTTGATTTTTTCTGAAGCATTCGAGGTAAATGCTACCAAAAAGTAAGACTTCGCACCCTGGATCCGAAGGTACCTAACAGAACTTTTGAATCCTTATAGATACAGGTTCTGGGATTTCGGCGTTGTTTAAACAACTGAAAGCATAAGCCAACACATCAATTTGATTGATCATCATCATCACAACCATAATTATACCATGGGTCATCACACTATGACCCAATTATTGGTACTTTTCGTGATATTTTGCATCGAAGCAGATTTTTTTGATGATGATTTCGCTGTTTGTGGACCGATTATCAAAATTTCTCGTGTTGTTGTATAGGATATAATCTTAATTTTGTATAACAATTACGAAAGTGATGTGCTGATAATGGGAACTATGAGCAATCGAGGGAAATCCTTGAAATTTATCAAAACACTCATAGTGGTTAAAATGCTGTTTATAGCAAGTTAAACATATGTTACGAATAAGATAAATTTCATACGAAGGTGTCTCTTGGTCCAAAAGCACTGAACATAACTCCTGAACCTTTAAAGATAAAAGTTTGGAAATTGTAGCATCGCTTAGATAACTGCAAGCGTTTACCACAATTTTGCTTACAGTAACATAATGTTTAGTAGACCTTTTCTGATTTTTCGAATAAAAACTTCATTAAAAAAATTAACGAGACCCGAAACGAGACTCTCGGGGTGCCATGTATGTGGTCTCGGTATTGCCGAGAATATTTTCCAAAACATCTCGTCTCGTTAAAGCGAGACGAGAACGAGACCAGACGAGAAAAATCTCGCTCTCGCGTGAAGCCCTAATTTTGTGATGAAGATATGCGGTACAAATGAACTAGCAAACATTTTTTTATTAAGAAATTGTAATTTTGGCACGAACTTCAGTCTGGAAAATCGATAATTTAACCCTCAAGGTCGGGTGAAAATGCTGATATTTTACAAATTAATTATTAATTCATATTCCAAGAAAAACACGTGCAAACCGTATTCCTTCTAGTCCAACATAATTTACATAAAAAGAAGCCCTAACAGAGGTTTATTAAACAAAATTAATTAAAAGAAATATGGGTCGAGCAGTTCTTGGGAGTCGCGACTAACTTAAATTCCGACTTACAAGTTAATGTAACTTTGGGACCCTTGAAGCTTCCAAAATAGTTACTTATGTAAGAATGTTGTTAATATAATGGACCTTTGCTCTTCGTCTTAAAGTACTACTTCGCGTTGGCCCGAAGTTTAGGAGGATTTAGGAGGATTACTTTTGGCGATTAAGAACTCGTAAAGGAGTGTATATTCGTCTTTGATTGCCCATATTGGAGTCGATTGTACCATCGAGGAAATTGATTCCTAGGCAGTTTACAGACCTACGTCATTTGGTCGGATCGTGTCAATTCAATGTTAATTGTGACTTGTCGGCTGGGTTTGACGTAACGCGACTAAACTACATAGGTCCCCCATCTGCCTAGAAACTTCTCTGAAAGTACATAAGAGCTGCGCGATGACAGTTGCAAATCGCAATCATGGTTTATCATAAATGCCCAATATCGCGTGTCAAGTCAAGTTCAAGTATAAACAGAACTGGCGATCTATTTATCGGTAATCCATACCAAATACCAATGTTATACTCGTAATAATTGCGAAGTGTGTGTTTTTGTGTATGCCTGTTTATCGCCTTTTAAATCCCTTAACAGATTATAATAAAATCTGGCATGGAGATACTTCGTGTCCCGGGAAAGGACATTAGATAGTTTTATTCCGAAAAATAAACGAATTATGAACAGAATGAACCGGAAACGAAGGGAATTTCGGCGCAGCGAAGCAGCTTGCAACATTTAGTACTTGAATAAGTTTAAAAGTTAATTCCTTTTCGCTCTGAATTATACCCAAAGGATACTCCAACCCCTGCGTGGGCTTAACTCAATAATCATATACATTAAGTTCGTCTGTTTGTCGTCACATCGACCTTGTAGAGGTCAAAATTGGGCGACGTAATGTTATCTAATTTATTACAATCAATATTGTATCTGACGGTGACACCTTCGCGTCTCTCTAGCTCGAAGTCTAGTTCGGTAAAGTTATAGTAAGATCTTGTTCTGTTTCTTTTCACCCACTTATATATTTTACGCAGCTGTAACTATTTTAACCTATCAAGCCCCATAAGGACTCCGGTGACCGCAACAACAATAGAAATAACAATAGATTTCCAAGTATCCGCGATCGAAGGACTAGTTTATTTATTATTGAACTTTTTTAGTGTGCTTAGCACATTGGCAAAGTCAAGCAACAGACAGAACGAGACAACAGTATTTAATTGTCTTTGTCCGGCAGCTAGATAAGGACAAGGATTGCATATAGTTATTAGATATAAATATATATTAGAAGGGTTAATATAAAAAGTTTCTCCAGGTTAATGTAGCTTTGGGACTCAAACCTTCTCATAGGTTCATTAATAAACTAAAGAAATTAGTATAGTTACTTGATTTTCTTATATTACTGTTATCTCCTGATTTCATAACTCGATTCCCCCTTTAATTCCCAATATACTAAACATGTTTTATGTTCCCAGAAATTTAATATTTTCACTAAACTTTTTTCATGCTTTTTAAGTATATCGACCATGGCTTTGCACCCCAATCTTATACATTAAACGAAGCTAATCACGGATTGACCTCAAAAGTGTTATGGTAAGGTCAGTCGATACAAGGTTCCTGTTTGCTTAACGATTGGTATTCTGGGGACAACTTAGTACCTATATATTAGGGCAAAAGCTAGTAGAGTTATTAGAGCAAGAGCTAGTACAAGGTACTAGGGTAAAAGCTAGTAGAATATACTAGCTAGGCCAAAAGATAGTAAAGGTTGTTACTGAAAGAAAATTAATAAATTATTCGCGACGTTCTAAAAGTGTTAACTTTGTTAACCTACTTAGAAATAAATATTTTTCATTTCATATTTTTCATTTCATTTCATTGCTATTCTTATTCTAGAAGTTACGAAGGCAAATTCTAGTACAATTTAGGATAGATTTTGACTAAGGCTTTGACAGCATGGGAATTTTCTTTCATTCAACAACATGTGATTTTTGAGTTCCACAAGCGTCGTTAGTTTGGCCGTCTTACTTACGTAATCTGATTATTAACGTAATCTGTTTAGTACTAAAACTTTTATACATACCACAGAATTATTAAGTAAAGCATAGTGGTTGAGTAGCTCAGTTTTATAGGAAACTTTATAAATAACATCGCAAAATGCACTTGAAATTCCTGAACTGCGCTGCGAAACATTTTAAAAACTGTAAAACAATTTCCAACTGCGGGCGGGCGCCGTCGAGTCGGGCTAGCGGTAATCAACTATCGTGGCTTGATTACACACGCAATATGGAAACGGCAGAAAACATGGAAGAAATAGGGGAAATATAGAAGAAATATGGAAAACCATAAACAATAAATGTAATGATAATGAGTGTCAGAAATAAGGATAAAAAATTTAACCTATTAAACTTTTCAAAGCTGCTACAGCCTTTGAACAACTAAATGAATCAAAAAATCACATTTGCCATAAAAAATCAAAATCGGTCCATCTGTTTATGGATTCTACTACGTCACGGACTGACTCATTAACAGACAGACAAACATACCAACTTTTAACTCCCTTCATTTTGGTCAGAGGTTAAAGGAAAAACTAGTAAGAAATAGGAGAGTTGCTAGTCGCTGAAACAAAGCAAGCGTTTTGGATGAAACATCTTATTCCTTTTGGCACTATCGATTCTCTTGACTTGCAGTTTTTGTTTTCGGCTATTAGTAGTTTAGTTAATGGACAATGACTTAGAGGAATGGTCATCCCCAAAGGAGTTTCTAAAGGCAGAAAAATAACGGCTTAATCCTTAAGGGTCTTGGTAGAAACGCCAAAATAACGGCTTAATCCTTAAGGGTCTTGGTAGAAACGCCAAAATAACGGCTTAATCCTTAAGGGTCTTGGTAGAAACGCCAAAATAACGGCTTAATCCTTAAGGGTCTTGGTAGAAACGCCAAAATAACGGCTTAATCCTTAAGGGTCTTGGTAGAAACGCCAAAATAACGGCTTAATCCTTAAGGGTCTTGGTAGAAACGCCAAAATAACGGCTTAATCCTTAAGGGTCTTGGTAGAAACGCCAAAATAACGGCTTAATCCTTAAGGGTCTTGGTAGAAACGCCAAAATAATTTCAAATTAGATTACAACTAGATGACGCCCGTAACTCCGTTGCGTAAAATTCGTTTATCGCGCCAGAACTGTTAATTCGTTTATCGCGCCAGAACTGTTAATTCGTTTATCGCGCCAGAACTGTTAATTCGTTTATCGCGCCAGAACTGTTAATTCGTTTATCGCGCCAGAACTGTTAATTCGTTTATCGCGCCAGAACTGTTAATTCGTTTATCGCGCCAGAACTGTTAATTCGTTTATCGCGCCAGAACTGTTAATTCGTTTATCGCGCCAGAACTGTTAATTCGTTTATCGCGCCAGAACTGTTAATTCGTTTATCGCGCCAGAACTGTTAATTCGTTTATCGCGCCAGAACTGTTAATTCGTTTATCGCGCCAGAACTGTTAATTCGTTTATCGCGCCAGAACTGTTAATTCGTTTATCGCGCCAGAACTGTTAATTCGTTTATCGCGCCAGAACTGTTAATTCGTTTATCGCGCCAGAACTGTTAATTCGTTTATCGCGCCAGAACTGTTAATTCGTTTATCGCGCCAGAACTGTTAATTCGTTTATCGCGCCAGAACTGTTAATTCGTTTATCGCGCCAGAACTGTTAATTCGTTTATCGCGCCAGAACTGTTAATTCGTTTATCGCGCCAGAACTGTTAATTCGTTTATCGCGCCAGAACTGTTAATTCGTTTATCGCGCCAGAACTGTTAATTCGTTTATCGCGCCAGAACTGTTAATTCGTTTATCGCGCCAGAACTGTTAATTCGTTTATCGCGCCAGAACTGTTAATTCGTTTATCGCGCCAGAACTGTTAATTCGTTTATCGCGCCAGAACTGTTAATTCGTTTATCGCGCCAGAACTGTTAATTCGTTTATCGCGCCAGAACTGTTAATTCGTTTATCGCGCCAGAACTGTTAATTCGTTTATCGCGCCAGAACTGTTAATTCGTTTATCGCGCCAGAACTGTTAATTCGTTTATCGCGCCAGAACTGTTAATTCGTTTATCGCGCCAGAACTGTTAATTCGTTTATCGCGCCAGAACTGTTAATTCGTTTATCGCGCCAGAACTGTTAATTCGTTTATCGCGCCAGAACTGTTAATTCGTTTATCGCGCCAGAACTGTTAATTCGTTTATCGCGCCAGAACTGTTAATTCGTTTATCGCGCCAGAACTGTTAATTCGTTTATCGCGCCAGAACTGTTAATTCGTTTATCGCGCCAGAACTGTTAATTCGTTTATCGCGCCAGAACTGTTAATTCGTTTATCGCGCCAGAACTGTTAATTCGTTTATCGCGCCAGAACTGTTAATTCGTTTATCGCGCCAGAACTGTTAATTCGTTTATCGCGCCAGAACTGTTAATTTTCCGCGATAAAAAGTATCCTATGTCCTTTCCCGGGACTCAAAGTATCTCCATACCCAGCAAAATCGGTTCAGCGGTTTGGGCGTGAAGAGGTAACAGATAGATAGTTTTTGTTGGTGTTTTGACTAGTAGTTTCTTTCGCGAAGAAAATCTTCAAAACCTTTGTCGTACCTATAGCTATAGACAGTTTCTCTATTCCAAAGTGTCATCTAGGTTGAATAGGTCTTTCAGAACATTACTAAGGTGAGTGCACGCTCGGCGCGCACTTGACCGATTTCATTTTAGGTGGAGGCTCCAGACATCTTTACCTTGGTGGCTATGTCTTGTGCCAAGCTATTGATTTCATATTATGGTCGTCTTAAACGCTTCTCAAAGTTAAGGGCTCCTTAAATATCACTGTTTGATTGGTTGAGTACTATTTGACTTAAGCTTCTTGATTTAGAAAATTTGGGAGCACAATTCTAAAGTGATATAACAGTTAACACATCAATCCCCAAGCGGCAGCCGGCTGCCGCATAGCAATTAAAAATCCATTGTGTCTGCGATACCCACGATGGAGGTGCAACAAATAGACTAGATGTTGCCTGCAACTCCGTTGCGCTGAAATGCGTGAGTTGCGCAGGAACCGTATATTTTTCCGTGAGTTTTTTTTTTATGTAAAGGGGCAAACGAGCAAACGGGTCACCTGATGGAAAGCAACTTCCGTCGCCCATGGACACTCGCAGCATCAGAAGAGCTGCAGGTGCGTTGCCGGCCTTTTAAGAGGGAATAGGGTAATAGGGGAGGGTAGGGATGGGAAGGGAAGGGAATAGGGGAGGGTAGGGAAGGGAATAGGGTAGGGGAGTGGGCCTCCGGTAAACTCACTCACTCGACGAAACACAGCGCAGGTGCTGTTTCACGCCGGTTTTCTGTGATAACGTGGTATTTCTCCGGTCGAGCCGGCCCATTCGTGCCGAAGCATGGCTCTCCCACGTATAATCGTATAATAAGTCGTGACAGAAACTTTCCTATTTCCATTCCCCGTACTCGAAATATTTCCATACCCTATCATTTCTATCGGAATCGGATCATTGGTTTAACGAAAGACATATACATAAATAGATAAGCAGTCATTCGTGGTTATAGTCCGCATAGTATGGATAGTATCCAGGATTAATATCCATACTTCCATATTTTAATATTATAAATACGACAGTGTGTCTGTCTGTTACCTCTTCACGCCCAAACCGCTGAACAAATTTTGCTGAGTATGGAGATAGATACTTTGAGTCCCGGGAAAGGACATAGGATACTTTTTATCCCGGAAAAATGTACGGTTCCCGCGCGATAAACTATATTTGGCGCAACGAAGTTGCGGGCATCATCTAGTTGTTGTAATAAACTCGTAAGTTACATCATATTGTTTGTAATACCATTAGAATCAGAAATGAGTGAACTTTGCCCTTAGCGGTGAAAGCCCTCGAGTATCGATTTCGAATTATCCTGCGAGAAGCATTTTCTTGTTCCTACTTTGTTTCTACACGACATGATTGCGCCCTTATTTTGCCGTTTTAATTAAAAAACAGCATTGATTCGGTTCGGATTCTTGCAAACAACTATACTGTACTCGGCGAAACATGGCTATAGCGGTCTTTGACTCCCTGTCAAAAACTTGTCATTTTCTATATAAGCCGCGATTGACATCTGACACTTCACTGTCAATCGTGGCTTTGTAAAGAAAATGACAATTTTTTGACTGGGAGTCAATGGCCGCTACCGCCATGTTTCGCCGAGTACTTAGTATTCAAAACGTCGTACAAGCCTGAAACGACAGATTTTTGGAGCTGTGATCAATCAGAACACGTTTGAAGTGTGATTAACATTTCAAGAGAATAATGGTATTCTCTTGGTGTAGTTTTATAATACCTAGACACTAGGCAGTTTATAATCTGTATGAATGTTGGATTTTATTAATAGTCCAGCGATAATATAGGTATCGTTGTTACATGTTACTAATTTTGTACGGTTTATGAATTCCAACCTTATATCTGTCGCAGTCGACTGGTTAAAAAAGCCATTCAATCAAACAGCTAGCCCTTTGACTGAACAACGCCATTCAATCACACGGCTATACGTCGTTTAGCCGACTTGTTGACTGCAACGTTCAACACTACAGCTAGATGACGCTTAGCCAACTGGTTAAATGGTAAATTTACTAAGGTGACCGTTAGTTTAGTGGTATTTATTACACAAACGTAATGATAACAAGCAGATTAATTGTATTCTAACTCATTTTTAACACAATTGCAATAAATACCTTGGTGATGCATTTCATATTCCGTAATTTCTCCTCGAATATTAGTTTAAATTTTGATTCACTCGTATGTGCCCTATAATTTCTGTCTCTTTAATAATACTTGTAACGTATATTTACGAAAAATATCTCAATACGACCACAAAACACAGGTTAGTTGACGCCATATTGTAAACAAAACGCACCACAAACGCACCTAGCGCCGCGGTGGTGAGAGCTGAACTAATTCAATCAAACAGCGGCTTTTGAATCAGCAAAATTCAATTAAAAAGCTAGACGTGTGATTGAATGGCGTTGTTCAGTCAAAGGGCTAGCTGTTTGATTGAACGGCTATTTAAACCAGTTGGCTGCATCATATCCACGGCTTTGACCACGCTTACTATAGCTGCAAAGTTTAAAGTACTACTATACCTAGAAAATCACTCTCCAGCACCGCTTTTGATCTTTGAAACTACTGAAATACTCAAACTCCTAAAAGGACTTCACATGATTTATAAAGGACATCAACTTTGAGCATGAAGCACATAGTTTTATGTTCATAGTTTCATACCCATCACCAAGTTCGTCCATACATCACGCTCTCGGGGGAGGTACTGAGCGTCTTGAGTTATTTTACCTGTAACAGGGCCTCTATGTTGTAGGAATAGCGGTCATTTTCGTAGATACTGAAGGGAAAATGGCACCGTAGGGCATTAGTTGGTACGAGTTTGACTTTTATGAGATCACCGACAGATGTAACGAGAAGCGCATTTTTATGTGCGCTACATTGTTGTACTTACTTCTTTTTGCATTTAATTTTTACTAATCCTTCGATCGCGGATTGTTGGGAATGCTATTGTATTCTATTGTTGTCGCGATCACCAGTGTTCTTATGGGTCTTGAAGGATTAAACTTACTACTTACTAGATGTTGCAAGTCCGTTTGATATAGCCTTCATTCCCGTTAACCGTGCATTTTTCGAGATTACAACAGCTATCCTATGTAATTTCTCGGGTCTATAATATGTCCATAGCCACCTTTTTAGGGTTCCGTACCCAAAGGGTAAAAACGGGACCCTATTAATAAGACTTCGTTGTCTGTCCGTCTGTCTGTCTCCAGGCTGCATCTCAAGAACCGCTATAGCTAGACTTCTGAAATTTTCACAGATTGTGTATATTTGTTGCCCCTATAACAACAAATACTGAAAACAAAATAAAATTAATATTTAAGAGGGGCTCCCATACAACAAACGTGATTTTTTCGGCCTTTTTCGCTCTATATCAATAATGGCAAGAGGTAGGCACTTGAATTTTTCACACATTATTTTGTTATATGTGTACTTTAATCTATACTATCTATACTAATATTATAAAGAGGTAAACTTTGTTTGTATAATTGTAATGAATAGGCTCAAAAACTACTGGACCGATTTTAAAAATTCTTTCACCATTCGAAAGCTACATTATCCACGAGTAACATAGGCTATATTTTATTTTGAAAAAAAAAATAGGTTTTTTTGTAAGATATTTAAGTTTTTCGCACAAAAATCAACCAGAAAAGTTACTTATTTGCGTACGCTGCCTAAACTATAAAAGATAGAACCATAAAATGTCCCAATTAGTTGTAGATATTATAAATATCTACAAAAAAAGTCTGCGACACACTATACCTATCTATGTCGAGTGAGGCACAGTAATCATTTTTTTATTTAAAAAATCTTGATTTTTTTCGGACTACATTTAAACGCGTTTATTTTACTCATGCTATTAATCCTTATCAAAATTAATTATTTCCTCTCTAAGAACAGTTTCTGTAGATAATATTTGGTCTTTGAATGACTAAAATTGGACATTTGGTTTTAAAGTTATGGCGAAATTAAAATATTACGATTTCTACTGCATGGCCCGTTGCGAAGTGGGCGTCATCAAGGCGGGGCACAGTGGAAAATTTGGGTCCGTATCGGATCAAAAATCTGTAACTTCAAGGTTTTTCATCGTATTGTATTGAGATTTGGCACATGTATACAGTGATATACAAAGGTTTTAAAAATAATCAAATTTAGATCTATAGCTATGTCCAGTGTCCACATTCCACACTTTCATCTCCAATTTTCGTCATCTTCTTTCATTCAACTGTCGTATTGGCGCATTCAATTATTTTCTTAAATATTTGAAAATGCCTAAGAGAGCCAGGTCGGACGACTATGGCACCATAGTTATATTTTAGTCACTTCAATAGAACTCCCATACAAAATATACAATTTTTAGCCTATTTTTGCTCTGTATTGGTACGGAACCCTTCGTGCGCGAGTCCGACTCGCACTTGGCCGATTATTATTTTTTGTCGGAAATGCCATTATGCATCCCCGGCAGTGCTGGGACAACCGATGAGATGGTAGTGGCCGCAGCTGTACCCACTAAAACCCGGCCGTGTTCCTTTCTGCGCCGCTACTGACAGACCCACGGGAAATGTGGGGCTACCGCAGTGTCCATAGCCACCTAAGCCGGTAAAATTGTCAACAGAAGTTGAAGCAACAGACACATATTTACAGGTGTGTATAATTCCTTTTATTATTATTTTACTATTTTTCCATCAATAAAACCATACGCCTAGCATTAAAAAGCCGACTTCTTTACTTTGCTCTCAAATATCGTGCCTTCTCTTTCATAAATACATATTTATGTTATTTTCTTTCATAACAAACGCAAGCTATTATATATTTAGTGCGGGCTCTGGGGATTGTCCATTTTTTAAATTGTGCCCATTACAAAAATATTTCGAGGAATAAGGTCAGTGATCGTTATTCTGTACTTATATAAATTCAAAAAATATCCATTAGTTACTTATATTTTTAAACAAATTTATGTTTAACCTTAGTTTGATCTTCAATGACGTCATCACTGGAAGCCATACCTTAAATTAGCAATAAACTCGACCAACATTACGTTCTGAACTTTTGGTATGCTTTTCACATAAATAAGAGAACTTGCATTCATTTAACACCTTGTTGATACTTGACAATGCTCTTTTTTTTAATTTTTATGTATTCAATGCTGCCGGCCGCCGATGATGACGTCATAGGTCCGAAAACTTAAAAAAATTATTTAAAAAAACTAGCCAATGAATTAAAAAAATGTTTAATTTATATTCTTAAAATACCCTATTTCAACGAAAAAAAAATATAATAATCGGCCAAGTGCGAGTCGGACTCGCGCGCGAAGGGTTCCGTACCATTATAGAGCAAAATCAGGCCAAAAATTGTGTTTTTTGTATGGGAGCCGCCCTTAATTTTTTATTTTATTTTAATATTATTATTAAATTTTAAAGAAGACATATAACTAAGGACTTCGAGAAAAAATCAAGTACCTACCTGTTGCCATTATTGATATAGAGCAAAAAAAGCCAAAAAAATCACGTTTCTTGTATGGGAGCCCCCATAAATATTAATTTTCTTTTGTTTTTAGTATTTGTTGTTATAGCGGCAACAGATATACATAATCTCTGAAAATTTCAACTCTCTAGCCATTACCGTTATTGAGTTACAGCCTGGAGACAGACGGACAGACAGACCGACAGACAGACGGACAGACTACGAAGTCTTAGTAATAGGGTCCCGTTTTTACCCTTTGGGTACGGAACCCTAAAAAGTAGGTACATGTGATTTTTTTTGGACAATGTCCATTGCGGCCGTGATTCACGGATGCTACGCGCCGTGAACACGATGCGAAAAAATACGAAGCCGCGAAGCGCGAACGCGAAGCCCTCCACACTCGCGGTTCGCGGCCTTCGCGGGTTTTCGCGCCCTGTGGAGCCCGCTTTACACCAAGAGAATGTCTTAATTTGTTCGGTTGCCGGGGGTGGCTTAATTTGGCGATTTATTGGCAGTTATTTCAGATATTTCGCGGATCGCGTGCGCTGAACTCTCCCCTATAAACTATTCTCTACCTTAATACTTCGGGCTTAGGTAAAAGGTCCGTAGAGATTTATCTGTCCAGGGTGAAATAAATTGTGCCTAGGGTTGCCAGTTTAAAAATCCGGATTCCGACCAACCTGAGTTAAAAAATCGGATACTCTACCATTTAGAGACACAAAAGTTCTTCATTTTATGTTAATTAAAAATATTTTTGGCTGTCCAAAACCTAAGAACATTCAGGTTCCTTTAAAATACTGTTGTAAAACGATTAGTCAAATGTTTTAAATTAATTTTTACACCTAATTTCGCCAATCCATCATTCGGACCTTGGCGCTCATTCACATTGTAAAAAAGTCGGAAAACATTTATTTTGACTGTGCACGCAATCAAAAATCCGTGTTTTCGAACGCCTAGCAACCCTATGTTGACGGTTACAAATTGTTAGAATGTCTATTGTGTTCCCAAAATGGCTTCCCCCGTGACTTGTTTAATGGTAGGGACCTAGATAAATACCAGGTATCGATGCTGCTGCCCTTTTTTTTTTCATTGGGGAAATGCCTTTACGCATCCCCGGCAGTCTGGGGAGGGCTACCGGGGTATGTGGGACTCCCTGGGGGTGGAAGGCCGCGCCCGGGCATACCCACTGAAACCCCAACGGTGTTCCTGCTCTTCCGCTTAAGGCACAGCCACGGGATACGCGGAATACACAACCGTGCTGCCTAGTATTTTTTTTAAATTCTTAAAACGTTTATTTTGAAAATTTTCGAACAAAGTGACTGGACCAGTAGTCCTCCTCAGAAGTTTTTGAGTACATCGTAATTTTTTAAAGAACGCTGAATATAATATTTTTAGTCCACACTTTTTGCTAATACACTACAATACTCTACACATAACAGCATGTTTTATATAAATTGAACCCCAAGTCTGCAGCATGTGCAATCACTTTGAATAAATCACATTTCTTATTCTTGACTCTATCTGTGTATCCAGCATTGTTATATTTTCAAAACAAGGCGTAATACCACTAGGGTTAGCGCTTCTTAGTTTTCCTTCATGAAAATACGTTGATGTGCGCAAGCAAACAGTTTTTCAGTTGGCAACCCTGTTAGTACGCCATCTGTTGTATGAGCGGCGCCGACCAATCGCGTGCGAGTATTCCGTGCGGGCGCATGCGCGTACGTAGGCGGCGGGTCGATAGCGTGACGTCACGCGCGCCAGCCAATGGCGCCGCGGCGGCGGACATTAATCGATGAACAACGTATGTAGGGTTGCCACCTTTTATTCTTGCATATAAAGTACATTGGTTACTTACTCTAAGTAAGAAAAATATAGTACACGGTATAAAAATAAAGTACAATTTATTTTTCTTTATTATTATATTTAAAGATATATTTTTATTGCTTTTTGCGGTAAATTATAAAATAAATTCGTTTAACGAAAAATACTTACGACTTCAACAGAAATCAAATTATGAGAAATAAAGTATTTTCGCGTACTTTATTATTAATATAAAGTACAGAGTACAATTACCTTAAATAACGTACAATACTTTATTATAAAGTACGGGTGGCAACCCTAAACGTATGTGTCGTATTATGACCGACTGTTATGTACCTAAATACATAGGATCCTTGCACGACCGAAAGATTCACCTCCTTGACTGTCCTGCTCTACTACAAAGCAGAAACAGGCACCTCGCTCGCTGCGAAAACACATCCACAGAGGAAATTCGTGGCACCAACCCCAAGGAGAATAGATCCTTAAGGGTCGCAGTGACGTCAGGGCTACAATGGCCTGCCTTCAGGACAAAAAAATGGCCGAAAGACGCATGGAAAAGCTCTATGTCCTTAAAGTTTCTGGCTAAGAAGTTGCATACGTCCATGTTATGTTAGGATTCTAATGAATTTCATAGGGATGCATTCCATTCTGTCTTACTGTAACCGAAGATGCTATAAACCTACTCTATACAGCTGTACTCGGCGAACATGGCGGTAGCGGTCATTGACTCCCTGTCAAAAACTTGTCAAGCCGCGATTGACAACATCTGACACTTCATTGTCAATCGCGGTTTATATATAAAATGAAAAGTTTTTGACAGGGAGTCAATGACCGCTACCGCCATGTTTCGCCGAGTACAGTATAGAATCCTTGCATAGACGCAAGACGAAAGATGCATGTAGAAACTCTTAGTCCGTAAAGTTTCTGACCATGAACTTTTTGTCCATATCATGTTAGTATTCCAATGATTTTCATGGGGTCGCATGTCGATATGTCTTCTTGTAACCGAAAATAACGTAGACCATTTCTATTTAAACTTAAGTTCTACTTAAACTTAAAATCTAGTAATGTTGCGACGTAATTTGATTATACGATATCCGTACATTTTTTGGGAGTCAGACAGACTGGCAGACAAACCAATAAAGACACACTTTTAAAGGTAGAAAAAAAACCTTAATTGTAAGGTTTCAAAAAGTTGATTAAGTAATTTAACTTGTTACTTAACTAAACAGTCTTTAATTTTGTATGCAAATAAAGAGCTTTTGAAGGCTTTTCGAAGCTATTTAATACACTTCAAAGTTTTAAGATATATATTTAAGTATTCCTAAAGTCAATACGAGTACTTCATTTCTAAGTTCCAAGTTATATTTAAGTGCTCCTAAAGTTGTAGGCAATTATATCCAACTCAAAAACCAATTTAAACAAGTCTGGATGTCTAGAAAGGGTTGTTATACGGGCTGGAAAGTACAGGCTATTAATAGTTAGCCTTAATCGATACAAAGCGTGTTGTTTGACAAAAGCTTAAGTCGTACCTGTCAGCCGCTACGGTGCAAGCTGATATCACGAGTTTTTGCTCATTTTATTCCTTCATTCGGCATATTGGTTGTGATATTGTGATGTGTCTGAACTCTGAACACAAAATGTTCGTGCCGAATGCGTCTAAAGTAAAAAGAAGCAATCTTTCTTCTTTTAACGCTTCAACTCCCGTAAGGCCCAAGTGGTCCGCGATAACAATTGAAAGGCTATTGTGTCTCGTTTTGCCGCGATCGAAGGACGAACATTTCGAGTTAACCTAAGAGGATAGAAGCTTCTCAGCTTAATTTTCTTCATTTCATCCGTGTCGCTTAATCCTACGATCGCGGATTGTTGGAAATCTATTGTTATTCTATTGTTGTCGCGATCACCGGTGTTCTTATAACTAATTTATCAGTAAACTAGCTATCCCGGCAAACGTTGTTTTGCCATTTAAAGTATTTCTACTTCGTCAGTTGATACAAAATCTTACCCCCTCTTTTGTCCCCTAAGAGGGGTGAAGGGAAAATTTTTATACACCAGGTGTTAAGTTGGAAAAACAGTTAATACTATGAAGTAAGTCCATTAAAGAAAAAAGTTTGATACAAAATCTGACCCCCTCTTTGGTCCCCTTAGAGGGGTGGGGGGGGGGGGGTGATTTTTATACACCAGATGTTGAGTTGGAAGAAGGCAAATATATCTGCGAAAACCGCATTCAAATCGGATCAGTAGTTTTCGTGTTAAAGCAAAAGTCTTATACAAAATCTGACCCCCTCTTTCGTCCCTTGAGAGGGGTGGGGAGAATTTTTTTTATACACCAGATGTTAAGTTGGAAGAAGACAAATATATCTGCGAAAACCGCATTCAAATCGGATCAGTAGTTTTCGTGTGATGGTGGAACAAACATACAGACAGACAGACAGACAGACAAAAAAACTGACCACATTTTTGGCTTGTATAGCGATGTAGTGACACCCTCCGCTTATTATTTTTTGAATATCTTTAATGTACAGAATCTTCATTTCTACAGTTTTATTATATGTATAGATTAGATGATGCCCTCAACGTCATTGCGCCGAAAGTTGACAATTGTGCAAATACCTTTAGTTTTCCCACAACAAAAACTATTCTATGTAGTTTCCCATCCCTCAAAATATCTCCGTACCTTTCTTCTAAATCTGTTTATCCGTTTAAACGTGAAGAGTTGACCGACAAACTTTCGCATTTATAATACTAGTATATATTTATTTATTGTCACTGGCGACGGGCTATCGAGCAGCAGCCCACTTTTGTTTTATCACAGGCTTAGCGATAGTTGAGAAACTTAACACTTTAATTATGTTGGGAGTAGTTTTAATTAAATTGCCGTCGAGCTGAGCCTTGTGCTACTTATTGAAAGTAGTTTGCTATATTATATAAAATTTGTAATATTTTGTATGGACAAATAAAAAAAAAACTCTACTACTAATAAAAAGTGTCGTTACAACTTTTCTGTCTAGCTGCTAGGCGCAACGCGCGATACGGAACTTCGTTCCAAAAATTGCTCCTTCAGCGCTGCTACTTTCACAGTGAACTCTATACATATACGGGGCCCATATCACTTAGTTTCTTTGAAGTGAAAACTTCTTTAGCGGCGTTGAGAACTTTTGTGGGATGGGTAAAAACTGTGAAACTCGCGTCAGATTTTCGTGTTGATCGAAAAACCATAGAAAAAGCGTAAGACGGTTGGAGAGTAGTGTTTTGTGTCGAACTCGAACGAAATGTACAGTCGAGGAAATGAGTTGTTTAGCAGAAATGTACAGTCGGGGAAATGAGTTGTTTAGCAGAAATGTACAGTCGGGGAAATGAGTTGTTTAGCAGAAATGTACAGTCGGGGAAAATTGTGCTAAGCAGAAATGTACAGTCGGGGAAATGAGTTGTTTAGCAGAAATGTACAGTCGGGGAAATAAGTTGTTTAGCAGAAATGTACAGTCGGGGAAATGAGTTGTTTAGCAGAAATGTACAGTCGGGGAAAATTGTGCTATAAGCAGAAATGTACAGTCGGGGAAATGAGTTGCTTAGCAGAAATGTACAGTCGGGGAAATGAGTTGTTTATCAGAAATGTACAGTCGGGGAAATGAGTTGCTTAGCAGAAATGTACAGTCGGGGAAAATTGTGCTAAGCAGAAATGTACAGTCGGGGAAATGAGTTGTTTAGCAGAAATGTACAGTCGGGGAAACGAGTTCTTTAGCAGACGCGCTGATTAAGGCCGCGTTTCCACCTGCAAGACAACTGTCGCGAGAAGTGTCTGACAGTCTGTCTCACAGCAGCTTTTTTTTTTCGATTGTCGATATTTTTTAATCGATTGTAAGGGTTTCCATTAATTAATTAAAACGATCGTATATTATTTTTTTTAAATCGATTTTCATAAAAAATGGGTTAAAAAATAATGCACAACATTAATAATCAAGTTTTCACTTCTGCCGGCACTCCCGGAGTGCAACCCGTCTTTTTTTACACTGTATATTTTTTCTGTGTGTCCATCATTTATACATTGGCATTTGGCGCCCAACTAAGTACATTAACTGTCCATTTGTGTGACGGAATATGACATCAGCCATCGGCCTGAAATAAATCGTTCATTCTTAGTTCACTTAATTGAGTAAAAGCCTTCGCCACTTCCATTAAAATAAAAGCCCTCGCGCTCGAGCCAAAATGGTTCATTAATGATTTTAAACAAGCTCAATAAAATATTTTAAAACCCCTTTTTTATTCATTTTGATTCAGAAGTAAATAATGCTCAGTGTAGGATGAAAAAAATGTCCGCGTTGGGCAAGGTTTCAAAATATAAAATAAATTATATTTTGGATAAATAGAAATTTTATCTGTTCAACCTACTACTTATCGCAACTAGTTAAAATTGTAGAGTTAAGTATGAACTAACCTTGACTTGAGAATCTTATGGTGTTTCGCGCTTCTATGGGCGACGGTAGTCAACTTCTATAATGTAATCCGGTATATGTTTTCCCACAATTTTCACCAATTTGGCTCTTTACAAATTTTCTTATCGTAAAAGATTTCTTAACGATAAGTCGTATCGTATCATTAGCCATTTAACTATAACAAAGCAACCTAAGTCTGCACTACAAAGCACAAGCTACTATAAAGTTTTCTTCGAAAAACGCAGTAACTAAAAAACTCCTATGTAAGAAGATAGAACACTTAGGGCCAACCCACACGTGCCACAACCACACGACAACCACAACCACACGACAACCACAACCACACAACGATGTCGGGCGTATATTTCGTATTGTAAATGAACTGGACCATTCACACGTACCGCATTTTGCAGTCGTTGTCGACCACTTGTGTGATACCGACCACATCGCAACCACAACCGGCTACATACAGAGACAAGTCGTGCGCCATATGGATCTAGTGCATAATGTAACGTGACCGCTGCATATATACGAGCGAGGTTTTGGGTCACAAGAATTGTCCCCGCAAACGACATTTGGAATAAAAAGATAAGAAAAAGAATACGAATATTTGAAAAGTTAATTTGGATTACAAAATTTAAGAAACGTTTAGTTTGATAAATAAGGTATTATGATAAGGACGGAAAGGAAAAGTTCTATAGACGGTATTCCCTCTCATAAACTGGCAACGATTTCTCTGAGTGTCTATTGATGACTTCTTAATGCCCGTTTCCTTTGAAAGTTTGACGATTATTATATTATGGCTATCTCTATGTTGGAAATCGCTGTCTTAAGGGGCCGGGTACCCTCGAAATTCTCATACATACGTAATTCCAAAATCATTTTGTCATACGAAGATATTTAACATGTTTGAGTTGTTTTTCAGTTTAAAATAGTAATTATCTAGGTTCCTGCACAAAAATTTACTTCAAAATATTTAAACATTAAAAAAAATTTTTTTGTTTTTAATTTTTTTTTTAGTAAATTTAGTACTTAATATTTAAACACTAAAAAATAGAGTAAAACACTAAAAAAATAAATAGTAAATTTACTACAAAATATTTAAATACTAAAAAATATTTTTTAGAGTTTAAATATTTTGTAGTAAATTAACTATTTATTTATATATTTTTTAGTGTTTTACTCTATTTTTTAGTGTTTAAATATTTAGTAGTAAATTTACTAAAAAAAATTTTAAAGCAAAAAAAAAAAATTGTGTTTAAATATTTTGAAGCAAATTTTTGTGCAGGAACCTACCTAGGTTCCTGCACAAAAATTTACTTCAAAATATTATAGTAATAGTAAATAGTAATTACCTAATTACTATTTTAAACTGAAAAACAACTCAAACATGTTAAATATTTTCGTATGAGAAAATGATTTTGGAATTACGTATGTATGAGAAATTCCAAGTGTACCCGGCCTCTTAAGTTCTCGAGTGAAGATGTCCGTATTCCGTCTGCGGCAAAGTCTACTTTTATCTGCCACTTTAGCTTGCATGGCTAATGAAAATGGGTAATAATAATCGCTTTCTATTATCGATCTGATTGCCTATTTTCAGTAAAAATACAATAAATACACAACGCTACATATTATAGTTTACCACATTTTATATGGGACAAAATAGCAAGATGCCTTGTAGATTGAATTAAGAATTGCAGTGAACAAGCCCAGTAATGCGATCGTACAGAGAAGGCCGTATAAAGGCCGCACATTTAGGTTAACGGCTGTCCCTGCGATCCCAACCTTGTGCCGAGCTCTCAAGGATTACGCTCAATACCATACTTTTTCATAACAATATCTTTACTTACTGTGGAAACTTATTAAACCTGCCTCTGAACTGTATACTTTGTTATTTAGGATTATAGTACTTTAGTAGAAATATATCTTATGTTGTTCTATAGTTAAACTTCAATGTTTTCTCTGTCAAAATAGAAGACTCAGGAGTCAGGGTCTGTTTCACCACTTCCTGATAAGTGTCGGATAGGCTATCCATCACTTAACTTGACAAATAGACTATTTAAAATCTGTCAAAAATTTGTGGATAGCCTATCTGGCACTTTATGAGGAAGTGGTGAAACAGGCCCTCAATCTTCTTACTTTTTATCCTTCCATTTAAATCAGACCCTTCAGATCTTGCATTGATTTTAAGCGTAGCGAAGTAACCTTGAACGATTTTCTCGCAAAAGATAATCGCTTATTTGGATCCATCTGCATCCCTATAAAAGCTCTTTATTAAATATTATTGGTATCCAATATCGCTCACATTTTCCACGACCGAACCTCCTGACATCCTTGGAGACGAGGGGTATTAGATATTCAAATATTCATGAGCATCAGAATTCTGAGGACGCTCCAGTGTAGCCCGCGACGCGAAAATTACACTCAACCCAATAACTTGTTATAAAACAAAGATGGCCGAATATTTTAAGAATTTGCCGATTCCAGGAGTCATGGTTATCGGTGCCCGTTAATCGTTTAATTGTCTGGTTCACGTCAGCTTTTTGTTTTGACTAGCTGTGCCCCGCGGTGTTACCCGCAGTTTATTAATAAATTGTGAGATTTTCCCGCAATAAAACGCTAATGTGTCCGGGTGGACACGTTAGCGTTTTATTGTAATCCACCCACGATTCCTGAATCAGCTTACTTCATACCAAATTGTATTAAAATCGCTCCAGCCGTTTAGACGTGAAGACGTAACAATGCACACTCACAAGATTTTCGCTTTTATAATGTTAGTGCATAGTAAAAGGAGGGGAAGTAGGGTAACTCCGGCCCAATCTGCGATTTAATTACCTACTGTCTTAGGGTTGTCAATTTTAGGCGGCGGCGGCGCGGCGGCGTTGTGATGTGGGAGCGGCAAGCGGCTGTCCGCGCTTCGTTCGCAACCGCATGAACAGCGGCAACGTCGCGGTCTTCCGACTTTTAATAATAATAAGTGACTCTTGATTGTCCATATTTCGGCCAATTTTCGTGCATATAATCCGATGTCTAAATAAAATTATAAAATATATACCCTTTAAAATAACATTAAAAACTAACGCCTGTCAGTCAACACTGTCTACAAATCTGTTGTTATGATTCGAACTTTGCTTTATGTGTATAGTTAATATCTGATTTACAATTAGTCAATTACTTATTTTTAATTACGATTTAAAATAAGTTATTGACTGTAAGTAGTTAGTTAATATAATATACCTACAATACAGAGAAATCGGCATTACTAAACGTAAACAAAGCAATAGCGGCAAATTAGTTGACTGATCAAAAGTACTTACCTAAAACATTCTCTTATATTTTATACTATGTTCTAGTGGGAAAGTTTGTGTGATAGAAAACTAATACAATAAAAAAAGAAGTAAGTAGGTATCTGATCATCAAGTAAAAATTATATTATGCTAGAATAAGTGAGTACCTACTTAGTACTTACCTTTCCTGTTCAACTTGTAATTTAAACAAAGACAATTCTGGAATTGTTGCATTACTATTAAAATACCCAAACAAACAGCAATATTTATTAACCCCCGACCAAAAAGAGGGGTGTTATAAGTTTGACGTGTCTGTCTGTCTGTCTGTCTGTGTGTCTGTCTGTGGCATCGTAGCGTCCAAACGGCTGGACCTATTTTGATCTAGTTTTTTTTGTTTGAAAGCTGACATGACCGAGAGTGTTCTTAGCTATAGTTCATCATCATCAGCCTGCTCATTTCTGAAATATCACGGTTTATCTGGTTCGTGATAGGACGATTAGCAACTTGCAGTCGTTTGATGGGTTTTATATTTTGCATTCTGGTTCGTGACACTTATGAATAGGTATATACCATTATTGGAAAGTTGACCTGGTGCTGCAGCATCACCTGGTAATCAATATTATACCCAACTCCTCACCAACTTAGAGCAGAGGTTTCGTGTTTGGGCTCATTTTAATTGCGACAACCAGTAAGACGAAGATAAACAGTAAATATTTGCATGCTGCTGCTGCTGCAGCATCACCTGGATTCTATAGGAGCCGAGCTCCATATGAGCCCAAAGTGGAGGATAAAATATGTTTGGACTTTGGACTCATATTGACGGCCTCATCCAAGAGGACTCATAGTATTCATTGGGATATGATCCTGTTGATAGGAATATTCTGCACAAGTTTAAAAAGCATAAAATAAAATTAAATTAAGAAATTAAAAAAAACCCCCGCCAAAAATCTTTAAAAAGTAATGAAATAATATTTACTGACTTTAAGTTTAAATAATTCCTAAGAGTAAAGTATTATTTTAGTCCATAAATGTTGTCAAGGTGTGTCGGGGGACCGCTAATGTAGATGTTTGATTTCACATAACATTATAGTTTAAGGGTCAGTTCACAACGACCCGAATCGAGAGAATCAGCGACTATTATGGCGATACAAAATGCAAAAGTCGCTGTTGTGGTAGTTTACTTGGCGGTCCCCCGACACACCGTGACAACATTTAAGGACTAAAATAATACTTTACTCTTAGGAATTATTTAAACTTAAAGTCAGTAAATATTATTTCATTACTTTTTAAAGATTTTTGGCGGGGTTTTTTTTAAATTTCTTATTACTCCTGCGATTATGATCGGACATTCTTGATTCGTTTGGCGCGGCGTGGCGCGACGCGGGCGTGCAGCGAAAGTGTTAGCCCCGACTGGTATGGTCCGAAAACGGTCCGAGATTTTAATAAGTGTGCGTGCGGCGACGCATTGATACTATGGCGCACACATACAAGCCGCGCGCGGTGCCTTTGTATGAAGATAGCTTACTTCCCCTCCTTATACTATGGTTAGTGTGATAAAAAAATCAACTTGAAATATTTAAATGATCGCTTGAAGTTCATGGTTTATAGCCTGAATATAATTTATAAGGTCACGTCAATGAAAAGAGCCCATAAAATATAAATTGCTATGGAAAAGCTTATTTAGCTGAGTAAAGTTGGCGAGAGAGATTCATACGGCTGGCTGGGAAACGCTCATCAAATATAAAGGTCAGGGGTCAATCGGTGCACAATCGATACACACAGGTCACTACTACTTAGTCACTGGTCAGATTCGCAAACCAACGTAAGCCGAAACATAAGCGTATACGTGAGAAATATGGATTATGGTAGGCTACGGGATGAAAATCTTTGTCCCTGTTTTCTTGTTGTCATTGCCATACATACTTTAAAGATGACCTAAGAAGACCTAAAGAAGACCTAAACCAGGTCTACAATAGTGATATTAACTAAATCTCACATTGCTTCGCAAGAAGAAGAATTTTACGTCACTTAGATGTAGCTATTTAAGAAATAATGATATCTAAATCAAATCATTATTAAAGCCTAATTACTAAACTCAAATTACGGACAGTTTTAGAAATGCTGCTTTTTTTAAGGACTTTCAAAACCAATGTTATCCTTAAATTATTTATAATTTGGAGCCTAAGGGCTCCCACACATAACTGCGAATTCGCATCGCATCGCAAATATCAGCGACAAAATTGATAATAAAAATTATATTATGATGCGATGCGATGAAAATTCGCAGTTTTGTGTGGGAGCCCTAAGCTACTCAGTCTTAGGGTATACCCATCATTGGCAGGCGGCGGTCTCTTTCTGCGAAATTTTCATGTCGCAGAAAGAGGCCGCGGAGCGGGAAAGAGAGGACGATCCCATCTTTCTGCCGCTCCGCCGCACACTGGTCCCAAAGTAAAATAAATGGGACATTAAGAATTTTCGGATCGAAGGTCAACGGATCAGGCTGATTTTTTTTTGTAGACAGCTGATGCAATTACAAGTCACTTTTATAGATGTCGCTTTTTTCAAATATGCCGTATCTACAGAGATAAAAAATAATTAAAAAAAAATTGTATGGACGAAATCATAATTTTGTCATTTTATTCCAAGATTCAAACGTATTCAAAATAAATCATAGCACAGCTTATAGAGGGACTCTTGTCGTACATTTTTGTCATAGACACTCAACTGCGATTTTTGCGCCTTTTAGAGCTACAGGCACTTTATTTTTTTTTTATCAGCGGATGAGGCTGATTTTTTTTTTGTAGCATCTGATGCAATTACAAGTTACTTTTATAGATGTTGTTTTTTTCAAATATGCCTTATCTACAGAGAAAAAAAATATGAATTATTTTTTGTATCAACGAAATCATAACTTTGTAATTTTCTTCCAAGATTCAAACGTATTCAACATAAATCATAGCGCAGCTTATAGAGGGACTCTTGTCGTACATTTTTGTCATAGACGCTCAACTGCGATTTTTGCGCCTTTTAGAGCTACAGGCACTTTATTTATTTTTTTGCCAGCGGATGAGGCTGATTTTTTTTGTAGCATCTGATGCAATTACAAGTTACTTTTATAGATGTTGTTTTTTTCAAATATGTCTTATCTACAGATAAAAAAATGAATTATTTTTTGTATGGACGAAATCATAATTTTGTCATTTTATTCCAATATTCAAACGTATTCAAAATAAATCATTGCACAGTTTATTGTCATAGACACTTAACTGCGATTTTTGTGCCTTTAGGAGCTACTGGTACTTTAATTTTTACTGTTTCGTATAATTCATTTCTGAGTATTTCATATAGTTTTTAATAAATATTGTTAAGGATAGACAAATAATAATGTTTTCTTTATTGACAAGTAACTCTTTCTAATGTCTTATTCATAAAAAAGCCTACATATTATACTAAAACTAAACAAATTAAAGTAGAAATCTCAAAACATGTACGTACAGGTAAATTATTTTATGACTCATCCAGTTTGCAAACATTGTTTGGTAATGACTCATTGCCTAATAATTGTAATTACTAATTACCTCTTTACTTGAAATTTGTGCTCTGTTTTGTTATTCAGCGCTAGCGAACGCTTCGAAAATGCTAAATAATAAATAGGCACATAGATTGCAATTCAAATTTTCCCTTCGTACTTTTGCGGGCTTAGGACCGTCAAAATACAAACTTGTATGATTATATAGGTAATGTATTAACAATTATAGTGGAAATCTCAAAACGTGTTTGTACATGTAAATTATTCCTTCGATCGTGGAAAAACGAGACACAATAAGGCTATTGTGAAAACCGATCATGAAAGCCTCATATTACTTCAAGTAGTGGGGGTAATTAGTTAAAAAACAGTAAAAATTAAAGTACCTGTAGCTCCTAAAATCACAAAAATCGCAGTTAAGTGTCTATACAAAAAATAATTCATTTTTTTTTCTCTGCAGATAAGGCATATTTGAAAAAAACAACATCTATAAAAGTAACTTGTAATTGCATCAGATGCTACAAAAAAAATCAGCCTCATCCGCTGACAAAAAAAAATAAAGTGCCTGTAGCTCTAAAAGGCCCAAAAATCGCAGTTGAGCATCTATGACAAAAATGTACGACAAGAGTCCCTCTATAAGCTGTGCCATGATTTATTTTGAATACGTTTGAATCTTGGAATAAAATGACAAAATTATGATTTCGTCCATACAATTTTTTTTTAATTATTTTTTATCTCTGTAGATACGGCATATTTTAAATAAACGACATCTATAAAAGTGACTTGTAATTGCATCAGCTGTCTACAAAAAAATATCAGCCTGATCCGTTGACCTTCGATCCGAAAATTCTTAATGTCCCATTTATTTTACTTTGGGACCAGTGTGCGCCGGCGTAGGACGGGAGTGCGGAGGCGACGCTATGCGAACCTCCTAACTCTCGTCTAACGGGGCTCCGGAAGAGGATGGGAACCTCCCCGGCTTCCCTAAACCTGCCTAAGCCCTAACTTTGGCGGAATTCCGGTGTAGCGGGTCCTGTGTTTGTTAGATCCGGGACATCCTTGCTTTATACGGCTGAAGGCGAACCGCAGGTGGTTTTAGTGGGTAAGCCCGGCAGTCCCACATAACCCCGGGGTGCTTCAGATTAACTGAGGCACATCCCCAACCTCGGGCATCCATAAAGAGTTTCTCCTGCGCATAAAAAAAGGTATACCCTTCATAAATATCTGGGCACTAAATTAGCTGTAAGTCTGATTTCGTCTCCCTAACGCGAGCTTTCCAAAAAAGTACTCAATGCTAAAGAAGATCTCACTACAAAAATACACTGCATCGAAAATTGGCAGGACATCTCGAATCACCTTCAAAAGTCTCATCCACCCACGTGAGCCATCAAATACAAACCTATAATTTTCACATGGATATAACAAGCGTGGGTGGGAGATGTGAAGACGTTGATCCACGTGACCTAGGACGGAGGCTGAATGGCGTGACGTCAATCCATGACGTCAGCAGCCTGCAGGATGGAACGTTCCAGAAGTGTTCCGAGGTACGCAGGAGGAATGAATTGAGGCTGGAGAGCTTCTGCCTGCGACTTCGCCCGCTGACATCTTTAATCTATACTAATATTATAAAGAGGTAAACTTTGTTTGTTTGTTTGTTTAATTGTAATGAATAGGCTCAAAAACTACTGGACCGATTTTAAAAATTCTTTCACCATTCGAAAGCTACATTATTTACGAGTAACATAGGCTACTTTTTATTTTGGAAAATATAGGGTTCCGTAAGATATTTGGGTTTTTCTGACACAAGGTGAAAAAAATCAACCAGAAAAGTTACTTATTTTGCGTACGCTGCCTAAACTATAAAAGATAGAACCATACAATGTTCTAAGTAAATGTAGATCTTATAAATATCTACAAAAATGCCCGCTATACACTATACCTATCTATGGCAAGTGAGGCACAACAACCATTTTTTTATTTAAAAATCTTGTTTTTTTTTGGACTACATTTAAACGCATTTATTTTACTCATGCTGATAATCCTTATCAAAATAAATTATTTCATCACTAAGTACAGTTTGTGTAGATAATATTTGGTGTTTAAATGATTAAAATTGGACGTTTAGTTTAGAAGTTATGGCGAAATTAAAAATTGCGTTACGCCCGTTTCGAAGTGGGCGCTACCAAGGCGGGGGTGCGCAGTAGCGAAGATTATGAACGGTCCTGCAGCTGGTGAATTAGCTCATATACCCGTTGCATATACCAAGAATACCAATGATCCCTACATAACAGCTGATTTGCCTATACCCTGCAAAAGGCTCCAATTCCCTGTGAGACGTAGCTTTTGCGGCGGTACCGACTAATGCGGGCCACGGGTAGTAATAATGAATACAAGTCAAAACTGCTGAATCGATTTTAATCATTTTTTCTGTAGATATATATTTTATACCCGTGCGAAGCCGGGGCGGGTCGCTAGTAATATTATAAACGCGAAGTGTGTCTGTCTGTCTATCTCATCTATTCACGCCTAAACCATAAAACCGATGCGGCAAATGTATGGTTCCTGCCAAATGAATTTCAGCGCAACGGAGTTGCAGGCGTCATCTAGTACTATTTCAAATAGGGAATATTTTGATTCCGTATTTGAACTTCAGGGTGCAATTTTGAAAAAACCTTTCTCTGTATTTGGAAAAAACTTATGGCCTGCGTACACTGATAAATAAAGTGAATTGGAAAATAGAACCCCTAGCCGAATCGATTTCAATTCCTAAATTCAAATCCGAAATCACAAATTAGTGGAGTGCCTAGAGCGTAAAAATCATGCAAACCTCCGATTTCCGTAATAGTGGATGAAAATTGAAAAGAAAATAAGGAATGTGTAGCTGATAACATAAATAAAAAAGTTTTCCTATTGAAAAGTTGTGCTTTTAATTTTTAAATTATTCTATACCACTTCAGGCACACTCATAAATTTTAATTTTTTTAAGAAAACCTGCATTTCTTTCAGTTCAGTTATGTAGCAAAGTAATAAAATATATTGTAATTTTTTTATTCATATCGTTGCTTATATTCCAAAAAAAGAAAATAAGTGGAAAAAATATATAATTTAGATTTAAAAATTAATATTTTTGTATCTAGATGAGCATGCCTCCGAATATGTTTGTTGTGTGCTTCGGCAGTAAGTACCTGATAAATGGCGTTCCTATTTTTTTGGTTAACTTTTTTAAAATTAAAAAAAAAACTTTGGTTAACTTTGCAAGTTATAATGTAAAAAAGAAAATGACACCTCAAAAACAAAAATCCATTCACTATTACAATTTTCGGAGGTTAAAACCTCTGGCGACTCCACTAAATGTATGGGACTTAAAATTTTCGTAGTGAAATTAGCTAAGGCAGATGCCTGACAGATGCAGTGACTAAGGGCACTGAGTGTAAAGTAATCCCTAGTAAAGTTATTGGAAACAAAATATTTTCATAGTTTCTACTTATTGGTATTTATTGAAGAAATATCAAAATGAAGTTGATTATAACGACAATTTTATTGTTCTTACAAATTCAGTTTTCTGCGAAAATTTTTATACGACGACAAACCGACAAAACATTTTCCAATTTTCATTTAAATGTCTTTTACTTTTGTATAACGAAGGTCATTCGAGAGCTCGGGCTTTATGATTTCAATTACGAAGGCCGCATTCGATAATATAAATTTATGCCTTTGATAACTTTTAGATTGTACTTCCAGAGGAATTGATTCATAGGCATACATAGCAAGTTGACTTCACTGTCACGTAGCATTGATGTTACAAGTTGTGTCACGATATTACACATTGTATCATTACAAAATACAAATTGCGCATTGTAATGCTCGGTTCTCCTCCCTCACTGATGTAATGCTCGACTCTGTAACGTTACAAGCGTATGCTCTCGGTGAGGGAGCACCTTAATGTTTTTATCCAGCCGACAGATCGCGACTAATATTAAATTGACATAGCTAGACCAGATGAGGTAGGTCCGTCATCTGCCTACGAATCAATTTCTTCGATGGTACCCGTACAATGATCATGGTCTGAAGTCTGAACTCTGAATAATTTTGTTACTGGATAATACGGATTCGATCTCATTTCGCACGAACAGATCTTGGAAGACACTAACAGCCGCACTCAGAGACGTTTAATGATGATTAAACTTTAATTTAATAAAGAGTTTGATTGATTATGTATGGGGCTTATGTCAAAATTGTCACATAATAGGCTATTTGACAGTAAGATTTTTTTTGTGATTATTTGCTATTGCATAAAATGATAGTTTTTTTTAAATGTGATTTACATAAGTTTTAATAAAAATATTGGCTTTTTGTTTCTCGCGCCACTTATTCGAAAACGATCCGGATTGGCTAATGTCATGATGACGTCGTAGGCGAGCAAATAATATGTCGTTTACACAACAGATTGAAATATTCGGAACGTGCACGTCAGTAGTGACATATTTCAAACGAAGTTTTGTGGGCATTTGTCAAAAAATAAACAACAAGAGTTTGTTTATTTTGTAAATATTATAGCAAATAAAGTATATTTAGAACAATAATTAATGGTATTTGGGTTATATTTAGTTAAAAACTACTTGTGGAAAATGAATATTATAATCATAAAAAACCTGGTTTTGAAAGTGTAAAACACTCAATAAGTTTCAAGGCCCAATCTATGCTAAAAGGAAATAAATTGGTGTTAGCAGGACATGTAAGGGATGTAGAAGAGCTAAGAACTAATGGCAATGTTATTTAATACGAGCCAATATAATTCGCCGAACATCTGTGACTTTAGCACCCTATAAAACAAGTTCAAACGTAAGTACTCAACCAACCAAAAAACGTAACTAAATATTTGGATAAAGCAAGTCTAAACATTTTTATTCATTCTTACAGATACGAGGGCTGCTATTTATGTATCCGGAATTAAAAAAAGAAACAAACATATATCATTTAATATGGTTTTATTGCTTTTCAAAATATTCGCCGCGATGATCGACACACTTTTGCATACGCTGGAACCAATTTTCATAGCACTTTTTCCATTCTGATTGAGGTATCTCCAAAACGTGCATTTTGAACGCATCAACGTTGACCACGTAATTTGTTCTTCGCGTATGGAAATAAAAAGAAATCGTTAGGTGCCAAATCAGGGCTGTACGGCGGATGACCAGTCAATTCGATCTTTTGACCCTCCAAAAACTGAGTTGTTTCAGCTGAGGTGTGACAGCTAGCATTGTCGTGATGTAATATGATTCTGCGTTGTCGGTTGTCCTTTCTTATTTCTTCAAAGACTTCTGGTAAACAAATGGTCGTATACCATTCAGAATTAACCGTTTTACGATTCTCTAATGGCACTGTAGCCACATGTCCATTAATTCCAAAAAAACAGGCGACCATTTGCTTCAAAGTACTTTTTGCACGAGTAACTTTTGTTGGTTTCGGCTCATCTTGGAACACCCACACCGTTGACTGTTGTTTAGTTTCGGGGTCATATGCATAGATCCAAGATTCATCACCTGTGTAGATATTATAAACGGCTTTTGACGTACCACGGTTGTATTTTTTTATCATTTTTTTGCACCAATCGACACGAGCCCGTTTTTGATCGATTGTCAAGTTGTGCGGAATCCAACGCGAACATATTTTTTTTACAGCCAAATGTTCGTGTAATATCTTATGTATGCTCGTCATACTTATGCCTAAGGACGCCTCTATCTCGCGATATGTAACATGACGATCACGCATTATTAGTTCCCGCACAGCATCTATATTTTGTGGGACAACAGCTGTTTTTGGGCGACCTTCTTTATTTTCATCCGTGAGCATAGACCGCCCACGATTAAACTCACTGTACCAGTGATAAACAGTGGTTTTTGATGGTGCTTCATCTCCAAAAGTTGCGGTGAGTTGAATAAAGCACTGTTTTTGATTTAGCCCACGCCGAAAATCGTAGTAAATCATTGCACGAAAATGTTCACGCGTTAAATCCATGGCAAATGAAGACACGCAATTTTCAAAATGACGCCACAATGGAAAAATAATTGACAGTCACATGAAACAAAATGTATTCTTCAACCAAAGAGTTCTATTTTCAAATGTTGTAATTACTTTTTAAATATTGTTCTTGTAAGTGGCCAGTTCCGGATACATAAATAGCAGCCCTCGTGGATAATAATGATCGGGTTGTTGCTGGAGTAAAATGCAGCTGCGTTTATAACCAGAGCGGCAAGTGCAAACATATTGCTGCTTTAATCAGTAACAAAAATACGAGCAATACTTTATATTTGAAAAAATAAATAAATGTAATGTTTTTAAAAATCTTGTTTTTATTTATTTTTACAACATTAATACTCTTGAAGAAAATCGGAGTCTAATAATTTACTAAAACACTGCAAACATTCTTGATGTTTCTGAGTCTTTGCATTAATACACTTTCAATCAATGAGTTCCTAAAATAGTAACATAGAATATCATTACTTTCAATATGGATTCTTACTCGAGCAATATCATAAGTCCTTTCGGTTTCCTCTTGAGAGTACTCGTTTTGTTTTGCTCAAAAAGGGGGCATAATAATTTTAACTTTTTTACCCCTTTCATCTAAAACTTGCTTACTTGAAAAACCTTTTTGATTCAAAACTCTTTCTCCCTCTTCTAAAAGATCAGTTAAACCAGTATGACGTAGTATCTGGTTTATCGTCATATTTTGTGAGTCACTATTTCTTCCAACTAATACTTTGGATTTAAATTTAATATTCTATGAAACTATCACTGCAAGTTTTATCGTCGGGTTTTGGAGACCATGGTGATCCATCATTCATCAACACTAAAATAATAGTCAGGTACTCAATTAACATCTTTATAAAATGCAACTCAAATAAAATTGACTTGACTGATAATGCAATTTTAGGTTATATCGAATCACATATTTTTTCATTTTTACAGCAGCTATCCATTTATATCTGATCTAATTTCCTAGTGGATTTTGGAAAAACATTAAATTTGTATACTGACTACCTATTTCTGCTGTTATTTTTGCAGTCTACGATACATAAACAATTATACTATTGGATCCGACCGCAAAATCCTGCATGAATTGTTTTTTTCGATCAAATATATTTTAAAATAATCTTTAGAACGTATAGAATGGATTTATGTTGGGTTGCCTTGTCAAAAGTAGCGGCAAGTACCTCTAATAAAGTTTAATGTTCATGAGATAAATGCACAAATTTGCATGTATCTTTTTTTTTCAATAAATTTTACATCATTTGAAAGAAAATGACGAGATAAAATAAGGTATAAAAGGTTGCCAGCTCTAAGTCGGCCGCAACCTAGGGTTGCCAGCCCGTAAACAGACATAGTACTTCATCAAAATTGAAGCATCGATTTTTTAAATAATTTTGATACAAAATTAAAGTTTTATGCATTTTGTACATGAATATCCATGGTTGCCAGTTGCACGATAGCCGCAAACTGGGGTTGCCATTACTTTTGTATACGACAAATGTTCGTGCCTACAATTATTATACCTGGCAGGATTTGAGGACCTCGAGAACCCGCAAGATTGCTATTTTTATTTAACAGGCGTTTTTATTTTTATGCGTAGTGTCCTGTCATTCCTCAGTGTCATTGCTTCTTAGTTCTTACTTTTCTATTGAATACAAGCAAGTTTGTATTACGGGCTTTCATTTTGCTCAATTAGAGGTACTTGCGGTTACTTTTAACAAGGCAACCCAACAATAATCCATTCTATACGTTCTAAAGATTATTTTAAAATATATTTGAACGAAAAAAACGATTCATGCAGAATTTTACGGTCGGATCTTAGGATATTAAGACCAATTTCTAAAAATTTCGAAACAAGATTGACAAGTTTGTTTGACTATTAGCTGAGCCTCTTTTTTTGCATATTTTTGCCGCGGCAAGCGCGGCAATCGCTTTCTTTACCCCCTCCACCCACTTCGCACGCTCCGAATAAGTACATTGGTTCACACGCTACTCGCTAGTGACGTCACTTACAAAGCGCCACGCCATATTGCTGAATAAAGCGTTTCGGTGGCTTATTCGAATTTTGAATTTACATGTTTCTTACGAAATACGTATTTTAAAATAAAAAAATTACTTTCGATGAAATTCATCGCAACCAAGTAATTCAAGATGGAAATAAAAAATCTGTCAAAAACCCTACAGTTAAGTAATTAATATATTTTGTCTCTGAGTGGGGCAGTAAGCTACTCTTTGGTTTAATTTTTTAACCTATTCTAAACGAAAATCACCAATTTTCTAATGGAATTTGATTGACTTACAATATTAAGAAGCTTATTCTAATTTCTTATAGAGATATATAAGTGTTCATAATAATGATAGCAGTTACACGTGTACACCCATTACCTACTAAAAGTAAAGCCATACATCGATCTATCAAACCAATTAGTTCGCTATCACGACAGATAAAAATAGTTGAACTTGTGTTATAAGTTATAACTTATAGATGTTCCGCGCGGCTTCGCCCGCGTAATTTAGGAATTTCTCGGAAACATTAGCCTATATCCCTTCACGCGGTCTATTCTTCATGTGTGCCAAATAACATAAAAATTGCTCCAGTAGTTCTTAAGATAATAAGCAATTTCAAATAATTTCCCCCGTTTTTCCACATTTTCCTCTATTTCTTCGCTCCTATTAGTCTTAGCGTGATAAAATATAGCCTATAGCCTTCCTCGATAAATGAACTATCTAACACTGAAAGAATTTTTAAAGCGGACCAGTAGTTTCTGAGATTAGTGCGTTCAAACAAACAAACAAACAAACTCTTCTGCTTTATAATTTTAAGAAGATACATAAATACATGTAGATTGTAGTATAGGGAGATATATGAAAATTTATTTAAACGTTAGAAAAAAATAACCCGTGCAATGATCGTGGTACCCAAAAAAAGATACTTAATATTCTATTGGGGGACTCCTTAAATTACCTAACATATTTTCATACAACATCTTACAAAATCTTACTAGTGGATAGAGAATCCCAGCAAATAATTGGTCCTATGAGCCTAAATGCGTGAAAATTAGTTTTATTCTAAAACGAAAAAGGTAGCGAAAAAGGTTTTGTTTTACAAATGAAGAGAAGTGGCAGATTGAAACAGGGAATCTGTCGTTTTGTCGCAAAAATCTGCCAGTAAGCTATCCTTAGCATTTTTACTTTAGTCACGCTAAAGCTTAGAACAAACCTACGCGTCAGTGACGGAGCGTCAAGTTGCGTCAAGTTGTCAAATGTGTTTTTTGTATACAAAACACACATTTGACAACTTGACGCAACTTGACTCTCCGTCACTGACGCGTAGGTTAAGCTTCAGCTTTAATCTGCAGTGATAGACGAAAGATTTGCTTAGTATTCTCTACCCTTGGCAACTATATTTCATGTTGGAATATTCTAGAATAACTTATTCATTGGAAAGGTCTTATCTCGACAGACGTCCAGTTCCAAGGGCGTTACCATCGATCACGTCCACTAACAAATGTACAAACAAACTCGCCTTCAATATTATAATTTAATCATGCCCCAAAAAGTATGTAACATAAAAAACTAAATGTTTCGATATAATATTGTGTAACTAGATGACGCCTGCAACTCCGTTGCACCAAAATTCGTTTATCGCGCCGGAACCGTACTTCTTTCCGGGATAAACATTATCCTATGTTCCTTCCCGGTACTCAAAGTATCGCCATGCCAAATTTCAACAAAATCGGTTAAGCGGTTCGGGTGTCAAAAAGTAACAAACAAACGGACGTTCGCTTTTATAATATTAATGGGATTATTTAATTGAGATCCTTTCGAAATGTTTCCAGAAATTCTCTACGTCGCGTCGCTTGCTTTGTTGTGACGCAGTTCGATAAAAGACGAAAAATATTTCTCCCAAATAAAAACTATCGTTTGCTCTTTCCCGGGTCAGTAATTACCTCTATAATTGATTAAATTAAAATCAGTTTAGTGGTTTTGAGCATCAATTGGTAACAGAAGGGCAGGCACACTTTAGTAATATAGAAGAACGGATTGATTTACTAATTATGTTCGTACTAGTTAATTTAGATTAAAAATCTAGAGTGTAGATTTCAGACTGTGCCATACCTTGAGATCTCATTAAGATTATGAAAATAATCCTGAAAGTTCGTTTCTATATTTCAGTATTTCTGTAAAGTTTCTATTTCAATTTTTAATTACAAGACTTTGTTTTAAAAGCTATGTTTTAGTTACTAAATAATTAATTATTGGAATCTCCAAGCAACAGAGCAGTCTTATGTGATTCTTAATTATTATTTGTTAACTGTCGCACCCAGAGAGTTAACCGTAATTAAATGAAGAATTTGACATGTGCCCGTACATTATCTGTCAAACTCTTAATTTTATTGAAGTTTAATCTTCACTAAATGTCTCTGAGTGTGGCCGTAAAAGATTAAGAGAGAGCGCACATTAGAGACACGACAGTTTTTAGACAATCTTGTTTCACATAGACAGTCAGCTTTACGATTAAAGAAAAACAGTTGTGTCTACCACGCGGCGCATATCAAGACAAAACTGTTTTGTACTTTTGTCTACGACGACGCAACGCATACATCAGCCTGCCTACAACGAGATATCTCACTCTACATGTTTCTCGATGTTTGATAGTTTGTATCTTCATCTCTATTGACCCTAACATGACAAACATTTTTCTCGCGTAGATCTATCATCGAAATAACACATTTTTATAGAGTTTTGTCGAGATAATGTCGAGATTTTGACATTATGAGACGAGTAGTTTTAAATTATCTCGAGAGTGAGATATCTCGTTGGCGTATGCTAGGCAGGTCTAGGTGTCTATGCTAGACAGTTTTGTCGTTGATGTGCGCGTTCGGCGCTCGCATACATTTCAAAGGGAAGCCGACAGTCGTTAGTCAGACTTGTCGCGGTGCAGTTCTTGTACGCAGTAGACAATTTTGCCTATGAGACGTTTTGTTTCAAATGTGTGCGTCTAGTACATTTTATTATGCGATAGTCTGTCTAAAAATTGTCGTGTCTCCAACGTGCGGTCGCCCTTAGAGTGGACGAATTATATTTATTCAAGACTTTTAATTAAACTTTGTAAACGTTTCCGTTCTAAGAACTAGTTTTGTAAAGAGTAAAGAGCTTTAGTTTTTACCGGCTTTTACAAACTAGAACAAGCAATTAGAGACTAGGTTATAGATCAGCTAGACGTCTAGAGTTTAGTCTGTATTAACATCGCCTTTGGGATCGTTTGTAAACTTATATAAAGCGATAGAGCCTTATTCAACGTACAGCTTCTCATCTTCTCTTCATCCTTTGTTCGTACTCTAGCATAATATAATATTTTATTAATGTTATTATTTATGTCTGTCTGTCAAGCCAATTTTTCTAACGTTATCGTAAGAAAAATTCGCTTGACCTTATGGACAAAACATTTGTAAACCATAAGCCCGGCTGCACATTATCCGAATTTCTGATCAGAAAAATTCGGACGCCCCATTACACACGCTGCTCATACATTTTGACACGTCAGAATTCGGATAGTATGCGGGGTCCACAACAAAATGTATGAACAGAGTGGGTTCCGGCGAGCGTCCGAATTTTCTGATCAGAAACGGTTAATGTGCGGCCGGGCTTGTATGTAAAGGGACATGTCAATTTTGTCAGTGGTTTAGGCGTCTGCGTCAGGAGTAGTAACACACTTTAGCATTGATTAACAAATAAGTATCATGGTTTCATCTATTCGAAATCTTTAAGGCAAAAATACAGTACAACTTCCCTATTTTCAAAACTTAGGCTGTACAATTTTACTCACCAAAGTGCAAAAATTGCAACTCTTCAGTTCTACACTAAAGATATTTTAATGGTGTTAGCAATGCGTAGAAACGCCGCAATCAAATGTTTTCAGGGCACAGTCATTACACCTACGCCACACTGGGGAGAGAAAAAAAGTATGAAATGCACACATTTTTCATGTCAGCAAAGAGAATTTTGATGAAGTTTATATTAATTATTTTATTATAAAGAAGAAATGTTTGTTTGTATAGGCTCAGAAACTACTTGGTCTATTTTCATATAGATATAGAGAAAAACCGCGGGATACTTCTTTTATGCGGACGTAGCCATCCGCAACTTCTTAATATTTCGCCTCTCTTCTTATTATTTTTTATTTTTTTTTATCTCTACATTAGTTGTTTTTGTAAAATGTTTTAAAAATAGATACGACGGACTTCTCTGTGTGCGTCAGAATGTCTTGAAGGTACATTTTATTTCTTTAAAGTGTGTATTCCATCCTAGAATAATTCCACCCTTAGTATTCAGGAATGACGCAATTCGCGATATAATTCGCCATTGTGTCGATGTACAAGCAATTAAACAGCCCATTAGTTTAGCGCTTCGTATTGATTTCGCTCGAGGTAACTGTAATGGTGGTGTGGATTATTCTTAAATTGCTGGTTTTAAGGTGATAATGTAATTCCTTGATAAAATAGGAAGGCCAGTCAAAAAATATAACATTGCATCTTTTAAGATAACATCCATAATTCCATATCCATAATCCATAATAATATCCATAAATCCGAAAGTGCGTCTGTCTGTCTGTCCGTCTGTCTGTCTGTCTGTTACCTCTTCACGCTTAAACAGCTGAACCGATTTTGCTGAAATTTGGCATGGAGATACCTTGAGTCCCGGGAAAGGACTTAGGATGCTTTTTATCCCGGAAAAATGTACGGTTCCCGCGCGATAAACTAATTTTGGCGCAACGGAGTTGCGGGCGTCATCTAGTTAAATTAATAAATTACAAAAAATCCTTTACAAAGCTCGTAATAACTGTCAGGAATCGAAATGCAAAGTATCGCAGCTCATAATGGTGAACTAATTGCTAAGAATAGATACTCTCGATTTGTTTTTTTAAAGAATCAAGTCTTGTGCATTCTAATTTCCTGGAGGTTGACCCGTGACCGTAACTCTACATTTTATTAACTTTAAAATACTTAATTTTAGGATGGGTTTGCACCAACTTACTTTAACTATAACTTTAATTCATGAAGCCCCAAGCGGCCACATCCGGCCGCGATAACAATGAAAAAGCTATTGTGTCTCGTTTTGCCACGACTGATGGGTTAATTATAACTACAGTGCAAAATGTCAAATCTTTGGTTAAGGACGCCATATTTAACGGTAACCGGTAATATTTTGTTACAACTTACTTGACTTAACAAGAACAATTCTACGTAGAAAGAATATCAACATAACTGGTCAAGCTAACCCCGTATAAAATTCCATCTCGGCGAGCCTATAGGGATAGCAAACAGCGCTTGCCGAGATCTAGTTCAATCCACAACAATATTTGCTCTGCCAACCCAGGGGAGAGCTATGTCATAGTTACGCATTCATTGTTTTCATCTTCTTCACGGGTTTTTTTCTTAGGTCTATGGTCTTATCTTTTTATATCTTGTCTATCTTTCTATTATCTCTAGTCTTATATCTTTTATATTACTTTTATTATGACTAGTAAGTTGTGGGCGAATTTAGACCAGAGACAGACCTCTACATGGTACAACATTAATAAGTGATTGTTCTTAAATTTATAGTTAATTATAATTTTATTTTTTTAGGTACAACATTAATAAGTGATGATCGTTGTATAGAGTTACTGTAATAGTAGCAGCGCTGAAATAGTTTTTATTTTTATAACCTCCTCCTCCTGTGTAATCAAATTATCATAAATCATAATATTTTAATCCTTCGATCGTGGATTCTTGGAAATCTATTGTTATTCTATTGTGTCTCGCCGACCGGTGAGCTTATGGGGCTTGATGGGTTAAAACAATGTTTTGCTAGAAAAAAGGATAACGTAATATTTTTAATCCACCTCTTTTACCTTACGTAATTTTAGGACGTCCTTTTGTTTATTCAGAAAGTCCTCGCTTTGGCCAATTATCTCTTTTCTTTATCTCATATCTAGTCTAAGCAAAGAGCAGGGTTATGTTTTGTCTAGGTTCGTGGCGAAGTCTTAATTGAAGTTTTGGTAGGGATAAGATCTTTAGGATCTCTAGGCTTTTCTTCTTACTATTTATCTTAATTCCTTTTAAGCCAATCGTGAGAAGATATTGAAAGGCTTTTGTTGTCGAAACCATTCTTTTAGTCTGTTTCACGCTTAAGGCTGCGTTTCCACTGAAGCGGAGCGGAGCTTAGCGGTTCCCGAATTGACCAATAACCATGTTCGAAATCTTCGCTCCGCTTCGCTGTCGTTCCGCTGGAATACCACGATTGGTCAATTCGGGCACCGCTAAGCTCCGCTTTGCTTCAGTGGAAACGCAGCCTAAAGCACTGAACAGATTTTAATGAAATTTGGTATGGAGTCTTTGAGTCCCGTATATCCCGTATACCAATATTCATAAAATTTGGTATGAATACACATAGTAATATGGTATAGTTTTGTTCACAGAAGGATTTTAATCTATTTAATTTTTAAACGTGCGAAATTGAGTAAAATAACATCTAATTTGTTACATTGCCTAAAAATGTTTATTTTGAAACATCTAAGTAAATTCATAACTAAACAAACACTCATATTGTATTTTCTTTATTGGTATAAAATATAATGAAGTGTTTTTATTCCCAAAAGACTATGTTAACAATATATTCATTGTAAACACCGCGCATTACTCTGTTATTTATGTTACTCTAAATGCGTGGGCCCTGGGGTAACGTATTAATGCCTCCAACGCCTCTTTATTACACCTATATAGACAATGATGCATCCGTAGTCAAGATGGCTTAGAGCGTGGCTCTTAACCCCATGGTCGTGGGTTCGATTTCCGCGTCGGAAATATTTTATTTTCCAATTTTGATTAGGACAATGCAGGTTAATCACCTGATTGTCAAGTAAGATGATCCATGCGTCAGATGGGAATGTAAAAAGTAGGTCCTGTGCCTGATCTCTCGCCAGTTGTGTCGGTCGTCCGTCCCACTGGGTTATGAGAGTAAAGGAATAGAGAGTGCTCTTGTGTGTACTGCGCGCACACTTAGACACTATAAAATTATTCTGCGTACCTAGCCTGATTTCAGTGAAACCGGTTACCGTCACCGAAAGTGGTGTGGGGGTATGGCTCTAGTTTATTAGGACACAACCGCTTGTGCAGCCACCCAGAGAGCGCTCATCAATGAACAGTCAAGTTAGCTTGAGCAACCAGAACTCACTTTTTCATCATTCTGTTACAAGCCCTGACTAGACTGCCTAGACGTAACCGTACTTATGGTCTATTCCCTATGACATGCACTTTTATAAGAAATATGGTGTGAAAGTATGTAGACATTTTTGAGGAATATACAGATAAACAGTCCACTGGTGTTTTTTTTCTCCATGATCCGGCTCGAAGGACCATTCGATTGATGTGTATATCAAGTATCAAAATATTTAGAAACCGTTGTAAGAAATTGTTGGTTTGCATTTACATAATTGTATAATAATTGCATCAGTAAATTTCGCCTTCCCTCGGATATAGCTTCATTTGGTTTAATTTACTATGCTAATAGGGGTTGATTTAATTTAAATAATATTAAACAGTCCCACCGGTTATTGTAAAGCTAAATCATTTTAGGGACATTTTAACAATTACTGTGTTGTTGAAAAAGGGACTATAACAAATAAATATATTGACATAATATTATATCGTGTGGTTCGAAAATTGGAAGATTTTTATGGGCATTTCGTCTTTTGCCGTACATGGAGAATGGAGACATGTACTGCAAGCATATTATATGCAAACAATCCTGTTTACTGCTTCGAAATGCTTGTTTGGTCGCAGATACGATAGACGCGGTCTATATTGTTCTTGTTGAGAATAATTTTATTGTTATTATTAAAAGTTTGTGTTGCTTAGATCTAAATAGCCTGACAAACCAACAATATGGACGTTTTATGCGTATACCAATTTTTAGTTTGAAAGGAAACGAAATAATGTTGCCTAAATA
The DNA here is from genome assembly GCA_963422495.1 of Polyommatus iphigenia. Classification (NCBI taxonomy): domain Eukaryota; kingdom Metazoa; phylum Arthropoda; class Insecta; order Lepidoptera; family Lycaenidae; genus Polyommatus; species Polyommatus iphigenia. The sequence goes on along the minus strand of OY730183.1, from coordinate 38,802,530 downwards.
GTTGAAGATTTTGGTCGTCCGTCATCTCAAATCGCAATAACTCCTTTGGCCACTTCACCAAAGTAATTTTAGTCCCTAATCCAATCGATACCAACTGCGTCACTATTCGCGTTGGATTAAGTGCGTAGTTCGCAGTTCCTTGACCCGCCTCCTTCGTTGCCGTGTCTGGGGAAGATGTCACGAAAATTGTCTGATAAAAATTGACGTGACCATTCTCTTAACGGGTCAGCGCATTATACGCTTTTTCCTCATCCGACCAGACCATTTTTTTCGACAATTCGATAAGGGAACAACAGGTTACAGCGTTAAAAAATGGGCCGTGTTTTTAAGATTTGATAATTCCGAATTTCTTTATAATCTTAACAGCGTCTATTAAACAAGACTTTCTCTTTGCGAAATGTTAAGGACAAAAGGGAGATTTCTTCATTAAGGATTCATACCATTCCAATGATTAAAAAAGAAGGAACAGAATCGACAAAGAAAAGTTGGATTTTAATCATTCACGTCTTAATGCGCAGTGAAAGCCACACCAAAGGGAAACGAGCGAAACGCTGAAAGTAAATAGGTTAGGTAAATACTTTTGTGCGCAATTTGTACGAGCTCATAAAAATAAAATAATAATTAAGCCTTTTCAGCCGTGTTTTGCTAGTGGCACACTCGAAGCGGGTTCCGTAGATCTGTTAACGTTATTTGCGGCCGCGGTGCGCGCCGTTTCAGTGCGCAGCGCCCGTTAGATCGAACGCGCTGGAAGGGTGGCGCGCATGCGCCCCGCCCGCTCCGCCGATGCCTTCGTCCTCCAGCCCGCAGTCGCAACGCGGTTCTATCGGCGACGCCATGCCGGCCGAGGGTGCAACCTGACCAAAGCACCACTATTATTTTCTAAAAACAAACCGAAGTGCGTCAAACCAGCACACCGCCTAGGGTAAGTCGCAAGGGATTGTCGTATTCCACCCCGGATTGAGTGCCCGAAGTCGAGCCTCCGGTGCGCCTCCTCCGGATCTGAAAAATATAGAGGGCGCTCGCGGTACGGTGAGTCATCTCTGCGGCGACACGTTTTCATGGCCGACCCCTCGATCTCCTGAATATTTTTTCGTCGCGAATCGAAAGATGTAGGTTACAGTGGATGTTACGTAAGCCGGTGGAGTGGTGCAGCGGCCGTGGCGGCTGTACTTTCGACTCTGTGCTCAGCCGACCGTTGGCAATTACGCTACACGAAAATCTACTTCAGTCAAACATTCACCATTTTGTCCGCGGATCTGGTGTTCTAAGTATCTGAGTATCTCGCTTTCGGTTCGGATTTTCTCCAGATATGCTCGGAGTGTGAAATTGTGCAAGTGCGGAAATAAGCAGTTATATTCTAGTGCGTTTTAGTTGAGTGTTGCAATCGATAATCTTTTCCCGTTTGTAATCGGTATGTAATGATCTTGACTGTTCCGTTTCACGATATTCGAGTATTGATCTGAACGCGAGGTTTATTCATTGTGTAATTTAGAAGTAAGTTTAACGGACTATCTTCATCTTCTGAACGGACTAGTGTTTTCAGTGCTTGTTTATCATTTTCTAATGATTCCAACCTACATTTAGCTTCGTATTCTGGATAATTTTCATGAATGTCGTCTGAAAATCATTGATCTACGACCTTATGTGAATCAATCGGCGCGTGCGCCGCTGGCTCAGTTAGTATCCGGACCGTGACGAGTCGAAATTAACGGTTCTTGACCCGCTACTCGTCGGCTCCGTCTTTGTGTTCTCAATGATCGTTTAAAAATCTCATTTGTGCAGCATTCGTTCCAATTTCAAATATATCGGTAACAGTGCAGTGTAACTGTTCTAATAGACTTCGAAATCAATGTTTTTCACACATCGTCTGTTATTCCGTAGAAAAAGATAATTGCATGTTGTTCTGTAAACAATGAACGTTTTTTGACATTTTGTACTAGTACCCGGATTCTGCCTTTTCAATCCTTTTGGATTTCAATCCAAAATCAATATAGCTATGCTATTAATAAAAGTAGTAAAAGTAACACATCAAACATACAAATAATTTTTGAGTTTTGACAAATAAGATCGCAATTTCACGTTTTATGACAAAGACCTTGCGATAAATATCAAGACTGCAAAAAAACCATATTATGGAAACTTTATTTCTGTCAAACTGTTGTGCATTATTGGTCTGTATGAATCATGATAATATTATGTCGGTATTTCCGCATTCAACTAACTGGGTTAGATGTAATGAACCATTAAATGGAATGAAACTATTGTGTAATGATGTAATGAATCCTATCAAGTTAAAAACTATACTTACGTCAAAGGATTTTACAGTATTTTAGCTTTAAGAAGGCAGTGAATATTGTGTACTCTGTGTATCGAAATGCCTTAGTCCATTCTAATATTATAAATGCGAAAGTGTCTGTCTGTTGTTATCTCTTCACGCCCAAACCGCTGAACCGATTTTGCTGAAATATTATATGAAGATACTTTGAGTCTCGACTCTCGGGAAAGGGCAGAATACTTTTTATCCCGGAGAAATGTACGGTTTTTGCGTGATAAAAGAGTTTTGGCGCAGCAAAGTTGTGGGCGTCATCTACTTGTATATAATAAAATTATTATTAACACATAAATGTGTATTTAGCCAATTTATGCTTGATTTACTGCCTTTATTTCTCACGTAAAAATCGAAATCTAAATTCCTGCTTCCAGTACCGAACAGTGCTTTCCCATGGTAAAAAAGCAGCCAGATTTTTCTCCAAGTCTTTAAGACATGATATTTAAAAAAGTGTTGTATTGAATAAATGCGACACATACTCTTTTTTTAACGAAATGAAATTTAATCGTTGCTCATTAGGGGCTTGACAAGCTTGTGCCAGATCCTTCTTACTCGTACAATTTAATCGTTGCTCATTAGGGGCTTGACAAGCTTGTGCCAGATCCTTCTTACTCGTACAATTTAATCGTTGCTCATTAGGGGCTTGACAAGCTTGTGCCAGATCCTTCTTACTCGTACAATTTAATCGTTGCTCATTAGGGGCTTGACAAGCTTGTGCCAGATCCTTCTTACTCGTACAATTTAATCGTTGCTCATTAGGGGCTTGACAAGCTTGTGCCAGATCCTTCTTACTCGTACAATTTAATCGTTGCTCATTAGGGGCTTGACAAGCTTGTGCCAGATCCTTCTTACTCGTACAATTTAATCGTTGCTCATTAGGGGCTTGACAAGCTTGTGCCAGATCCTTCTTACTCGTACAATTTAATCGTTGCTCATTAGGGGCTTGACAAGCTTGTGCCAGATCCTTCTTACTCGTACAATTTAATCGTTGCTCATTAGGGGCTTGACAAGCTTGTGCCAGATCCTTCTTACTCGTACAATTTAATCGTTGCTCATTAGGGGCTTGACAAGCTTGTGCCAGATCCTTCTTACTCGTACAATTTAATCGTTGCTCATTAGGGGCTTGACAAGCTTGTGCCAGATCCTTCTTACTCGTACAATTTAATCGTTGCTCATTAGGGGCTTGACAAGCTTGTGCCAGATCCTTCTTACTCGTACAATTTAATCGTTGCTCATTAGGGGCTTGACAAGCTTGTGCCAGATCCTTCTTACTCGTACAATTTAATCGTTGCTCATTAGGGGCTTGACAAGCTTGTGCCAGATCCTTCTTACTCGTACAATTTAATCGTTGCTCATTAGGGGCTTGACAAGCTTGTGCCAGATCCTTCTTACTCGTACAATTTAATCGTTGCTCATTAGGGGCTTGACAAGCTTGTGCCAGATCCTTCTTACTCGTACAATTTAATCGTTGCTCATTAGGGGCTTGACAAGCTTGTGCCAGATCCTTCTTACTCGTACAATTTAATCGTTGCTCATTAGGGGCTTGACAAGCTTGTGCCAGATCCTTCTTACTCGTACAATTTAATCGTTGCTCATTAGGGGCTTGACAAGCTTGTGCCAGATCCTTCTTACTCGTACAATTTAATCGTTGCTCATTAGGGGCTTGACAAGCTTGTGCCAGATCCTTCTTACTCGTACAATTTAATCGTTGCTCATTAGGGGCTTGACAAGCTTGTGCCAGATCCTTCTTACTCGTACAATTTAATCGTTGCTCATTAGGGGCTTGACAAGCTTGTGCCAGATCCTTCTTACTCGTACAATTTAATCGTTGCTCATTAGGGGCTTGACAAGCTTGTGCCAGATCCTTCTTACTCGTACAATTTAATCGTTGCTCATTAGGGGCTTGACAAGCTTGTGCCAGATCCTTCTTACTCGTACAATTTAATCGTTGCTCATTAGGGGCTTGACAAGCTTGTGCCAGATCCTTCTTACTCGTACAATTTAATCGTTGCTCATTAGGGGCTTGACAAGCTTGTGCCAGATCCTTCTTACTCGTACAATTTAATCGTTGCTCATTAGGGGCTTGACAAGCTTGTGCCAGATCCTTCTTACTCGTACAATTTAATCGTTGCTCATTAGGGGCTTGACAAGCTTGTGCCAGATCCTTCTTACTCGTACAATTTCATAATCCGCAAAATAATTTTCATAAGTATTAAGGGTTAGTAATATAACATTCATTTAAAATCATTATATTTTATTTAAAATGTTTTTAACGGCAAACAGTTAAATTGTTATTACAAAGTAAATTACGTGTCATAATATTATAACAAAAACAATACACAATTGTTGTTTGTTTTTGTTTATTCTTATACTGTGCAAATTAACATAATTTGTTTATGAATAATAATTAACTTAACGTTTTTAAGATACACATTTTGCATAAAATTTTTCTTTTTTACTTCAAAGTAACCGGAATTACATAATTAGTAATGCTTACGGATTATACAGCTGCTAAGAATATTATCTTTCACACCACGATGTTTTACCTTATGTATGGCTTCTTGTATTAGTCATGTCTTTGTCAACGCTACAATAAATACATTAATTGAAAACGGACATTTGATACGGTTTCTTAGGAATTTTAAAGCGGAGACTTAAGGGGGGAAATAAAATATGAGTTTGCAGATTTTGTAATTGTTTGCTTAGACCTTTATTGGTCTTACAGTATTTGGTATCATCAATCGTCTATTGAATGTAATCAAAGTAGTATTTTTTGTAGACTCAGCTGGAGTCTACAGTAAATTGTACTTTGACTTAGATAATTTATCAGTCTGACATTTTTAATTATTATTATTTTTGTTGCTCTCGTTTCGCGTTTCTCCTTTTTAATCCTTTGATCGCGGATTCTTGGAAACGCTATTGTATTCTATGGTTGTCGCGATCACCGGTGCTCTTATTCTACTTCAAGGATTAATAAAACCTATTTCCTTTCACTACTTTTCTATAATCGGTAACTTTTGTTTATTCCTTCTATTGTGTTTTGACCTTAGCTTATACTCTATTATAATGATGAATCAAGGGTATGTTCCGAAAAGTAACTCAGTATACTGATCAGAGTACATGACGTCTTGAACTGTTGATTCATTCGGAAATACACGCCATTGCATTGACGTATTTGACTTTGTTGAGATGTCATTACGTACGTCACACTTGTCATCAGTAGGCAGTAGCACACTAGTACAATATGGTGTCGGATACACTACGTCTTAACCATTAGCTAATATACTGGATTATACATATTTTGGAACCTAGGCAACGCGCGCTATTTTAGGCCACCCCACAGCGGATCGATATTGTGCGCGTATCAGGAATACTTTTCTTCTAGTGATACTTTACCTATTGTGATGTAACTAAAGAATATTCTTCTTATAGTGATGTCACTTGTCAGTAAAGAATACTCTTCTTCTAGTGATGTAACTATCGAACACTCTTCTTTTAATGATGTAACTAAACTACACTCTCTTCTATTGCTCTAACCAAATGTCCTCTCTTCCAGGTGCAGTAGTCTTTTCACACCGATGCGTTAGTGGTCACCAGCGCAACCATGTCGTCGGTGAAGGTGGCGGTGCGGGTCCGCCCCTTCAACTCGCGCGAGATAGCGCGGGACTGTAAATGCATCATCGAGATGTCGGGGAACACTACAGGTGGGTGCAATAGTCTTACCTCCTTTACTAATAATGATCTTTATGAAAAAGAAAACCAACTTCAAACAGTATTTTTGAAGTGAAAACTTCTTTAGCGGCGTTGAGCACTTTTGTGGGCCATCCCACAAAAGTGCTCAACGCCGCTAAAGAAGTTACCCATGTAAAAACTGTGAAACTCGCGTCAGATTCTCGTGCTGATCGAAAAACCTTGGAAAAACCGTAAGACGGTTGGAGAGTAGTGTTGTAACATCGAAATTGATTAATCGAACAATCGATTGTTTTTTTTTTTCGATTGTCGATTTTTTGAATCGATTATAAGGGTTTCGATTAATTAAAAACATCGTTTTTTTAAAAATCGATTTTCATAAAAAATGGGTTAAAAATTTAATCGATTGTAAGGGTTTCGATTAAGTACCTAATTAAAAAAATCGATTTTTTAAAAATCGATTTTCATAAAAAATGGGTTAAAAATTTAATCGATTGTAAGGGTTTCGATTAATTAAAAAAATCTATTTTTTAATAATCGATTTTCATAAAAAATGGGTTAAAAAATGCACAACGTTAATAATCAAGTTTTCACTTCTGCCGGCACTCCCGGAGTGCAACCCGTCTTTTTTTATCATGGGACCACCTTTGAAATGTTCTTTTTCCAGCAAAATAAGAATAATCCAAATTGGTTTATAAACGACGAAGTTATCCACGAACAAACATAAAAAAATCCTCAAAACAACTTCGGATTCTAAACAAAATATTATATAACCGATCACATACAAATTAAATCAATCAAATCACTGGAAGTTGCTTACAATTGCAGAGCATAAAGCGAGTCAGTGCCGCACAAATCACAATGTGTTAATACTAAGTGTCTAAACACACTAGGCCGAAGATACGCGGCGTAAATTCCGCATGATTACGCCCGCAATGTATTTTAAATTACCGATGAGTAATTACACACTATTCCGTCGCGTTCCGTTCGTATATTGTATGCGTTTGACATTGCGGGCGTAATCATGCGGAATTTACGCCGCGTAACTTCGGCCTAGTGTGTTTAGACACTTACTGTTAACAACATACACAACACAACATATACAAACTCTATTAAATGTGATGTCAAAAATTGATCCTTGTTCAGCTAAACGCTGCAAGCAAGCTCGCTGCATCGTTCACTACACTACGGTTGGATTCGATATTGTGGTTCCTATAAAACAAACGATTAATTGCCATAGAGCGCTGTCATCTTTGTATATTACAGACCATAACATAAAGTCCAAATTCCTAAAAATAAACAAGCCATAATAAATCTTCATAAAGTGAAGTTCAAAATGCTCCTTAAGGCTTTTCACCCTCGGATTAAATTATGGCCATAAGAAATTACGTGGCGGCTCTTGTGAGTAATGAAGAGCGACGTTTATAACGCCGTAAAGCTTGGGATCCGCGACTATAAATTCCGTTTGGGCTCCTCGACTACGTCTTAATGTATATTGATGGAGTGAGTGTGTTTTTGAACCCGTCAGCAAATTGTAGCTTTGCGCTTCCACGTTGGCTTATGATGAGCCAGCGATTACGAACATGTAGCATATTTGTCTATGATTGCTTATGATTTGTGACGTCGGTTGTACTGACAGTATGTGGAATCTTAGTGGCAATCATGGGTAAATTGGGTATCCATCATGAGTCATGAGCATGACCCAACGTATAGAGTATATAATATTGTAGGATCCAAATATAATAATAATCGTGCAAACTAAATTGACTCTTAGCTGGTTTTGCTACTAATCGTATAGGCCGATTTTGATAAAGGTACAATAATAATATATGTACTCGTATATACTTACCACAAGAATTTAAAATTGATGTTCATGACATTTGTTAACGTAGAGTCTATTTTATAAATCAGCACTATTTTCATAAACATTAGGTATGAGACAAAAATCATTACAGTATGTACATTATAAACAAAAGAATTACTGGTTTTAAGTACAAGTAACTTGAAATTTTTGCCCCAAAACTTTAAACCCAAATAAAAGTAGCCCATGAATCAGCCGGTTTAGATCGTAAAAGTTCGAAGGGGACACTCGTATGAGTCATTTTATTGCTTGGGACCCTGCCAGGAGGGACACGATATGGAATTTAATTTCATTTGAACATTGCATATTGCAAACATTCTATTATAGAAATGAACATTTTTGTAGAGCTCTTTGTGGATTTTCCAGATACATGTTTTATTAAGTGCGACTTAAACTTACTTATTTTTGTAAGTGGTGGCTCTATAGGTTTAAAACCTTATTTAATTTTAGCTTCATTAATTGTTGAAGAAATCTAATGCTACTTACTATCTGAAACAATCGGAATCATAATATAAGACAAATAGAAAATCAAAATGCGAGCTAAATTCGGAGTTCAAAGAATTAAACGGAACCACAGAATATAATATATTAGTATGTAGTACCAAGCGAAACTTAAATGTACGGTTTCGTGGTCAAAAGATTTAGCACAATACTTTGTTCTGAATCTCCCTACATCCTCATAGGCAGTCATTGTCGATAAAAAAAAAGATGTTAACTAAAATAGGGACATAAAACCTTTAGAAATATTTTGTGTTATATATTTTTGTCAGTTGCGTGAGTGACTGTGGATTGTGGGTGAGTAACGGAAGGTCGTCTACGGGGTTTTCGGTAACGAATACCAATGTCATAGAAAATCAATGAACCCGCTACCGGCAGTAATAAGGTCAATGGTTAAAGGTAATACGAACTGGAACTAAAGTTAGTGCTACGCGCATTTAATATATCGGCGCAAAGAATTACAATTACACTAATATTTTTCGTAAATACAAAATATATTGTATAAATACAAACGTTTGTCTGTCACGTCTTCGTTCGTTTCTTGTTTTCTAGCACACTACAAAATTGTATTCGACGACATTGTAAATAGGTGACAAAAACAAATCGGGATATTTTTAAATTTTTCATTTAATTTTATATCATTCCAACAGTATCGAACAAGGATCAAAGTAGAATTTAGCTTCTGATAAACACGATGACGGCCAATTTTAATAAAATGACTACTTATTTTCGATTTGGTTTCATTTTAATAAAATAGCTATCGTACTTAATTTTAATCCACTTTTCCAATCGACTGAGCGGATAAATTACTTTGTTTGTTGAGCTCGGTAAAGCTTTTAATTGCGGTGGGTGTATGACGTCACACCGCTTACGTCACAGTGCATTATGCCGAGTACATGAGGTATATTTTTAGTGTCCATTAAGACACTTTACCGAATATAGCAATGACAGATTCCATTAGATGCGGTAAGCGTTGTCAAAAGATATAAATGGAATTAGTACTAGTGGCTTTGTAAGGGCAGAATACCTCTAAAAGTAGTTTTTCAGTACATTTCTTTTGGTCGCTTAAACTCCGAAACCAATAAATGTATTTCGATGAAATTTTGGCACAGGTATCAAAGAGGATCCGGGGAAAGGACGTTATGTTTTTAATAGCGGCAAAATGTACGATCCCGAGATTTATATTCGCGGGAGAGGGCCTGACCAACGTAGTGGTTTATAAACTTCTCATCTGAAACATTAACGGCCGCACACGTTATGATTACCAATTTTTTTTTTAAATGAAGAGTTTAATAGAAAATATATTGAAGTTAAAATCCTTCATCAAACTAAAGTTAAGAAAACATTGAATCTTTAAATACGATCGTAAATCCAGTATAGTGCAGTCGCCAGAGGTTTTAACCTCCGAAAGTTGTAATAGTGAATGGATTTTTGTTTTTGAGGTGTCATTTTCTTTTTTACGCTATAACTTGCAAAGTTTACCAAAATTTTTTTTGTGCTTTTAATTTTTTAGTTACTTAATTAAAAATTTATATTTCACCATATAAAACCGGTCCAGAAAAAAAAAAATCTTGTTCCTGTTATTTAATGACTCTTATCCGATTGTTTACGTTGAAAATTAACCAAATATACAATTTTTAAAAAAGAAAGTTTGCTTTGCTAAGCTAAATACAACTATAAGGTTTTTGCAAAGTTTTTAGAGATTAACGCTCGTCGTAACCAAGATAAAAGGGTTTGGGTGGATTTAAGGGTTGTAACCAAAAGTGTGTTAAACTTACTTGTTGTGCGTATTTAATTTTTAGAGAAATGATAACTTTTAAGTACTTAAAAACGTTTAAATATCTCCAAAAATGTGTAAAATAGACCGAAAACATTTTTCTATATTTTTTGAGAATTTATTTAAGTGAGAGCTAAAATATTAAATGCATCGATAAATTAAAGACTTTTTCTAGTCTTTGAAATATATTTAAACTTCCTATTTAAAACCAGAAAAAAAATTGGGTGCTACAAATCTCACGTACATACTAAAGACGCATGCTGCGACCTATGTTTGAAAAATGCATACCTGAATACAAAAAATATTAGTTCTTAACCTAATTTGTATTTTTTTCCTTTAAGTATGTTTTAGCAAATATAATTAATGAAAAAAAAAATCAATTTTATTCTGTAAAAACCTAACCAAAAGAAATAAAATACAGATTTTCTTCGAAATATCCGTGAAAAGTTTGTGCTACATTTTCAGAAAATTTAATGAAGTAAGAGCTAAAAAGTTATACACATTAAGAAATAGAAGGCTTTGTTAATCCTAAAAAAGAAATTTTAAACTTCCTGTTTAAACTCAAAGAAAAATAGGAACGCCATTTACCTGGCGAGGCACACAACAAGCACATTTGGAGGTATGCCCATACAAAAATATTAATTTTAAGTCTAAATTACATATTTTTTCAACTTATTTTCTTTCTTTGGAATATAAGCAACGATACAAGTCAAAAAAATAATAGTATATTTTATTATTTTGCTATATATTTAAAAGAAAGAAATGTGCAAATTTTCTTCAAAATTTTACAGTTTATGAGTTTACTTGAAGTGGAAGAGAATAATTTAAAAATCAAAAGCACAACTTTTTGCAAAAATCGGAGGTTGGCACGATTTTTACGCTCTGGGAACTCCACTAGTAATAGAGGTTATAAGTTACAGAGCACGTTCCGTACACTCTACGGCCATCTTATTTTATCGGCCATTTTGTGCAAGCGGCCATTTTATAGCGAATTTTACGTTTTAATTTACCGCCAAGCCGTAAAGTATACGAGCGTCGGGTGAGTTTAAAGTAAATAATGTTATATTGAAAGCACATACTGCAACATCATCGTAAAATTGTAAATGTATAGTGTAATAGCGGCTCTGTTGCTACCTGAAGTAGATACTAAAACCTGGTTGTACTAATAAAGTTCTAGATAGCGGAGAATGTATAAAAACCTAATGCCCGTTTTCACCAACCGCCCTTAACGCTAAGTATCCTAGCGGTCTTTTAGGGTGATGTTTTTCTTAACACAAACAGGTTTTTGAAAATACTTGTGTTTTGCCAATGTTCTTAGGCCCTAAGGACGTAGGTGACATTAACAATAATAGGTACACTTAATGGCCGCTAGGGAACACTTAGAGCCGGTACACATTGGGCGTTTTGAAGCGCGCGTTAGGCAGGCGCTTTGCTCCCGGGAAAAAATCCGGGGTCCTATTGAAGCGTACACACGCAAGCGCGCGTCTGACGCGCGCTTGAGCGTGTACGCTTCTCTTTATCCGGGGTTTTAAAAACGCGCGTTAGCAAAGCGCGCGCCTAACGCGCGTTTCAAAACGCTCAATGTGTACCAGCTCTTAGCGTTAGGAGGTGGTTGGTGAAAACGAGCATAACACCTTAAAATATGAGGCCGATCAGATTCGATCTGACTAACCACTTCGGCATTTATAGCATTTGTGATTTGATCGGATTGAAAACGAATGAATACTCGTACTTCGTAGTATCGTTGTTCATTACAATGTTCGAATAATATAATTAACCTTGACCATGCCTTGACATAATTGAAGACTTATAAGTAACATAGTATACATGATCGAGGGGTTCTGTAAACGATAGAATTACTTTCGTTGTATAGACTTTAAGTGTTTATTTCTGTAGGCCGTAATGCACTAATACTAGGAATTGTGTGAGTCAAGTGTACGAGGAATATTGTTTGTTAGAACATAGTATGACGTGTTACTAAGAAATGATTCAAGTCTTGGAAGCGATATATGGATTGAGAAGCTTGAAGTTATTTTTCATACCTAGTGACCTTCGAACAACAAATACTAAGGAGAGTAACTGATTAAAAGTTCGACGAAAAGTGCACCCAGGAGGCCTACAACCTCTGCTACAACGAAACTATTTGGAGACTCAAACAATCGAATCAGAATGCCGCGTCTTACTCTAACAACGTCATTTCACGTTTGTTAGAATAGAACGCGGCATTCCGATTCGTTCGATTGAGTCTCAAACTTTGTTGTACAACCCCTGGTTCTCATTTCATGGAACCTTTATATTTGCAGTTGGTCGTCAAACTCGCGTCGGTCATAGAATTTTCGTTGCCCTAGCTAAAGGGGTTCTGAGACGAACAAGCAGCTTGAGGGCAAGAACGTAGACTTCAAGCAAAAGCAAAAAATATAAAGTCACATCAAGCGCGGAGCAAGCGCGTAAATCAGTGGTCCCCAACCTTTTTTCATGCGGGCCACAAACATGTTTTGTTCTTGGTGTCGCGGGCCGCAACAAACATTTTGTAGGGTTAAAAAATAACATTCTTCAAAATTTACGATTTAAAAGTGGAAAAAATTTAACGTCTATCACGTAAACTTTACGTTATTTTGCCGGTGGGCGTGAATTTTAAAATTGTTTAACATCACGCGGGCCACAAATAAAGTCCCGGCGGGCCGCGGGTTGGGGATAGCGGGCGTAAATGCTTGACTTGCATTAAGCAGACATTGTAAACGGTCAATATGTTAAAAGCAAGCAAAAATCTACGTGCTTACCGCCAAATCGGAACCCCTTAAGATTTTGTATCACTATTCACTACTTAACTGGAACTGTATTTGCGCGGTCAAATATGTACCATCAAGGAAATTGATTCCTAGGCAGTTGACGGACCTGCATCATTTGGTCGGCTTATGTCAATTATTCAATGTTAGCTGTGATCGGTCGGATGCGTTTGACTTAACGCGACCAAATTACTTAGGTCCGCCATCTGCCTAGAAATCAACTTCTCTGATAGTACATTCTATACTGTGTTCTATTTCGCCGTTTGCACTTTAGCAACATTAAAACAAAATACAGCAGCCTTACAACTTACACAGAACTAACTCGATATAGTGCCCGTATACAAAGTTCACACAAAGCTGCAGCCTTGGTAGTTTCTATGAGGCTTTGTAGAGGCTCTTCCGACGCGATCGTATCGATGTGGTAAACAGGAAGGGCTGAAGGCCTGATGAAGGTTTTGAATGACAATAATAATATGTGGGATACTTCTCCATGTTTTTTTGAAGTGAAAACTTCTTTAGCGGCGTTGAGCACTTTTGTGGGATGGGTAAAACTGTGAAACTCGCGTCAGATTCTCATGCTGATCGAAAAACCAAGGAAAAAACGTAGGACGGTTGGAGAGTAGTGTTGTAACATCGAAATCGATTGTTTTTTTCGATTGTCGATATTTTTTAATCGATTGTAAGGGTTTCGATTTAGTTTTTTTTTAATCGATTTTCATAAAAAATGGGTTTAAAAAAAATAATGCACAACGTTAATAATCAAGTTTTCACTTCTGCCGGCACTCCCGGAGTGCAACCCATCTTTTTTTCTGACAATGTTGTCCGATAGTTCGTTTGCGAAATCCGTTTATGAAGCGGGATCCGTAAAGTTTTCCGCAATAAAATTATACTGTGCCCGGTCGCGCGACTTCATTTATAGTATATCCGTATCAAAATTTATATAAGAGCTAGCCAGTATCTTTTAATAATATTTTTTATAAATCATCTCGATTTTGTATTTTAAATAACTAACACTGTACCACATTTTTATTGGCGTTTTAAAAAGTTCAGGAGCTTTTGAGAAACATTGCCCTTGCATATTAATCCTTCAAGCCCCATACGAGCTCCGGTGATCGCGACAATAATAGAATAACAATAGCATTTCCAAGAATCCCCGATAAGATATTAAGGCTGTCACAGACAGAGCAGGTAATGTAAAGATGTATATTGTAGCACGATACATCTTTCTATAGAAACAGCTATAATGTAAAAATATACCTTATAGCAGCTGTTGTGTGTGGTCTCCTGACGATTTCTATAGAAAGATGTATCGAGATGTATCGTGCTATAATACACATCTTTACATTACCTGCTCTGTCTGTGACAGCCTTTATGCAGCCATCACAAAAAATATTCAAATAAAAACTTTAAAAAGTGTTTTACGAGTGTAGCTTCGTAGCGCCTCTACGCGACCGTAGCGATCCGCGTAGCGCGTACTACGCCAAAGCGTAGACGCATGTTTTGTTTTCAAAATGTTCAAAGTTGAAAGTCATTTTTTACAAGTGGACCTGTTTTTGTTTAGCTTATAAGATTGTATATTATAATTTGTTCATTTTATAAAAATAAATAACATAAAAATATAGTTAAAAAAAATCTGAAGCATTGAAAATATAATTTCTACTTAAGTAAATTTAATCTATTTATATTTACAAAAATATTGAGATTAGCAGGTAAGGTAAGTTAAGGATATCTCATTAGTTGAAGGCAGATGAGTTAAGCATTTTTGATTCTTATTGAACCAAGAAACAAAGCCGCAATGTATACTGCCTCGTTTGGTCATAGATCTTAAGTTTTCCGAGTAGCGCTAACACAAATTCAATTACATTGTACTAGGTCCTAGGACATGAGAGCTTTACATCTAGCAGCTAGGTTTACGAGCGGTCTAAGGATCCACTCACTACGAGTACACAAGTACAGCTTCTAACCCTTATTCCAAAAGGCATAAAGTAGAAAATATCTCCCTCTTCACGGCTGTTAGTTGTCTTACCTGTGATATGCAAGTTAAAATTTTATTACAATAGGCATAAGGTTTAAATTTACTTCTAGCTTACGTCTCACACCTATTATACACAAATCTAAAGCTAATTTTAAATAAGCATAAAGTTGAAATTTCCCTATGCCTCTTTGCGACTAGGCACACTTGTAATGTACATATTTTGTGCCTTATTTTCATAGGCGTACGGCTGAAAGTTGAGTAAATATTTTCTAGGATAGTACATACGAGTGCACTACTCGTATTACACTACATTACGTATAAGATGTCTAGAGCTAAGATCACAAAGCGGAAATGTACTTTGAAGTTGAGTTTTGATGCAAAACATCTTTAGGCTTAGATATCTTTGATGCTTTATTCTAGTCTTGCAATAACTTTTCGATAAAGATTATTTTATGCTGGTAAAAACGTATTTTTTGCAAGGAAATTGCGATACATCGCGCAGAAACCATATTTTTCAGCAACAAAAGTATTTTATTGCCCTCTTTTGGGGCTCATTGTGTCTACTCAGTACTACTAATCAACATGCTACATCCAAATTGATTCAGCAGTTTTAACGTGAAGACATACAGACAGAATACATAATTAATGACTCTTTTTCATGTATAAAATTAGTTTATATTCAAAGCAAACACTTCTATTATTAATTTGTATGAATATATAGCTGGGTATAATAATATCGGGGAATGTTTTGCTGTCCAATCTTCCTATTTACATATATGGAAAAACCTATCCAATATCCTCAAAATATTTTCTTTATGTTTATCTTGCGTCGGTGTGATTTATAGATGGACAGTGAAGCCTGAAGGTCATATAAACATGAGAGGACTTATACATATAAAGGCTTTACATAAAATTCTTAGGTCTTATGTAACATTTAGATGGATGGATTTCTTGTTGGTGTTTGGACTTTGGATAGTCCTTTGGTTTATTTTTTTACGTTTGTTTAGCGATTACAGTAAGACAATGAACTGCTATAAAAATAAGAATTTACAATTTTGTAGTACTTTCCAGCTACTTATCAATTTTACGAGAGCAATATGGCAACATATCATTTTCACAATTGTTTACCCTATCTGTGCAAAATTTTATAAAGTTCGGACCGTCGTTAGAATTCAATGCAAACAAACATTACTTTACAATATTAAGAAATAAGAATAAAGTATGCAAATCCAAACATTTAATACTCGCTCGAAGTAGCCGTGTAACTTTGTGTGATAATTAAGTTAAAAATAGTAGAAACGTTAAAGTTTAGCGATTAGCATAACGTTGGCGTCGGTCGATACGTCGCGACGGCGCCACGCTGTGTTCCGACGACGACGACGAATTAATACGACGAAGTGGTCTCGACATGTGTTTGCGACGAATGGAGTTACGACGAACAAAGAGTCTTGATTCTGTAAATGAAACCCTACGAATTGAATTAAGACGAATATGAGGAATGGATTTACGCACGAAGGTCTTATACACTGTGGTGGTTGCTTAGGGCTTTCACATTTTCTCTTAGTAATTACACACACAATCAAATAAGGCAAATAATATGTTTTGAAAGTTGCGCTGACGATTTGGGCCATATAAAAAGAAGTAGTGTGTTTGCGGTTATTTAGGCTGGGTTGCACCAGGGCGGTTGGTCGGAGGATCAATGCATTTCCCCTCCTTAAAAAAAAATAAAAATAATAAACGGGTGGGATGCACCATAGAGGCGTTGTTATAGATGCAGTTATGGTCAAAGTTATAGTTAAGTTGGTGCAACCCACCCTTATAGTTTTATAGCGGATAAATATTAACCAAAATATTGTTTTAAAGGTATGAAGGTAATTTAATAAATTGTCTTTTTTTGTTTCAGTTATACTGAACCCAAAACTTCCACCGAACAACAAGGAAGGCGCAAAAAGTTTTAATTTTGATTTCTCCTATTGGTCGCACAATGTAAGTACAAACTTTTTTTTTACTTGTGTAAAATAAATAGGCAAAGAGCTAAGGGATGATCTAATTTAGCGATTTACAATGTTTTACCTTTTCTACCTTTTTATCACAAAACTTAAAAACAGAAATACGTACCATGAAAAGACGTGAGTGGAAGAATCGAACAAGTAACGTTTCGTAACATACGGACAATAACTCCTTTTTCCCCTTATTATTTTCATAAAACTTGTAACTTATCTACTTCATAACCTAGCTAATATATCTGACTACACATATAATCCACAGTTTTTCTATTTCAAATAATCTTTCCGGCCCTATGGCCTCCATTTAAGCAAAAAAAAAACGGGAAGTTTTTTCATGTTATATTCTCTAGTGGATTCTATGTTTTACCCGATCACGACGAATCCAAAAAGAGGATTATAATTTTAGCAGTCTATGCATGTGTTGTATGTTTCACCGTAGCCCCTAAAATAATAAAACTTTTAATGTTAATAAAATAAGAAAAATGCAAAAACTTTTTGTTATATCGATAGGAAGTTGGTACTAGTATTTGCAACATTATCCATATTGGATTTGTAGTCAGTACTCAACATGATTAAGAGATTAGTTCATCTGTCAAACGCCGCTGTAAGGATTCTAATCCAGACCCTGGGCTGGCTTCGCTTCATCAGTATTTGACAAGTTTTCATGCGAAGGACTACTGAAGTCCCTCTTATGAATAAATAAAGTTAGCAAAGTCATGTTAGTTATCTTGCTTTACTAACGTATCACATAATAATTACCTGGTTCAAGTTATGCACTGTACCTGTAAATATTTTGTTACAGAATATAGAGAACACAATTAGGCCGTGTTCACACCAAACCGACTGTGCGCCGCCGAATGTGAGCGAACGTTACGCAGTTTATTGTATTTTCATGCATATTCACTTTTTCGCTCACACCTAACCGACAATACGCTATTACGCTAGGCGTAGGACATTCGATACCGTATATTTTCACGTTCACAGTGGGGCTCATAGTGAGCCTGATCACATTCGGCGGCGTATAGTCAGTTTGGTCTGAACACGCGCTTAGTATCCTTGTTTACGCTAAGCAATGATTGGCTGATTAGGTTCGGTTCGGTTCAGGGCATAACTTCTACAAGGTGACTGTCTCTGTTTGATACGTTGGAAAGTTAGCTACTTTTTAAGAAGTCATCGGTTTTTAATTGTATTTTATTATAAAGCCAATTGCTATGTTTCGTTATTTTTTTCTAAATAGATGGCATTTGATAGTGCGTATCGAAATCGCAATGTCACTTAGCGATACCATTAAATCCCATTTTGCAATCAAAATTATCGAATAAAACTTGGCTAAAGGTCCTGATGGAAACAGCTTTGTTGTCTAAAACCGTCTAAACACAAAGCGTCTGCGGTTGCAATTTCCTGCGTGGAATAGCGAGTTGTTGTGTAATTCGCAATCGCAACCGAAACAGAACAATCGTAGCTGCCTGCGGTTGTTGATTCTCATTTGATCCGAGAGATTAATTACGATTCCAATGCTCCCGATAATTGATATTCGATTGTTATTGAGTAATGTGTGTTTGTGTTTATACAGATTGAGGGGTTATCTATAATGGAAAGTTATTAATATTGTACTAGGAGTTCCCGCAGACTGCAGACTTTTAGTCGACCTATAGTTAAGAGCGCTTACAGACGAACGACGAACTTGTCGCACGCGTCGAGTGTCGACTGCCGTCGACAAGTGACGGCGGCGGTGGTTTTAATCAGTATGAATCTGTATAGAGGTACGCAGTACGCACAATAAACGATATGTCGGCCGATAATAATGTTCTTAAACTCCAATTTGGTTAAACTATCGGCCGACTAAAAGTCTGTAGTCTGCGGGGGCTCTAATGAATATTTTCTCTCCTGCAGGACGATTACGTATCTTGAAACAATTGAGGCGTTTGACAGCAAATATTGTGCAACATCTGTCAAACGCCTGTTGCCTTCTTGTCGCAACTCACAAGATACGTAATCAGTACTGCCCCCCCTAGACAAGCGACTATCGTAAACGCTAACGCCACAAAATGTATGGATTTGACATTAGTATTCGCTAGCGAAGCGATGACTTATGTCAAATCGCATACATTTTGTGGCGATAGCGTTTGCGTTTACGATAATCGCTTGCCACTTGTCTATTAGGGCTGTACTGTCTTTTACTGTTGCTGTACTGTCTTTTAGTCGGAGTCATTTAAATTAATCGTTATTATTATCAGTCATTTTACAAACTTAAATTAATTATGTATATTTATTTGATTATGTAAAGTTAAATAAAAAGTATAATATTATAAAGGTTGTAGTTGGGGAGGGGTAGTCGCGATTATTTTTTATTTTATTTATTTATTAATTTAAATCAGGCTACGTAGGCCCATACAATATATACCTTAATGTCTAACATACATATCAATTATAATCTTAATAACTACACTTTATCACGAATTAAGAGGGCGACTAATCAAACATCAAACATCGTCCATCTCTCTTCACACTCACGCCAATATTTTATATGCCAGGTGAAAAAGGACGCCGCGGATTCATCGCCAAATTAGTTTTTTCTCAATAACTCGATAAATATACATTATCTTAAAAATCCGCTAGGTCAGTTTCTCAATGATAGAAATTTACACAATGTGTTAAAATAATATTAACTTAGTTCAATGCACGGTTATGGCAATAAATGAAAAATTCATGAAAATTAGATGCAACTTTGTGATTTTTTTCTATAGAGAAAATTTTATGATATCGTGTTTTTGCTCAGTTCGAATTCTTGGAAATATAATGTAGTATCTAATTTTAGAAAATGAAACAAATCGAAGTTTATTTTTAAGTATAAAAATGAATTATAAAATCGAAAATTTTGGGTTAGTCGCCACCTTAACGGCGACGTGACGCGCGCTTCATTCCGGAGTCTCCCCCGGAACCTTCGGTAAACTACATCAGTCGGCCAGAATTCCTCCGCTTCAAAGGTCGACAGAAGATGCGTCGTATATATATATATATATATATATATAAATATATATATATATATATATATATATATATATATATATATATATATATATATATATATATATATATATATATATATATATATATATATATATATATATATATATATATATATATATATATATATATATATATATATATATATATATATATATATATATATATATATATATATATATATATATATATATATATATATATATATATCTATTATTTTTCCGACATGTGTCTTGTTATCATGGTATCGAAATAAGATTTCTCACGTGGTGGGTTAAAAATTTTTTTTTGAATATTGAAATGTCATCGGATCTGTCAGATTAATATGTTTCCCAAAGAAGCTTCCATATAAAGCACTGACGATTCAAAGGTCAGGTAAGCCTGTAGGGACATTTAAAAAAAAAAAAAAAACTTCATATTGTCCTAACTAAGCTTCGCAGAATTTTATTTTGCACTAAACTAAACGATTTAGTTTTTGTTGTCTAAAATATATTTATAATAATTTACCTAAATATGCAATTTTCTGAATATATTTTCTATTTCAAAACTTTAAAATGGCTGCAGTTTCTGAACCCACCGTTTAAATAAAAAACGCTCTTATTATTTTTTTATCAGTTTTACCTAACATAAAAAACCTACTAGGTCTCCATGACGCTCGAGTGACTACACAAATAGCACCTTTCCCTCTCCTACTATTGAAAAAAGGAACCTAGATTTGTTATGTGCCACCTATTTTATTTAGTAATTAGATGTTTAAGTAAAATGCACTTATTTCATAATTTTTTACAACTTTATACTACACGTAATATTTATATTTATTCTGTAAAACTACCCCAATATTATTTTCGGTAATCATCAGCATGCATCAATTTAATAGGTGAAATTTATTTTTGACATCCGGAAGCGGTTTTATTTGGCCACATATTTTATATTAGTCGGGCAAATGGGTCATGAAGCGGGAAAATTCGTTCGCCGCGTGGCAGTGATGGCCGCAATCAAATTTAAACGACGCTATATTATTTTGTGTTTGATTTTATTTATTCGCCTCGCCTGAATTGAATAGTATTCCTGGCATACTGGCTTTGATCCTCTATTTTTGTCTTTTGAGGGGTATAATTTTGAAAATGATTAAGTATAGTATTTCTTATCATATGAGGAACACGTGTGTGTTTCAAGTTTTAGCTCTTATGACTTTTCGCTTTTTAAAAAGTTATATTTTTATATTTAAAAAAAAGTTAAGGTTTAAGTTTCATGGTTTCTTCCCTCAGCTCTATGCCTAAAAACATTTTACAAAAATTGTTTATACCTTTCTAACATTACGTTTATTCGTTGTTATAGCCAAGTGATCCAGAATTCTCGTCACAAATAATGGTCTACAAAGACATCGGTGAAGAGATGTTACAACATGCTTTCGACGGTAAATATAATGTTGACTTAACCCATCAAGCCCCACAAGGACACCGGTGACCGCGACAACAATAGAATAACAATAGATTTCCAAGAATCCGCGATCGAAGGATTAAATGCCTGTTACACACCACAATAATACCGATGAATGATACAATGATATGAACAGTTGTACATTTATTTTGCTTAGTTAAAGTTGACACCTCTAGTCCACCGACGCTGCGAACTGCGAAATAGCGGCGAACCGATTTACTGTCTCATCCGCCACACGACAATGCGTTATATTGCATCTCGCTCTATTAGGGCGAAGTCAAACGAGCGTAATTTGTGAGTTATGAGTCGCAGAATTTCGGTTTGGCAGAATTCTGCAGCATTTAGTTTCATACAGAAGTCCTGTTTGATTCACACGAGCGTAATTTTGTGAGTCATGATTTGTATGAAATGATATTTACGCGGCAGAAATTCTGCGACTCACAACTCACAAATTACGCTCGTTAGGCTTCACCCTTACAGTTTCGCAGTTTTTTGCGTTTCGCAGCGTCGCATCGGTGGACTAGAGGCGTAAGTAGTTGTGTAGCGAAGCTACGTTGTGCGTTGCTCCATGCTGTTAACGTCTCCTGAAGTGTTGTTGCGCGTCTCTGCAATATAGCTACGTGGAATACTGCACGTAATGCATTGTGTCCGAAGACGCTACTCAACAAAGCAATGTCTTTAAAGGCTCTACATTAAAATAAGCCAGTTTCCGTACATCTTCTATCATTTTCAATTATGGAGCATCATGTTATGGTACACTTTTTTCGCGATTTTAACACTGTCCATCTTCCAGGCTACAATATCTGCATATTCGCGTACGGACAGACCGGCGCTGGCAAGTCCTATACCATGATGGGCCGCGGCGAGGACGGCCAGGAGGGCATCATCCCGCAGATCTGCAAGGACCTCTTCCGCCGCATCCGGCAGACCACGTCAGATGACCTAACTTACTCGGTACGTTGTAGTTGACAAGCAGTATTATTAGGCAAACATGTGGAATAGCTTGTCAAAATTTTGGCAGCAATGCAGCTGCTTTTCGCAGTTTGCGGTGTCAGTATTCTATCTATAACCTACCCAGTAGTCAGTACCCACCCACTACCACCCATCTAACTCAATCTGCCAAGTTCTTTTGACGATTATATTGCTTTTAAAACCTGTCTATATTTTTAACTAATTCAATTTATTTTTTGATACTCTCTACTAAAATTCACATTCACACAGGTGGAAGTATCCTACATGGAGATATACTGCGAGCGGGTGCGTGATCTGCTCAACCCTAAGAACAAGGGTAACCTGAGGGTCCGCGAACACCCCGCCCTTGGCCCTTACGTGGAGGACCTCAGCAAGCTTGCCGTCATGTCCTACCAGGATATATACGACCTTATTGACGAGGGAAATAAAGCCAGGTTAGTCCGAGATAAGAATAATAGCAGCATCACAAACACTCATTGACCATTGTAAGTAGTTTGTAGAGTAAGAACGGAGACGCGACCTATGCGGCGTTTTTTTTTTTAGATAAATGCCACATTTCGTCGCTTATGTAACAAAATCGCATAAGTCAAATATGAAAAGTTTTCAGGAGAGACATAAAACTTTGTATTTCATAAAAAAAATAATTAATGAAACATTTTTGAATCTTAAAAAAAAAAAGTAATGAGATGTTGTAAACATGAATCATTTTAACTGAAATCTTTTCAAATTCGGCTCACGCGGTATTGTTACCTAAGCGAAGCGAAGTTTGGCGTTTCATTGAAGAAATTTTTACATAGGAATGAAAGAGGGCAGAAAGAAACTTTTCTTTTCTTTTAGATCATTGACTTTATATAGATTTCAAAACGCACGCACAGCGTGATAAAAACCTCGATTTTGTTTCACCGCGTTTTTCTTTCAATATACTATAGTTGATAGCTATATAAACATTAGAGTAAAACTCCGAGATCGATATTCTTTGTAGTTATTTTTTTAAAGAGTGTCAAAGTTGGCTTTTTCCGGGTCAAAAATTTGCATAAAAATTAATTAAAAAAAAAAACTAATCAAGTACTTAACATTAATTTTGTTTATGCCAATTGAACAAGGACTTAATACTTTACTTTTTCTCCAAATTTGGTTAACCTACTGTGATCAAGTAGGGAGATATTTATTTATTTAATAATTTTAGTTTTTCATTTTTAATTTCGCGATTAGATCAAATTAGAAAAAGTTTTAAGCATGAAACGATAGTGTGAGTAATCCTTTATCAATGTTATTAAAAATCACACTCTAATAACCTCTGTGTCAGAAGTTATATCCAATTTAAATTTTTTAAATAAAAAGTCGGTTTTTTTATACCTAGGGTTGTCACTAAAGGTCTCTTGTTTGATTTATCCGGTTAATACGCAAATTCACAATCGATATCCTATACGAAAAATATCAATATCACGTTTAGGTAGGTCTAATAATAAAAAATCTAAAAAGTGAAAAAATTTAACGTAAACTAATGATTTTATATGCTCAAACAGTATCTAATCAGTAATCACCTTCTGATGTAGTCGGGGAAAATAAAATATCAACTTTAATGACAACCCTAGGTATAAAAAATCCGAATTTTTATTTTAAAAAATTGAATTGGATATAACTTCTGACACAGAGGTTATTAGAGTATGATTTTTAATAACATTGATAAAGGATTACTCACACTATCGTCTCATGCTTAAAACTTTTTCTAATTCGATCTAATCGCGAAATTAAAAATGAAAAACTAAAATTATTAAATAAATAAATATCTCCCTACTTGATCACAGTAGGTTAACCAAACTTGGAGAAAAGGTAAAGTATTAAGTGCTTGTTCAATTGGCATAAACAAAATTAATGTTACTTGATTAGTTTTTATTTAATTAATTTTTATGCAAATTTTTGATTCGGAAAAACGCCAACTTTGTCAAAGTTGACTCTTTAAAAAAATGACTAGAAAGAATATCGATCTTGGAGTTTTACTCTAATGTTTATATAGCTATCAACTATAGTATTTTGAAAGAAAAACGCAGTGAAACAAAATCGAGGTTTTTATCACACTGTGGCAAGTCATGATAAAATATACAAACAATTCTGAAGTAGTTTTTGTGCTTAATTTAGGGCCTTTTTTACCACTTACTGATAAATGCCGAATAGGCTATCCACAACTTATCAGACAGATGGAGGATTGAATATCTGTCAGATAAGTTGTGGATAGTCTATGCGGCACGTATCAGTAAGCGGTGAAACATCCCCTTAGTCTTTTAATGTTATTCAATGACAAAGCTTCATTACTCTGAAACTTCAATATTCATAACGATTATACAGAAATGTTAAAATATGCATACGTGCGCGATATTTGCATATGCATAATATAGACATCGCGGCGGCATGATATTACGCGGGGAAATTGGAATGTCATAATTGCTTTACCTACTTGACATTGACCTTCCAGTTTTTGTCGGGTAGTAGTTGTTATATCGATCAATTGACGACCGTGAAATATGTTTGGGTAACAGAAATAGATACAACTTATAGGGGAAATACGGACAAAATGACAGGGTGTTTTGTTTTTCCATCATATTTTTTTTATTTAAAGACATTATAATTAGTCTCAACCGTTTAAAGGTATCTTAGGTTCATTGACTATCAGTAATACAATCTTTTAATTAAGTAGGAGCTATAATAAAACATACAAAAAGAACAAATATGACTAATCACAAAAACCATTTTGTCCATATAGTATGGACAAAATGACATACACATTTTTAAGAACAAAGTTCTCAATAATTAAATCGTTTGAGATTCTTCCTAATCCTTTAGAGATAGACTACGAGTTAGAATTCAAGGTTTTGTTCATATTGAGTGCATGTCTTCTACACGTCGCCTGAGAAACCAAATGATTTTGCTGCCAATTCCCATCCCATTTTTTCCCTTCCATGATTCAATAG
This sequence comes from Polyommatus iphigenia, assembly GCA_963422495.1. NCBI lineage: Eukaryota > Metazoa > Arthropoda > Insecta > Lepidoptera > Lycaenidae > Polyommatus > Polyommatus iphigenia. Next base: position 38,777,200 of record OY730183.1, on the reverse strand, counting down.
CCATACTATGGCCATACTCATGGATTCTTGGCTCCAAGACTGCCGATTAGTTTTTTTTTCGTAGTTTCGCGGCATATCCCCTTAACAAAATAATAAATGTTAACTATCAGAAACACTGTACATGGTATGTCATTTTGTCCAAATGTAACCAAAAACAAATAAATATTAAAATTCCATCAAATAATCTAATGATTGCAATAAAGTTCACAGAAATCACTGGCTGGTAGCATAGTTCATCAATTTTAATACAAATAATAACAAATGACAGCGAATAACTTGCCAGTAAACAGGAGAAAATCATCTGATAAATAAAATTCTGAAGGCGAGTAACACGTTTGATCTGCTTACTCCGGCGCAACTGTAAGAATGGCGCTCAAAGTCTGGCAGGATTGTTAATATGACTGCCGTCACATGATACAATCGCGGAAATGTGTCTAAAACCCCGTAGAAAACCCCCCAATTTTGAAATAAGGGCACTATGTCATTTTGTCCGTATATGTCATTTTGTACGTATTTCCCTTATATTATGGATGATGTTATGTTATGGACTATGGAGTCTTTAGTTGTTGCTACCGAACTTGTTTCGCCCGGTTCGTCTCGGCTAAATATTTGGTTGACATCCATACTGATATTATAAATGCGCAAGTTTGTGTCTGTCTGTCTGTTACCTCAGCATGCTCAAACCGCTAAACTGATTTTGATGGGTATGAATATACTTGAGTCCCGGGAAAAAATGATAGTTTTATCCCGTAAAAATGCATGGTTCCCGCGCGATAGACTAATTTTGGCGCGACGAAACGGGCGTCATCTTGTTCGAAAATAAAATACTGCCTACGTTTTTGTCTACGTTTCGTAGCAGAGCTACAAAATTCGTAGAAGCTCTACGTAGTAGGCTTGCTACGAAGCGTAGCATGAATTTAATTTTTCTTGTTATTGTGTTTTTTTTTATTATTATAAAATAAAATGTGTCTTACTATTTACTATAAACAGTGTTTATAGTGTTTAGTACTGATATAAAATCTATGGCTTATCACCAATGTGCCTTAAAACTTCCATTGAAGCCTACATGTCTTAGTACTTATAAACTTTGTTTAGTATGTTATCCTTCGTCTGATCGAAATGTTATACAAGGTTATTTGTGTACGTGTGTGTAGCAAGCTATAAAGGGTGCAAAAAAGTGCACAATAAGCAATATTTAACTCTATCTTTTGTACAGGACTGTAGCAGCAACCAACATGAACGAGACGTCGTCCCGCTCGCACGCCGTGTTCACTATCTTCTTCACGCAGCAGCGACACGACAAGACCACCAACTTGGTGTCCGAGAAGGTAAGAACTGGACTTTTACTAGATTTTTTCTTCTTTATGTTGCATAATCAAATTTAAGTTCTGAAAATGGTAGCCGTTTTCTGGAGTATTCGAAATTTTTTATTACTTTTGGCTTACAATCTCAGATACGTTTTACATCAGTTATTAAGTTTGTTGTGTTACGAATAAAAAAATGGTGGCAACGTAGCTTAAAAGAGATGTCACATCTTCCATACAAGTTTGAGCCAATTTCAATTAGCCGGGCAATAAGAAGCTTTGTAGAAGAAGTATAATTATTCTCCCTACCTCTTTCTTTTTAACTCTCCTCCAAAATATAAGTTGAACTATCTTCCGCTGTGTTACACATTAATTTTCCTTTTTACACACCTCTCTTTCTTCTTTCTCACTTCTAAAAGTGGTTGAGGTAGTTCTTTATACGACTGTAGACGTTTTCCTAATTTCTTAACTTCATAATCACTTTTTCTACGCAGGTGTCCAAGATCTCCCTAGTGGATCTGGCCGGGTCGGAGCGGGCTGACTCCACAGGCGCCAAGGGCACGCGGCTGAAGGAGGGCGCCAACATCAACAAGTCACTCACCACGCTCGGCAAAGTCATATCCGCGCTCGCTGAGATCGTGAGTATTTGATTTTCGAATTGTTTTATTTTAAAATTCGAAAAGCGATTTCGAAATTAGAAATTGGAATAGGTAATCGCACTTTAGTCAGCAACGTACGCGGCGCATTTTAGAATTATTTTATTTTTTTACTTCTTTTGCCGATAAATGTGCGATCAACAATTAGAATTCCGCTAAATTTTAATTGCGATATTTCCAAATTCGAATTGCAAAATCAATTAGAAATTATAATATTTCATTAATTTGAATTGTTTGTGCCCGCTTTCTATTTTTTTTTTGACAATTCAGGGTAGACAGAACTCTGTTTACTCTGATATATAACATTCAATGGCGTTTTAAATTGGTGAACTTGTTTGACGTTGTCTTAGAAACCGGGCATAAAAAATTACAAAATTCACAACTAACCATTTCAGTATTCATTTTATTGACAGGAATCTTTACCTCAAACCTTTTCTAATTTTATTAATCGTCACAACTCATAAAATCTTCATTGTCGATTAACGCTAGTTTTTGTTATCACTGGCATAATATTGTCATCATTTAAATTTTTATTGAACAAAGAAGTTCAATTTTCATGTGTGATTGATTTTGTGTGACGTCACAACTTCACAAAACTATATTCATATAATATGGCTAACTTGTGTTTATGTACTAACTAGTTAGAAGTATAACTCATATTTCTTACCTGTCTATCCGCAACATTTGCTTGGATACATCTAGTCGGTAAGTGTGTGTTTGAGTGATTGATTTTTGTATAAATGATTCGACAAACTTTATTTTTTAGCGTATAGAATGGACAAAAATGAAGATCCTGAAAACTAGATCTCCTTAAAGAATATTCCTAGTCCATTCTCTATGCTTAGATTCTATCAACGTACATCATCAACACATAAAAATTCATTTGACGCGCCATCTTAACATTACTTTCAGTATTATAAGAGTGTGTTCCTAATTTTAAACAGTATACCGACCAGTGCCATGTAAAGTATCGATAGTCAACAAAAACTTTAGAAATCGAACTAGCCAGTATATTATAGTTGAGTTTCGGAATACACCTTATATTTGTAACAAATGAAACCTGTATCATTTACAATACTAGGTCACAGAAGTTTACCGAACTCCAAACATGCATTATTTATACGAGTAATATGCAAAGCCTAGGTAGAATAGGTATATTTTTCCTTATTGTGCCTTTGTTTTTGGCAACACTCCAAGTGGCACTTATAATGCATATTATTTGAATTGTTGCCAAAATAACGACAATACTGAATCCGGGGAATCACCTAAGTTTTTACGAGGAAAATAATGGGATGGATTGCGGGAGTAATATTATCTATTCATGATTGTTAACAAGTACCTCGTAGATTCACTAGTTTATATAGCATAGACATATCGAACTTCTTTCAGAAATAGATGTAGCAATGATATAATTTTCAGGGTGTTTTTTTCTAGAATTTGCCTTTGTTTCATATATTTTAACCACCAACATTTTGTAGGCATCAAAAAGCAAGAAATCCAAGAAGGCGGACTTCATACCTTACCGTGACTCGGTTCTAACATGGCTTCTACGTGAGAACCTCGGCGGCAACTCCAAAACCGCCATGATAGCGGCTATATCACCTGCTGACATCAACTACGACGAGACGCTGAGTACATTGAGGTAAACGTTTAAACCGTGTCTCTAGTATGAAAAAAAACTACACGTCAAATTCAAATGACAGCTGTCAGTTGATTTTGAAAAGCTACAAATTGTAATTTCATAGCTTCATTTAACAGTTTTTGCCTTCAATATTATACTAGCTAGAGAAACGTGGTCAAAAGATGAAACATAAAAAAATCACCTTACAGACATCAGATCTTTGACAGTTGTCAGGTATCGACTCAAACTTATTTTATCTGTGTAAAGGTACGCGGATCGCGCCAAACAGATCGTCTGCAAGGCGGTCGTCAATGAAGACGCCAACGCCAAACTCATCCGAGAACTCAAGGAGGAGATACTCAAACTGCGCGAGCTGCTCAAGGCAGAGGGCATAGATGTCGCTGAAGGTAAATAAAAAAAATAACAAACCATAGACAAGATGTCTGTTTGAATTTGGAAACGGAACTCGGAGGAGTTTTTTTTAATTGCCTGCTAGTATGAAATATGCGAAGAAGTTTGGTGTAGTTTCTACATTCAAATGAGGCGTCTAGGATAGGGCTTTAGGTCTAGTGATTGAATAGTGTTTGTGAGTGTGATTGCATCGATCATTCTAGAATATGAAACGCCACAGAAAAATTTCAATATAATAAATTAATTTCTGTTTTCAAACCTGAAGGACCCGATGGTAGAGTCGTTTATGAAAAGAAAGAACCGCCTACCAGTAAGTAAATGAGGCTTGATGCATATGTACAACCCACCTGTACGCTTTGCCTCCTGTGTTGCCGAAAAAAAAACAAGAGATACATGGCAACACTACACTGAAAAAAATATAAATCGCACCCATACCCAGAGCTTGTGGCGTCGTAGGTTTAATCATATTCATTTTATTATAAAAGTACGTTAGTGTCTGCTTCTCTTATGTTGGTGATGGTATATATTGTAGGAATTAATTATATATTTTGTGTACGACTATCGATGTTATAAAGTCATTATACTTTACGGCTTTATAGATATTATGTATTACAGATAATGAGCATTTTAAAATTAAAATACCACTTGAAAAAGAATAGGGAAGATAAGGAATTTGTCCAGCGTTTGTTTGAAAATTAAAAAAATAAGTTTTTTTTAATTGACTTGTTAGAGGTTTTTCTTTGTAATAGATATACAAGAGAGTATTTGTGTCTTCTGTAGGTAATGCGTTTTATTACTTATTTCATTTATTAATCTTAGAACATGTTATATAAAGTGATAACAACTACAGCGTTTTAAAATGTTCATTTATCAATTAATATTCCACCGTTCGCGGCTATTGAGAATAATTGGCAACATCGCTCGTTCTAAATTCAAAATCAATTTAGAACACGAAATTCAAAATTTCAAATTGGAATCGGGTAACGGTCGCGAACGGCCATATTTATTCATGTTTGCGAAGCTTTATAGCTTATGCATGTAAATGTATGTCTACTTAGAATAATTATTCGAAATATTTAACAATTATTATGTCATTGTATACTATTCATAAGTGCAATGCACATTACACTGGGTATATTTTCTTCGTGGTACACGAAGCACTTCGTCAATAGCTTATGGACAAGAAAATCTCCGGACATTATTTCAACCTTATATTCTGTAACCTTAATTCTAAATCGCGCTATGGAAGTTTCTGCAGTTGTCTATTATATCAGTTATTGATTGGTATGGTTGGAAGATATTTCTTTGCGTCTTTCCGTATTCATACACAATCAATAGCAGATAATAATTAATATTACCCTTTTTGTATTATGTAAATCAATTTTTGATATTTTGATAAGCCGGTCCTGCAGTAGTTCCTTGTTAAATCTGTCACTAATGAATAAATTACGATAAAAATAAAAAACACCTACATGATAATTTAAAAAAATACAATATTCCATTTTAAAGCGCGCCATATTAATCCCATTCCGTCCGGAGAATTTTCAAGTCTCGCCACCCCATATAGCCGTCCCTGTCTAACCGTACCAATGTGAACAGCAGAGGAGAACGCGTCGCCGATGCGCAAGAAGAGCGAGGGTGAGGTGCTGTCGCCGAAGCTGTCGCGAGCCGCCACCACCATCGCGGAGGAGGCGGTCGACCAGCTACAGGCTTCGGAGAAACTTATTGCAGGTAAAAACTAAAATGCATCTTCGTTGAGACTTGAGCCTATAATAGTATTTTGTGCGTATATCGCACGTTTTTTGGGACAAAAACTATATCCTAATGTCTTTTTCCGGAACTCAAAGCATCGTCATACAACATTAAATTAAATTCGGTATGGCGGCTTTATTATTATTATTATTATTTTTTTTAATGGCCCCTATCTGGGACCTCTCGTTCCCCCTTCAAGAAGAAGGGCAATTGTTTACATTGTTTAATTTTTACTTATTTTTAATTTTTTAATAATTATTTACTTTAATTTTTTAAGCTTTACTCTATCTTACAGTTTCATATTTAATGCATTCTTACAATTTTTCTTCTTTATATACATATATATGAAGGTAACAGACAGACATATAAAAGGACAGACATACACATTTTTCCATTTTACATGGAAATGTCTGTCTGTTTGTTATGTATGTGTGTTAATTTCCATACATTTCCATAGTATGAATGGCACAAGTGTGTACGGCGGACATAATAATATTCTTGATAGCACTTGAAAAGAGTGCGAATGACAAAAAAAATTCAAAACTGACATTGACATATTGTTTTCTTTTTTTATGCAGAACTGAACGAGACATGGGAGGAGAAGCTCAAACGTACAGAACAGATACGCGTGCAGCGCGAGGCCGTATTTGCCGAGATGGGTCTAGCCGTGAAGGAGGGTATCACTGTCGGTGTATACTCCCCCAAGAAGACACCACATCTTGTGAACTTGAACGAAGACCCGAACTTGTCGGAATGCCTCATTTATTATATCAAGGATGGTAAGGGTTTTTTTATTTGTTGTTAGTCATGATAAAATTATTCAAAGACAAACAAAGTTGTTACTATGGTACAAATGAATTATTATAACACAAATAATGGCCTAAAAGACATTCCGGACTTGTTTCGCATTTTTGTATAGGTTAATAATTAAGGGCCTGCTGTCAAAACGCTAGCCCCGCCTACACACAACGCTATCCTCCAATCGTGGTACAATAATTCCATGAATCGTGCTCCCGGGCAATGTGTTTTAGGCTGCAGCTAATAGTGAACAATATCGCGTAACAACGGTTCCCGCAATATAGCACGAAAGTAAAGATCGTAAGTCCCAAAACTGTTTTTTGATGATTACTTAAAAACTAAATACAATACTAATATTTCCTTTAGCTATTATTTTATAAAGTGTGTGATTGTAGTAGTGCAAGTTATTTAAAGATAGTAACTCAATAAGTGTAACAGCTATTTGTTGAAATGCCCAAAAAGATTCATAATTTCGAAAAATAAAACTATCGAGTCAAAATAAGTGAATCGTGTTTTCCGTTAGCTAAGTCTCAGATAAATATACAATGATTAAATAAATCTCAATTTTATTTGAGTCAATCGTCTTCCGGGATCGTAATACTTATTAGAAAACACATCAAAATTGCACAGCCCGCTCTTAATATTACGCCTAGATGAATCAATAACCTCAGTAATTAATACCTAAACTAGTGACTTGTAATCTGATATCAAAGGATTCGCTCCAGTAGCGAGACATGTTATATAATGAGTTGTAATAAGACGCTTGTAACAGTCCTTTCCAAGTGTTCAATACGACCAAATGTCATTTATTTTACATTATAATATCAATAACAAAATAATTTTCGTCCGATAGTCAGGTCGGTAAAACGCATTCATTTGTACATTGACTTGTCTCTTTTACTCGCGAACTATATCTCTATTCGGCTCATGTTGCATATCTGTGAAAGCTAGATTTTTTTGTGTGAAAGTAAAAGAGACAAACGATAAGTCAATATACGAATTCCACCGCAACGTTACTTCAAGCTAAAGTTTCATGTACCCCTCAGGTGTAACCCGGCTCGGTACAGCTGAGGCCAACGTGCCTCAAGACATCCAGCTATCCGGCTCGCACATACTTAGCGAGCACTGCATATTCGAGAACACGGACGGCGTCATCTGCCTCATACCGCACCGTGGCGCACTCGTCTACGTCAACGGCCGAGAGGTGAGTCTCGCTCGCACACTATGCCGTAGAAAGAGAGGGATATACTGTGCTCACACATACTAAGCGAGCACTGTATATTCGAGAACACGGACGGCGTCATCTGCCTCATACCGCACCGCGGCGTGCTCGTGTACGTCAACGGCCGAGAGGTGAGTCTCGCTCGCACAGTATGGCGTAGAAAGAGAGGGAGATACTGTGCTCATATACCCAGTGAGCACTGTATATTCGAGAACACGGACGGCGTCATCTGCCTCATACCGCACCGCGGCGCGCTCGTGTACGTCAACGGCCGAGAGGTGAGTCTCGCTCGCACACTATAGCGCAAAAACAGATAGAGTAAGGGTACGTTTCCACTGAAGCGGAGCGGAGCTTAGCGGTGCCCGAATTGACCAATCGTGCTTTTCCAGCGGAATGACAGCGAAGTGGGGCGAAGATTTCGAGCATGGTGATTGGTCAATTCGGCACCGCTAAGCTCCGCTCCGCGTCAGTGGAAACGCGGCCTTACTGTATGACAGGTCTTTTAAAACTTATGTTTTTTTTTAACTAGCAAAGACAACCTAAACATTCTTGCATATCAAAATACCTTCTTCACCCAGGTGGAAGAGCCAATAATCCTGAAGACCGGTTCCCGGGTGATCCTGGGCAAGAACCACGTGTTCCGGTTCACGCACCCTGGCCAGCCGCGGGAGGAGCGCGTCATCAGTAACAAAGACAAGGAGCTCAATGAGACGGAGAGGGAGCAGAGCAATACTGAGACTGAAGGTAGGTTTAATGGAACTTACCTATTACCGTGATTATGACTTTATCACCTTCCAAAATATTAGCAGCAGTTATTTTGGACTCCGAAATTTTATCTTAGAAAAAGCGATTTGCCAAAGTTATGTCTACCTTGTGCCTACATTCACACTTCGCTTTAAGCTCGCAATATTGTAACTCATCAACAATAAACGGTCAATCAGTCTTAAAATGATTCCTATACCTCTACACTGATAGGTAAAACCTCTTTCACTCCTTTGATGTCATGTAAAACAATTCACTGCTAACGGCTTTCATATTATTATGTGTGTTCTTCCTTGTCTTCGACAAAACATGAGCGCTATTTCACATTGTACCATCATATTGTATCTACCATGTTTTTGCAAATAAACATTCTTATTCTACTTCTTCTTTTTCTTCTTGTAAGAAACATAACATGGAATGATAAACACATGGAAGATATAAACACACACAACAGAAACACTGTTCTGACTATATTCATTTTTCCACAGCTTAATCTATTCTGACTATATTAATTTTTGGATAAAATGCCTATATTAATTTTTTGAATAAAAATAATTTCTTCATTTAGTCGCGAGCGACATCGAGACAGTAGACTGGGACTACGCGCAGTGTGAACTCCTGGAGAAACAGGGCATAGATCTCAAAGCCGAGATGAGGAAGCGCCTCGTCGCCCTCGAGGAGCAGTTCAAGAGGGAGAAGGAACATGCCGACCAGCAGTTTGAGGAACAGAGAAAGGTATATTTTTTTTTCATAACATTATCCCCGCATGGAACATTTAGCGTTAAAACTATCAAAACGCTCAAAATGCCTCCGATTTTGAGCGTTTTGATCGTTTTTAACGCCAAATGGAACGCGGGGTAGAGATCAACTACGATAACATGGCGCGCCCCTCCAAAATTCAAAACGTTTGAAGTGGGTTGTCAAAACGTTTGATGTGCGTTGTCTTGCGCGGTAGGCTAGTTATGATTAGTTGACCAACAAATCTTGGTAATAAGTGACATTAACTGAAATATTACGTGTACTGTGATTGGTTGAATACTTACTACATACAAACTCTTTCATAAGGATGTGACTACACACATTGAAACAGTCATTTGGAGGGGCGCGCCATGTTATCGTAGTTGATCTCTATGTAGTAGTCTTTAAAATTCTTAAAATAAAATGTATATGAATTGTGATTTGACGTGACGTGTAGCTTAGTGACAAGGCTCTTGCGATACCTTTATTCAGGCATCTTCTAAGTTAAACGAAGTAAACAACCTGAGGTGCAAAATTTGTGTCCTTAAACTTATTCCATAATATTCAGATCAAGTGATAATAAATAATAATGCTTGATCGGTAACTTGTATGATGTACTTATCTCGAAGTATGCAGAAATTCGTCAATTGACCCGTCTTTTCTCTTTCACTCGGACATAAATGCGTTTCAATCTTATCGTCTATCTTATCGTGCGAGTGAAAGAGACAATCATCATTAATCTTACTAACCTACTAATCATCATCATCACACAGAACTACGAGGCCCGCATCGACGCACTCCAGCGTCAGGTTGAGGAGCAGAGCGTCACCATGTCTATGTACAGCTCCTACACGCCGGAAGACTTCCACAATGATGAGGACATATTCGGTAAGATCTTCGGCACTTGTGGTCTACATCGATAGAATAAAAAAATACATATTTGCACCTCAGCCTTACTAAAAAAACTTGAGAGGTTTCAAGGGACACCCGGATGGAACGAAGTTGCTTTCTATGAGAGAGAGAGACAGACAGAGAAACAAGCGCACGTCGCACGGCTTAATTTTTTCCATCTAGCAATACGCGATAAGGAACTTCGTTCCAATAAAATGTTTGGATGATTAAACTAGATGATTAATCTAGAAAACAGCGTATATACCACTTGATTGATTCTTATGGCTGATGGCGTTTTTAACGATGCTGTTTTAAACATGTGCTCTTTTTTGTTATTGTGTTAAATATACTTCAATCTAAATACATAATTATTAATGTTACAGCCAAAACCGTGAGGACGAGAACTTCAAATTGACACCCAAATTATTTAAAAAAAACTATATCGCGGGCAGGGCAAGCCATAAGGGCGTATAAAAAAGTAGTTTTTTAAAGAAGTAAATAGACCTCTCCAACTGAAAATTTGCATGTGTCCTTTAATGTTTTTCCTTAATACGGGAAAATATGATCTTTTGTATTTTAACTATTCAAAAATTTCCAATCTATATTCTTCTTAAAAAGAAGGACTTTTTTATACCCTCCTGGCTTGGAGCCCGCTATATTAAGGTGGCTTTACGTCTCACGATTTTGGCTGTATTAAAAGTGTTGGGTGGTTGTACATTGTCGGCGTTGTCTGCGTAGTGAATCCCCTGTTTGAGACAGAGTGTTGGTCGGCGCGCGAGGTGGGGCTGGCGGCGTGGGCGTTCCGCAAGTGGAAGTACCACCAGTTCACCTCGCTGAGGGACGACCTGTGGGGCAACGCTATCTTCCTCAAGGTCAGTGACGCACACATGCACGTGTACACACACATATACACAAAACCAGTGCGACAACGCCATCTTTCTCAAGTTCAGAAACGCACACATGCACGTAGTTTGTAAGTAATTGGCGTATACGCACACAAAGGCACACCTATGGGAAAACGCCATTTTCCTCAAGGTCAGATATTCGCACTCATATGCGTAATTTGTACGTGGCGTACGTGTGCGCACACGTACGTACGTACACAGATTTTCACACAACGTTAGCTTCCTCAAAGTGGGAGTAACATAATTAATTAATTATATTTACCATCGTCTTAAACATTGTTTTATTATAGGTACATAGTTATTAGTTATACCTCATTCATCCGCTACTACTACTGCGAATGAATAATTTTAATACATTTTTAAATAAATAAAAAATTGAAAAGAAATAAAACGGAAAACTGTTTGTTGATATTGCCCGACAATCTTCGTTTGTCTAGAATTACGATTTAATTACTTTTAATACCCATTAACCACCTACCACAGGAGGCGAACGCAATATCCGTGGAGCTCCGCAAGAAGGTGCAATTCCAGTTCACCCTACTAACGGACACGCCCTACTCGCCCCTCCCACCGGAACTCGCGCCGCGCGACGACGACCACGAATACCGCCCCGGTGCGCCAACTGTTGTGGCCGTAGAGGTGACCGATACGAAGAACGGAGCAACGCATTATTGGACGCTGGAGAAGTTGCGGTAAGTGGATGGGGGAATATACTAGCTGACCCGGCAAATGTTGTTTTGCCGTACAAATTATTTCTAGTATGAATATTATAAAAAGTAGATAAAAACCTATTATCAGGCCTAACGAATGTACTATCAGAGAAGTTGATTCCTAGGCAGTTGACAGACCAACGTCATTTTGTCGGATCATGCTAATTCAATGTAAATTGTGATCTGTGGACTGGGTTTGACATAACGCGATCAAATTACGTCGGTCTGCCGTCTGCCTAGGAATCAACTTCTCTGATAGTATATTGATAAAAATGACACTCAGGTCACATGAAAAGTAACTTCTTTTTACTTTTTTTGGTATGTAATTTGTACTAAACTAGTTGTGAAATATCTACCTTTAGTTTATGTATTTTAGTGAGAACATATCACTTTCAAAATTACTCACTAAAATAAATAAACTTAAACATCTTAACATACAAATAATTCAAATAAAATTTTTAAAAGTCTTACAATTAAAAAATTATTGTATATGCTCGAAAACTTAATTTTGCATCCCTTTAGTGGTATTTTTTGATCTAATTTACTTCGACCTCAAAGGCCGAAGGGCTATGAAATAATTTTGTAGTGAAACATAGCAGTTTCCATAGATAAAACTAGACAGTGTGTGATGTGATAATATAGATCTTTTGGAATGATAAAAATAGTTTATGGAACCCTGATTACAATTATTTAGTGTAACTTTATTTATATTTCTTTCGGTTGCCTTAATTTTATTCATCTTTTTGTTTTTTTTTAGTAAAGTATTGTTTACATTTTTAAACAAATTATTTGCTGTGATATTTTGTTTGTTTCTTTATTGTTTATCAATATTGTTTCTGTAACATTTTAGTTTTAGTTTTCATTACATACTGAAAATAATTTTACGATTATTTATGATTTAAATATTGAATGTATAAATTATAAATATTACAAATAAGTATATTATAATATTTGCACGGTAAGTACATTGTTTGGTATTCATAGCTTTTATTTGTTGATTCTGCTTTTTTGATTTGTCGCTTTTTATTTTTTGTTTCATCAATTGATTATGTATATCATGGTAGGCATGATAGGCCCATCCAAGGAATTAGTACAGTTATTCCTTATTTGTATCTTCGCCACACTTTTAAGCAGAGGGAAAAAATTATGAAATTATGGCAGACTGGTTTTAGTCGAAATCCTTTTCAAGAATCATCGAATGAAACTATGAAAATCATAGTTTTGTTAGGCAATATTGGGGATGGGAACACGCCGTTCCAACGGATAATATTGTCCGTAGCCATCGTCTGGAGCTCATGCGCGCGATATACAACATGAACGAGAGCGCGTACGCAGACGAGGACGCTCCGCCCGCACGCACGGACGCAGACGCGTACGCAAGGCCGGACGCGCCGCTCGCGCAGTGCATATCTGCGTGCGCGAATAACACAAGACTATCGCTTGCCAATCTCCTGCCCTCGAGGTTGGTGCCTCAGAAACAAAGCAGACGGACATTGATATATTCATTTAGAATTTTTGAAAGTGGAACTAGATTTGGTTCTCAAAAGTTTTTTTTTATCATTGGCGTGTCTTTGCTTTATTTGTGCGACCAGGCAGCGGTGTGGCAATCTCTCTGAATATATCAATGGTTAGGGATAACCTGAGATGAAGATAGGTTCCACAATATTCCCTGTTTTGTTTCTACCAAACTATTACGTCGGCTTGGGTCACGCTTTTGTCGAGCTTTGAGCTGTACGTTCGGGTTTTACCAAAGTCCGCTTGTGTCAAAACCACTTGTCTTGTCTGCTTGGTAAAAAAAAAAGTTTTGTGACATCTGTCAGAATTCGAAATCGAATGCTTGTGAGTTGTGTGTAAGGTCGGTGGAAAGTACGGTATCTCATATTAAAATGCTGCTTGTTAGGCGTATGTTATAAGTTATAACTAAGACTATAATAAGCAATGTAAGCAAAAATAAGCTAAAAGAAAATTATTGGTATAGGGCTACTGACTTAAATGTATGTGTTCCGCTCCTGAATGTGTAGGAGTTGTTTTCGATTGCTTCTAAGCTTAAGCAGTGCATGCCAGTTTTATGGTAGTTTAATATGAGTAGATATTATATAGATATTTGTAATAAGAATGCAAGCATTAGAGATGTAATCTCCAAACCCTAAGGCAAGTCATAAAATTTATTTGGCGTATAAAAACTTAAATGAAAGTGACTTGAGTTTTGGTTTGGAACCTAGTGTACTGTGTACAATATATTTTATAATAAACTAGCTGTCCCGGCAAACGTTTCTTTGCCATATTATATAAAGTATATCGCCCGTATTATTTTATTGAATTAGTAACTGAATAAGTATGTCACCATGGCAACGTCCATCGCTATCCCGTGACCCGCGTCGCATAAACAGTGGTCGCTCTTTATAGACAAATAATTTGCAATAAAATAAAATTGCGACTATAATTAAAGATCTAAGCTATCCTATCTCTCAAGTTGGAAAAAAGCACACATAAAAAAAAAAAACATTAAAATCGGTTAAGTAGTTTAGGAATCCATCGCGGACAAACATTGACATCGCGGACAAACATGACAGGAGATTTATATATATTAGATTATCTTAAACCCACCTGCAACGAACAAACCTGAGCCCCAATTTCACCAACGCCTGTTAGTATTAACAGCTTGTTAAAATGTCTTTTCTTTCATTCATATGAAAAACGTAAGAGCTAACGTGATACTAATTGGAGCATTAACTTTAACAGTCGTTGGTGAAATTGGGCCTTAATCCTTTAATTGTGATTTAACTAGCAAACCTAAACCTACCGTACACACATAGTTATAAGAGTCCTTTATCCGACAGACAAAAAACTTTTTTACTTACATATAAACAAACAAAAACCTACCGTACACTCATAGTTATAGAGTGGATTATCCAACAGACAACGTCTCGAGCTGATGCGCGAGATGTACCACAACGAGGCGGAGCTGTCGCCGACGTCGCCGGAGCACAACATCGAGTCGGTGACGGGCGGCGATCCATTCTACGACCGGTTCCCGTGGTTCCGTCTGGTTGGACGGTAAGATGACTACAATCATGGACATGACGTTTTCACTAATGGTGCTTCTAACCCCGCCTTCCATTGAGCGTTAAAAACGATCAAAACGCTTAAAATAGGAGGCATTTTGAGCGTTTTGATCGTTTTTAACGCTTAATGAAACGCGGAGGAAGTGGAATAATCATTGCAAGTTGCAGTCGGGACCGACTGCTCTAAGCGGTCGCGTTGAACGAATGCTCCGACCGCTCAAGAACTGCTCGAGCGGTCCGTGTATTGCGGATATATTTTTGAGTTTGAGTTTATGAATTTAGTTTGGACACTGCAGATCGCCGTGCGGAAACCGCGTCTTGCAGTCGGTCTCGACTGCAAGATGCGGTCCGTCTATGGCTGGCCTTAAGTACTTGGAGTGATTCAGCACGCGGCCACAGCCAAAGTCGTAATACGTGATGACGAACCACCGGTTTCGGAGTTAGACTGGCGAAAAAATGTATAAAAAAAACCCTTAAAACTTATTTAATTTGTAATGGTGGTGCTGTTATAACCCCAAAATGTAAGCGATTATGCTTACACTCATTTTCCTAAGTCAGCAGAAAATAAGAGAGCCGCTGCTCGAGCGCCGGACGCAGCGCAGTCTCAGTTCAAACTCCGAATCAGTGTCGAATTAATTTTATTAACCGATTTCTATTCCCAATTTCTATTTTCTTATAATTAAATGTAATTTTTATTTAGCAAATAAAAGTGTTTTTTTTTCACCATCGCTTTTCATCTTGTACAAACCAGAGACACTTCGCCGTCAGAATGTCATATTTTGTCTTTTAACGATGAGAATGGCGGCCGAAAAGGAAGATCTTCCGACCGAGCAAGATAGCATGCTCGGTCAGGCTGAAGCCCACTGACGTCATTTCAGACGTTGTATAATATCTTGCCGTTCTCCGAAACTTCGATAGCGCGATGCAGGATTGTTAGGCGAATTGTGGGTACTGCCCCAGTCTTGTCACTTTGTCATTGCGTTAGCTCCATTCTTGACCGATTTCTACGATTCGCAGGAGCTTCGTGTACCTATCGAACCTGCTGTACCCGGTCCCGCTCATTCACAAGGTGGCCATCGTGAACGAGAAGGGAGACGTCAAGGGTTACCTGCGCGTCGCCGTGCAGGCCGTGCTCGACGCTGAGAAGAGTAAGTTGATTTGTATAGCTGGAACTCTCAAATGGGGTATAAAGCTTTAGATTGACACACAGAAATCGTGTGCTACGGCCTACAGGTGCTCCCAGACAGAAGTTATATAACGTTATAAAACATTGTGTAACACGATAAAATTTTATAACATCGTGTAACATACGCTAGTACAACATGTCAAAAAATAAACGTATCTTTTGTTATAATTTGTTAAAAAATGTTATCTAACGTTATATCTGTCTGGGAGCACCTTAAGACTCATGTTAACTATTGATAATGTGTCTGCCCGATTGTCCATACTAATCTTATAGACACCAAAATGTGTTTGTCAGTAATCTTGATTAAACTTGCTATGAAGAAGATAGTTTGAATGTAGGGAAAGGATAAAGGATAGGTTTTATCTCGTAAAAATGTACGGTACCTACGGTTATGGAGATTACGAATGAAGATTATTTTTTATTTGAATACAAAATTCACTTGAATGAATTAATTTAGTATTCAAATTAAAAATAATCTCCATTACAAAATTGTCAACATTACTCTTAATTTGCTTTTCTAAAACATGGTCAGTCTCATGTGCAGTGAAATTCTATTAAAAAGTATATTATTTAAGTGCGCTAAAGTCCATTATCGGAATGCATATAGACAAAAAGATAATTCTTGTTCTTCTTGCAGATGTCTGCTACGTAGACAACGCGGAATTTGCGGCGGGCGTCAAACAGTCCGCCAAGATATCGTTCGACGACGATATCGCTCCGACGCGCTCACGATTGAAGGCGCTGACAAACGTCGACAAAAACAACGCCCTGAATCTCGAAGACAGGACCGAACAGGACTCTAATATCAAAATTGAGGGTAGGTAGACATAATATTTCGTCATCATTGCTTAGTAAGATAGAATAAGGCTGCAAATATCGACGACGATATCGCTCCGACGCACTCACGACTGAAGGCTCTGTCGAACGTTGACAAAAACAACGCTCTCAAGTCTCAACCTCGAATACAGGACCGAACAGGACTCTTATATCAACATTAAGGGTAGGTGGAGATGTATAGTTAATAGATAGTTGTTAAAATATGATTAGTCTGTAAATATCGACTACGATATCGCTCCGACGCGCTCACGACTGAAGGCACTGTCACATGTTAGGAGAATAGATACGAATTTTTACATTATTCTGTTTCGATACTTATATGGTTCGAGTCGTAGCTGGTATGCTTGCAAAATCTTTATATTATTCACGACTACATGCTAGTGAATGAATATTGTTGATTGTCATTATTTAGGTTAGTTACAGAATGTTATAATACATTAAAATTATACAATTTGTACACGTTTTTTACCCTTATTTTTTACTACAGAACTAGCAGCCACCGAGTGCGATGCGGACAGCGGGCGCGGGGACAGCTCCCTGGCATCGGAGCTGAAAGAAGAGGACCTGCCCGACCACCTCACCCTGGGCAAGGAGTTCACCTTCCGCGTGACAGTACTGCAGGCGCACAGCGTGTCGGCGGACTACGCTGATGTGTTCTGCCAGTTCAAGTGAGTGAACTTGGACTATAATCTTATTAATTATTACCATAATGTGTTTCAAGTGAGTGGTCTAAGACTATAATTTCCGTGCCACAAGTTTGAGTTAGTCACCCTGGACTATAATGTTTGAAGAAAGTGGTCCTAGGCTAAATCCCCTTACCACTAGTTTTGAGTGAATGATCTTGGACTATAAAGTATGGAAGTCTATAAGGTCTACTACATAAAGTCATTACTTTGATCAAAGTAACGTCGTATAAAATAAAGAAAAAATTTAAATAACTTGATTTCTTTGTTTCAGTTTCCTGCACAGGAATGAGGACGCATTCTCTACAGAGCCGGTCAAGAACGCCGGAAAGAACACGCCACTTGGTTTCTATCACGTACAAAACGTAAGATACACGTACAAACTTTTATAGTGAATGTAAACTTGCTTACAGATATGAACTCTGCGTATTTCGTTGCTTCAAAAGTAAATGTGTTTTGTCCTTGTTCTAGTGTCAGTCAAGAAAAAAATCACATTAATGCAACATCTTAGGCCGGTATAAATAGTCAGTACTCAAGATGCCTCTCAGTCTCAAGACACGGTTCAGGCTCTGTGATTGGTTGGCTGTCAAAATTTGGACCAATCATAGAGCCGAACCGCGTTTTGAGACCGAGATGCATCTTGAGTACTGACTATTTATACAGGCCCTAGTGTGGATTTTTCATTCACGGCCAAAAATCTATATAACCCTTAGATATCATTACTTAATACATATAATTTAATCTTACCACAATTAATTAATCTTTTCTGTTACAGATCACAGTTCCAGTAACGAAATCATTCGTGGACTACATCAAGTCTCAGCCGATTGTCTTCGAAGTGTTTGGTCACTACCAGCAACACCCACTACACAAGGTAACAAGCTTGATGATAATATTATTTATTGCTAGTAATATTACCTAAACATTGAAATTGCTGGGCCTATTGCGCTAGTTTGGCTTATTTAACGTGCCTTTAAAACGTCTCTTTAAAATGTACAAAAAATGAAAGAGACAAAACGACAAAATCTTGGGATAAAGGGATCTCAATTTTGAGACTCAAAAAATCGTACGAGAATGCCGCGGCCTACTCTAACAAACGTGAAATGACGTTGTTGGAGCAGGATGCGGCGTTCTTGTCCGACCTCCAGTTTCGTAACTTTTCGGCAACATGTCGTTGTTTTATTTATATTTATTGATGGTAAAGATACTTTGACACACCCGCTAAAGGAAATAGCGGTAGAGAAACCCACCTCGCGTTATCAACTACATCTATCTCTCTCCCCCAGGACGCGAAACAAGACGGCGTGGGGGGTCGATTACCCCCTCGGCGCATGCTGCCCCCCTCCCTGCCGATATCGGCGCCGGTCCGCAGCCCCAAGTGGGGCGCGGCCGCCGTGGCCCCGCCCTGCTGCTCCTCCCACCTCCACTCCAAACACGACCTGCTCGTGTGGTTCGAGATATGCGAGCTCGCGCCTAACGGGGAATATGTGCCGGCGGTAAGTGCATTTTAATAATTATTATGAATCGTTACTTTGATAAACTGCCAGAAGTGAAAACTAGAATTTTTTGTTAGCAGGTGATCTTCATAAGTTCTGATTCCAATATATCATCTGTGAATTAAAATTTGACTACCACTGATGCTTACGTTATCAGAGATATTTTATGACAGATACTTTGTATAACTCCTTATTAAAAAAATGCACAGTGTCAGTACTGTGTATACCCAAGATTGTGTGTGTTTTATCCTTGACAGACAAAGACGAAGTATAGTCTGTCAAGAAAGTGAAGAAATTAAAAAGTGGCAACATCGTAGTGTCATCCCTTTTTTCTTAGATTGATTTGAAAGGGATGACACTACGATGTTGCCACTTTTTAATTTCTTCACTTTCTTGACAGACTATATATTTATTATTTATATACATTCCCAGGTGGTAGAGCACAGCGACGAGTTACCGTGCCGCGGTCTGTTCCTGCTGCACCAGGGCATACAGCGGCGCATACGCATCACGATACTGCACGAACCATCCGGTGATTTGCACTGGAGTGACGTGAGGGAACTCGTTGTTGGTTAGTACACATTTTATTGGAGTTTAACAACTCCTGTTGTTAAACTTTTTTGATAATAGGGGTTTAATTTTATAAAAGTTTGTGTGAATTTTGAATTAGTTCAGACAGATTAGTGACGCGTCATTAAAAGGCCACAAAATTAATTCCAAAGTATTCAAAATCATGCATGCCAAATCATGCCTGCGAAACTTCAAAATCATGCCACAGAATCCAGTTTGGAAATCCGTGACCTCTTTCTATATAATGATTGATGATGCAAAAAGAGGCCACATCATATTCTTAACCAGTCAACCTTCAAGTGCAAGTGGTATAAAAAAGGAGAGGCTTAAAGGCCAAAAGAAGAAGAAGAAGACATACTTTATATTACAAACGCAAACTTCTTTGCAGGACGTATCAGAAACACACCCGAGGCCAACGAGGACACGACAGACGGGGACGAGGACAGCGCGCTCTCGCTCGGCCTGTTCCCCGGAGAACGACCCACGCTGGACGACAGGGCGGTGTTCCGGTAAGCTGTCTCACTCACTCTTAACGTAGATAAGAGAGATGACAATATAACAGCATGAAAATTGGCATTATTAGACTGATTTTAATTTAGGCTTGACGATAAATTTATCATTATTGAATTTTCACGATAAAACTACTGATTGATTGATTTTGATCTGGAATCTGGAAAGAAACAGTAAAGTGCTTCCATGAGAGAAGCTGCTGGCTAAAAGTATACTGCATTTATTTTGCAGTCACACACAAAAATGTTGGCATCTAGTTTCCACGCATACAGTGTTCCCGATACCGATATTTTCATGCGACTACTGCAGGGCTATTCACGACTCCCGTTCGACACGGGTACGGAAACATTACCGTGCGGTCATTGGTCAATGCCTAGCGCGGCGAGCGCTTATTGGATGTCGCGCGGTGAAGTTTCCGAATTCGAGTCGAATTTGACGACCTCTGTGGCTCAACTGGTTGAGTGTGCAGCTCAAGCCGGGGGTCGCGGGTTCGAATCCCGCTGACGGAAAAAAAGAGTTTTCAATATTCCCGGGTCTGGATGTGTATTAAATATGTGTATTATATAATAAAAATCTTAAATTTATGTACTTATAGTATAAGAGTATTAAATATATTTCCGCTGTCTGGTACCTGTAACACAAGTCCTTCAGGTACTTAGCGCGGGGCCAGACTGGCGTGGTGTGAACCGTCCATAGATAAAAAAAATAATAATAATTACGCATTGTGAATCAGGGCCCTCAACTTAAGTATTAATGTTATTATTTTGACTCAGATTCGAAGCGGCATGGGACAGCAGCTTGCACGGCTCGCCGCTGCTCAACAGAGTTAGCGGCAACGGTGAGGTCGTCTACATCACGCTTAGTGCTTATCTCGAGGTAAATAGATCTTATATTATGTTGATTAATTCTCCTCGATCCATCACTACTTTGTCACTTGCGCACACAAATTCCATATGTGGTTTAACTTATATGTGCTCCGTGGTAGTCTTTTAAAATAGTACTCCGACTAATTTCTAAGATTTTATATTTAGTAAGTAGAAAATTTTTACTTTATGAAATTTTTGTTGAGTCAAGCCATGTCAAGTGTAGATCACGTAGATCTAGTTAAAGCTTTTGATAGCAAGCTCCATTCGTTTTCTAACTTATTACCACTACTTGGTCAGTAAAATAGTTTATCAAAGACATTATCTCAATACTTTATTTTACTTTAGGTGGAAAACTGTGGTCGGCCAGCTATCATCACCAAGGATCTATCAGTGGTGGTCGTCGGGCGCGATTCTCGCATCGGCGCTGGGCGATCGCTTCGTCGCGCGCTCTTCGGCTCCAAGGCGGCGCGTGCTGACCGCCTCACCGGGTTGTACGAGTTGAGCCTACATCGCGCGCTGGAGCCCGGTAAGTAATAACGGTAGATGTATAAAACCAGCAATGTATTTTAAGACGGAGTGCCTCAAGGTTCGATTCTGGGACCGCTGATGTTTATTTTATATAGTTTTGTATAGACAATTTTACTCACGTTACGTGATCAGTAAAAATTATTATTTTGAAAAAACTAAGTCAAGGTGTATCCCAAGGTTCGCTTTTGGGTCCTTCTTTCTTCTCTCACATTATTATAGTTAAAAACTTTCATCAGGTGTACAACGCCGTCAGAGACGAGTGCTCGACACAAGTGGCACTTATGTACGAGGTGAAGAGAACTTGCACGGTTGGCGCCCTAGGGGCGACTCCCTTATATTCGACCACCAGGTATTGTCTTACTTTGTTTATATTCTGAGTGAGCTATAAAAATGCGTTTCTGTGTAGAACACTAATGAATTGACTGTTATAGATATTGTTTATGGTTGTAATTTGTAAAGTTTGAAGAATGTTTTGTTTCGATGCTAGTTTGGTAATGTTTGGTTGCTGTGCTAAAGGGGTCCATTCACTATTAACAATAGTAATGCATGATTGCGAAACATGATATATTAATTTACAAATCATTTAAAATAACTGAATCATATTGTTCTTAAATTATATCAAAACACGTAAGTACGTTCCATTGAGTATTTAAACAAAATTAAATCTCTTGAAAATATTTAAACGTTATACTAATATTAAATCTAACTTAAAATTAAATATGACAAGCTTACAAACTGTACTATCATCTCTCGTAGCTCATAAATACTGTCATAGTATGTGTGAGATTTAAATCTTTAATAGTCCATGCAGGGACTCGTGAGTGGGCCTCTTACAATGTTGAATTTTAAAGGGACTGTATGCTACGAGTACCATTAACGTGATTTCTTTGTCGTACAGAGGCGTATCTGGCGCAAACTGGTCTATGATTGGCCGCTGGACATTATCGATAAATTTCAGGTCCACAAATGTTTTCTTAGCTATTTAGTATGTGCGCAATCATCCATTCGATGTTCTATCATTCGTACTAAATAGCTACTGAAAAGTTATTTGTGTACTTGGTATCATATCTCATGCCTCATGCCATATATTATATAACCTTATATATACCAGTGTGTAGTAAGCTTTATATACTTAGCTGTAGTATAAAAATTGGCTTTGAGCTTTTTAATAATCGTAGCAACAGCTAGTGAAAAGTTTTACAAAAATAATATTTTACCTATAAGTAATACTATATTAAATACTAATAATAATAAAAATATATACTTTAAATTTACCATAGCAATGATATAATAGTACCCTATAGTTTATACAACTAATACAAATAGTGAATAGCTTCATAAAATTCACATACATACATACACACACACACACAAATGCTTCGTGTGATCGTTTTGCTTTTTAAACTGTGGCTAAACCTGGGTAAATAGTTTGTATGTGTGTCCTTAGATGTAACAATACCTATCGTGTAGATTAAAACCCAAAAAGTGGAAATATTTAATTTAGTTATAATCCCAACTCAAACAATGAGAGTTGAACTCGTTTGTCCCATCCTTTAAGTCCAATTCTTAAATTTACATTTGTAATGAAATATAATCAAATAACAGTAAATTATGCTGTCACATCCTTACACACAATCATATGTGGGCAAACAGGACAGCATGTCTTGCCCTTCATCCCTATAAATCTCTACGTAGAAGGTATAATATTACTTACCACTTTTCTATCCAAAACCTTTGTTTAATCCAAAACTTCAAACCCATAAAAGTCACATAAAAATAAATAGTAGTTCTACTTGACCTACCCTCTCACACAAATACCGATAGTTCTCTACTTACCCTCTCATCTCACATAAATACCAATGGTTCAACTCTACATACCCTCTAAACACTTACAGTGGGAGCTAGAGAAGATGACTCGACTGGAGCAAGTCAGCCGGACACGTCACTTCCTGGCGCTGCGCGAGCGCCTGCGTCACGGACACGAGAATACCGTCGCGCCCAACGACTTTACGAAGACAGAGAAGGTAGGAGAAATGACGAAGAATAATAATCATACTATATCACGCAGAAAAACGACTAGCTCGGCTTTTAGCTAGTTAATAGTTGAGATGCCTCTGAGTGATACATACATTTATTCCGATATTCTTAACGGTAATAGACTTGTAATAAGTCGAGGACACAAATAAGAGCAATTAAAATATTGTTTAAAACTCTGTCATTTATTCTTTGTGTTTTACCATGGTATTGCTCGAAAAACTACAATTTGTATGCCTTCGAATTAGTTACATTTTGTTGCCACTAGAGGCGCTGTTCTGGGGCTGTATAAATGAAGTAAATTTCATTCAATCATCGCAGCAAATAATGTTAAAAATTCTATGTGTGGCTAATATATTCTTGAGCAATAGAGACAAAGAACAATCACTGGCAGATAGAAAGAGACAGATATATTTTTGCGTGCAGGAGGTGAGCAACATGGCGGCTAAAGCGGCGGCGGAGTGCGGTCACGCGCGCGAGGATGTGTACGAGCCGTGGGATATGACGCCGCGCGAGCGGGAACTCGCCACCAAATACATTAAACTTATACAGGGTAAGTAAAACAGTATTGCTAAGTACTCACATACGGTTTTGCTCGATAGTTTTACTCCGAATCGAAGGAAATGACATATTTGACATATTTAATTCCATCGAGCCGGCTCGAAGCGAGCCTTCGACACAATAGACATAACTACCAGTAGTTCGTTTGCAAAGAAACGGACAGGTTTCAATATCTGTCAAATTCGTCGGGTTTCACTAGGATTATGAACGGAATGTGCCTCGCGCTGGCTGATATAATTTATTTTTAAGTATTTAAAATAAAGATTTCAAAATTGGATTCTGACAATTTTAATCGCATGTGCCAAAACACAAACAACAATACGACCAAAGAGGAACACGTCCAGCGAATATGTCATAATTTTAAATTCGTAGGTAACAAGTTAACAACCCTAGCGACGATTTTCGTCAAATACGTCAAATTTAAAAATTTCAACATCAGTTCTAAGTCGGCATACTCTATAATTCTGTCTACTCTGCCTTCGAGCTGTCAGTTTTGGCGGTCCACACGGTGCTTATTGCTCGATTTGGAGTAAAACTATCGAGCAAAACCGTATGTGAGTACTTAGCATAAACAAACTATATTTAGAGTGTAAAGTGCAAAAAAAATATATTTAACGTATGTAAATCTCTTAAATTAGTGTAAATGCTTAGTAATGAAATTAAAAACGTGTATTTTACACATCCATAACTTAAAAAATGTTTCTGACGTTTATTTTTTACTTTGTAGATGCGTTTCAAAAATCGCTTCACGTTCTATCATCGTGCCATTGACATTACTGTTTGCTCGTGTATTTTGGAGGATTGAAGATTGATTAAAGGATTTTTGGTCCGATAAAAAAAGTAAAATTTTAGTTTTAAAGTATTTAATTGACAAGGCGTTCTCTTCTCCAGGGAGGATAGGTCACAAGGAGGTGGAGACTGCGGTGTCGCCCGCCACGCCCGTCGACGAGGGCGTGTCCGCCGACATCAGCACGCCCAGCCTGCTCTCCTCCATACACAGCGCCAGCAGCTTCGAGTGAGTACACACACATACACACACAAGGAGGTGTCGCGGTGTCGCCCGCCACATATAGGTACATTGATCCAAACACATACTAAACCTGAACATCAGCTAGTTGCAGGCATGAGGCAGCATTCACAATCTAACACAAAATATAGGCCACCCATGAACTTTAAGGCCCGACGAATATCACGTTCATTTTTGCAGAGCGATCTTAGGCCCGTATTTTTGGTCAGTACTCAAGATGCATCTCGGTCTCAAGACACGGTTCAGGCTCTGTGATTGTCAGTGAGGCTGTCAAAATTTGGATTAAGCACAGAGCCGAACCGCGTCTTGAGACCGGGTCGCATCTTAAGTACTGACCAAAACTACGGGCCTAAGATCGCTCTGCAAAAATGAACGTGATATTCGTCGTTCCACTTCCATGCAGATAATACAGAAGGCACTCTTTTTAACAAGTCCATAACATTCTCTAATGTCCACAGGCTGTGTTCCCCGGAGCGCGCCATGCTGGAGCGCGCGGCGGGCTGGGGAGGGGGTGGGGCGACGACGGTGGGCGGGGCGCTGTACGTGCCCGAGTGCGAGGAGGTGCGCGTGTCTGCCGCCGTCGCGCGCCGCGGGTACCTCAACGTGCTGCAGCACGGCACGCACGGCTGGAAGAAGCGGTGGCTGGTACGTGTAGTGGGATAGATTTACACCCTACATTTTTTTTTACACTTTTAATAACTATTCAAAGTCTACTTGTCTTCGATTTTCGCATATTGGAAATGTCACAAGACAGACTGAGATAGCAAAGTATAAATGCGCTATATACAAGATGTTAGTGTAAACACCGTTGTCCTTGAAACCATCAAATGAGCCCGTCAAATTTAACAACTTTTTCTATGAGAACAATGCTGGGAATTAAAAAAAATCTGTCTTCATACCCATACAAATTGCCGATCCGGGCATCCGTATGGGTATGAAGACGGCATTTTTTTTTTGAGTTTCCAGCATTGTTCTCATAGAAAAAGTTGTTCATTTTGACGGGCTCATTTGATGGTATCAAGGATAACGGTGTTTAAACAAACAATGTATATGCTGCGGAAATATTTTTATTAGTCAAATTACAAGATTAATAATAACTTATCCTAGAAAGA